>CM075664.1:2122025-2517025 GCA_037954105.1 Canavalia gladiata
CCCTTTCACTGTAGTGCCCTTTGGCAATAATCCTATCAAAAAGTTCACCACCTGCACACAGCTCCATAACAACATGAACTGAGTGCTTATCCTCATAAGAACCTTTGAACTCAACAATGTTGGGTTGTCCACTCAAATGCTGCATAATTTGAATCTCCCTCCTCATATCTTCCCTATCATCTTTGCTAACAAGTTTCCTCTTTGAAATGGACTTGCAAGCATATTTCAAACCAGTTGAATTCTCAGTGCAGAGATAAGTCACCCCAAATTGGCCTCTCCCCAACTCTTTCCCAAGTGTATAGAACTGCCTAACATCCTCAAATGCTTTCCCAGTGATTGTGTCCGACTTGTGAACATGTTTTGGGCTTGAGCCAGGAACAGTGGGCTTCCTAGGTGCTTGAGGTGCAGCAGCAGTAGCATGTTTCTCGGGTAATTGGTAAGGTTGATGAGAAGGGGCATTTGATTGGTTCACAAAGGGTTCATGAGTCTTGTGATTGTGCACACCACCATGTCTGTAACCAATGTCTTTTGATTCTGATCCTTGTTTACTCAGACAAGAACCCATGCTTATGACACAAAAAAGAAGATATTTTTATCAAAGTGATTCAGTCAAAGCATGAAAAAGGAATGAACCCAGATGAGAATTGAACAGGGGTATGCAGGTTGATGAATACACTATAAAGCTTAGAATCAGAAAAAGTAACCAAAAAAGACCCAGATGAGATCAGCGGATGAATATGCATTCAAGTGTTAAGAGGGAGGGTGGAAGAAGCAAAAAATTGATACTTTGATGCAAAAGAGATTTAAGTGTGAGGTTTTTGAAAGAAGGAAAGTAGAAAGAGTCAAAACTGTGTAACAAAGAGGATAAAGGGGTTGGAACCAGCAACCTGGAACCGAGTCAACTGTGGGATTTGGATTTATGAGTTATCCAAAAAGGTTGAAAATTATTTACGACCAAAACAAGGTTAGAAAGAGAAATTTCCTTCTTACAAAGGACACCTGTTCTGTGCATGATTAAAGAACCGAATCTCAGATGCGTATTCCGCATAATATTTTTCTTTTGTTTCGTTCATCACATGGTGCCACGTAATGAATGTCAATGAGTAAACAAGTAAAATTTTATTAGTTTATCATTCTCTCATCTCATGTTTCGATACATCTTGAAAACGCGTACAAATAACATTTATATGGGATAAGATTCCCATGTAAGACCCACTATTGTGTCTGCTCATATAAATGACATCTAAGTATGAATCTGATTAATTAGAGAGAGGATTAGACATCATTATAAAAACAACAATAAAAATCTATTTGAATTTATCTACATTTATGATTACTATTGAATAAGGTCATGATATTAATTATTAACTAGTCAACAATTACTTATAATTTTTTTCCTTTTGGTATTTTTCTAAACTAATAAAGACCAAAAATCAATTAGCTGCTAATCTCGAATCAACTAAGTTAATAAGAATGATCTATTTTATAACGGCTTAATTTTTTTCTCTCGATAATTTCTTGAATGCGCGTTAGGTATGTAGTTCTTCTATGTTGTTCTTAAAACTTGGAATGCGTCTCAGGTTTCAAATAAAAGTAGTCTTTTTGTTTCAAGTGTCAAAAATAAACGTAATCAAATTCATCTTATTAATAGAGAAAAAAAAAAAAGATAAAGCTATAAGAAACACAAATCTAACAGGCTTTAATCTGAAAAAAAAGAGAGGCATAAAATGTATCCTTTTAAAAATAAATAAATTTTGTTACCTTTTATTTGTATAAATTTTTGTAATTATTAAATATTTTCAAAATAATAAATACATACATTTTACAATTTAATGTTTACTTTATGGAATAGAAAAGAAAATTCTATAAAAAGATATGTAAAAGGATACAAAAAAGTTAAAAAGTAAATATCTTATCTCATCGACTAAGAATCAACTTTTCACCTCAATAGTTAAGTTTTACTATTTTTTCCCTTTTTCTTAGTCTTTTTAACACAACATTGATGATTGATTTTATAATAAAGACTTTCTAAAAGAAGAATTTGGAATTATATAGCAAAATATATTAATAAAGATGGGAATATATATATATATATATGTATATATATATATGTATATATATATATATGTGTATATATATATATATATATATATGTATATAAACGAGGGAGAGGATTTGGATGAAAAAAATAAGATAAAAACTTTATTAAGTAATTTTAATTTAATGTATATTAAAAAAAAGATATTTATACGTTAAATTAGAAATATTCAATAAAATATCAATTTTTAAATTATAAAATTTTATAACTTCATCCGTACAATTAAAAAAATTTAATTTAATAATTTACAAATATTAAATAATATTATTTTAAAATAAATTCATCTTTCTTTTCTCTTTATATATAAAGCCACTTCTCTTTTTCTCTAATTTTAGAGCAGGTAGAAAGAAATCTCTTTTAATTATGAATCCCATCAAATAATTTTATTTCCTTTCTACTTTACGGTGAAAGTAACAAATGTTTTTTTTTTCTCCCACTATTTACCTCCAAATAAACATATCAGAAAGTTTATAATAGGAAACATTAGAAACTTCCATGTATAAATAGGGTAATATCATTGACTCTAGTATTTTTATTAGGATCACTAAAAAGTCCAGTTAATTATTAGAGTCATCAAAGGTACCAAATTCATTTATAGTATGATTGGATTGATAGATTTTTAGATAAAAAAAATTTAAAAATAAGATATTATTAATAAATTTTTATCTCTTCCTTTATTTGGACGTAAAAAAATGCAGATAATTTTATTATACATAAAACTTAAAAAATAATTTTTTTCATTTTATATGATAAAAGAAAAAGAGAAAGAGAGATAAGGGATAAGATGAATTTTTTTAAATTTTTATTTTAATATATTTTATCTAATATAAAAGTATTTTTTATTAAGAAGTAATATTATAGTCAAAAACATAATTTGTTATTGAATTAATTTTGTATAATTATTATAAATAACTATTTTATTTTTCTTTTTACTTCATCTCTCATCTAAATAAAATATTAATATCTTATTAATTATAGAACTTTAAATTACCTTTTATTGATTTGGAGAATGTTTGAATTAATAATGTTTTGAAGATACTTATTCATGGGTTACATGTGAATTATTATTACAAACATTTTAAAAGGTTGTCGCTTTACAGTTGAATCACGTTGCCTAATCATTTTATTTTTTAAGATTTTTTTTTTATCATCTATGCTCTCAAATGTGTACATTTTCTATTCTTTCATTCTCAACTCCGTTGCTTGAATCATTAAAAAAAAAAAAAAAAAAAAAACTCTATTGCTTGAAGACCGTGGAAATTACAGAGAACATGGATGAAATTTTGTTAAATATGATGTAAAAATTCATAAGGATGGATTGTTTGAATTATGTTGACGATCAAATGCTAACAATGCGTACATTTTTCATTAATAGTTGAGAGTTATCAAGAGTTACGGTATCATGTGAGTTTCAGTTTATATTTGATGAATTTCTTACACAATTTTGTAAATTTTGATCAATTTCAATAAATAAATAACAATATTTTAAAAATTATATTACTAATTTTTTAATTTTTTTTTTATTTTATGAATAAATTTGGTATGTTCTTACTTTAAAAATAATTTTTTTTAATTTGTGAGTCATTATATTAACACATAATGTATCTTATTAATCGCTCCATTAAAATCAATCATTCCGAGCTTATTGCCAGTTGTTGATTTTTTGTTTTTAAATTAATTTAAAAATAAAATTTATTTCAACGATAATAGTTTTAAATTTTTTAATATATTTTTAAAAAATTTAATTAAACTTTTTTTAAAAAATTATTTTTTTTAAGTTTTTAAAATATTTTTATTTTTAATTTTATTAAATTATAGTATTATTATAATTATCATCATAAATATAAAAATAATATTTTTAATTTTTTATTATATTATTATTATTATCATTAATATAATAATAATAATAACTTTTTATTTTATTATTTTTAAATGTTTTATAATTTTTTAATTAATTATTTTTATTTATCTATTGATATATATTCATGATTAAATAAATAGTATTATATGATATGTAGATTAAATTAAATTTATACAATTATAATATGTAGAGGATAGAAAATATAAAAAATGAGGTAAATTTTTCTTCTTCGTTGTAAAAGGATAATAAATAAATAAATAAATAAACAAACGAGGATCTTATTTCAACTGTTTCCTTTTCATAAAAACAAATTGATGGAAGAAGAAGGATAAAATTGATTTTGCAAATGTCATTCCGGCAAACAAAAGGAAGATATTCTTATCAAAGACAACGTATTTTCTATTTTATAATTTAAAAAAAAATTGTTCTCTAAACAAATAAATAGAAAAACGTTAATATTTTTCCTTTTTTTAATCAAATAATGTTAAAGGAAACGATTTATCGTATTTTTCTTATTTTTTATTTTATCAAATTATAAATTTATATATGTTTAATTTATTTTATTTTACCAATTTTATAAAAAAAAATTAAAATTAAACAATTATTTATCTTAATTGTATCTAAAATATTTATTTTTTGAATTTTTTACTTTTTTAAAAAATTATTTTTATTTATTTATTCTTTTTAATTTTAAAAAGTACTAATTATTATTTTTATATAATATTATATTATCATTTATAAATTAAAAATTAAAAAAAAATTATATACATATAAATTAAAAAATAAATAATTTTTATTAGTTATATTTATTAATATTTTTAATTTTTCTAAAATAGATAAAATGAACTTACAAACAAAAAAATAGAAGATAAAATAGAGTTGCAAACAAAAAAAAGAAAACGAGAGAGTAGTTGGAAAAACGAAACGTGTTTGATGAATGTCATGATGTCATGGAAAATTATGATGATAAAAGAAAATTGGACCCATCTGACACGTAAACCAACAAGCGTGAATACGTGGCCACTGATATCATCATCTTGGGAGTAGTTGGCCTTCGAACAAACGTGCACACAAGTCATTCATGCACTTTATCGTCAAATTCTCACACTTCTCTCTCCCAAATAAAATTTTCTTCTCCCCGAATCTTCAAACTTAATTTGTTTTTGTGTCTCTATTTAGGTTATTATTAACCAATGATTAAAGATTATGATTTTAAATATAAAAATTTACATGTCCATCATCTAATTTAACTC
The DNA here is from genome assembly GCA_037954105.1 of Canavalia gladiata. NCBI lineage: Eukaryota > Viridiplantae > Streptophyta > Magnoliopsida > Fabales > Fabaceae > Canavalia > Canavalia gladiata. The sequence continues at coordinate 2,127,238 of CM075664.1, forward strand.
TTCTCAGAAAAATAAATTATATCCATCATTAATTTCAATTAAAATATTTCACAATAATAATTAATTTTAAATCAACAATAAATATATTTTAATTTTTTTACTTTACAGAGATATATTCACTTTAAAACAGTTAAATCTCACATCATCATTACATAATAAGACCCTCAAACAAGGAACACGTTTTTTGGGATGCAAATACCGAAACTAGCTTCGCTTTTATAAAATGGGGTAAATAAAGGAAAAGGGTATGCCAATTTTTTTTTAACGGGGTTTTGGGCTAACTATCTCCAAAGATGGTCTTGCTTTTAACTGTTATGTGACAATAAAGCTATCGCTTAAGATTTTAAAGCTACAAAAAAAGCTTTCAAGTTATAATCAACTTTTCGAGCCCACTTGGCTAGTTCACTTGCTAAAGCAACTTTTACTTTTCTTTTGAGATGTTGACTTTGCTTTGTTTTGTTCTGATTTTGGTTGATTGAATTTACTCTTAATGGGAGAACGTCTTTAGGAAAAATAATTTCTTTTTAAAAAAAAAATCATAAACTAGATGAAGACACTTAGGAACCCAAAGGCTACAATGTCTTTTTTTAGAATTATTATCCATGAATAAACTCAAATGGGCTTTTTTTTTTTATCCAAATAGCCATGTCTAGTAAGAGGAGGAAATATAAAAATATTAGGGTTTTACTTTTCGCACCCCCGTTATTTTCTTTTTACACCCTGCTTTTTTTTTTTGAACATTTAGATATTTCCATTTTATCTTTTACATTTTTTAATATACATTCCGTAAACTAGTTTATGAACTGTATTTTTACATCCCACAAATTAATTTACGGAACATATTTTACGAAATGTATTTTTACATTCCGCAAACTAATTTACAAAATGTAAAAATATACATTCTGCAAACTAATTTACGGAATGTAAAAATACACTCCGTAAATTAGTTTACGAAATTTAAAATATTTACATTCCGCAAATTAATTTACGGAATATATTTGTTAAAGTATATAATTAAAAAAAATTACAAAAAATAAAGGAAGGTGCGAAAAGAAAAAAAGGATGAAAAAACAATCCCCAAAATATTATGATACATTTACACAGTTTCATATATCCAGATATATTAGATTTAATCGTTATAATTTTTTTACTTTTAAAAATGAAAAAATAATATTACATAGAAATTACAAAAACGATCATATATCAACAGAGAAGACACAGCATACTTGTGTGTTCATTTTTATTTTTTAAAAAAATAAATAAATAAGCCTATTTAGTAGGAGAAGAAAAATAAAAAAAGAAAAATAAAAAATAATTATTATTATATATTTAAATTTAATATAAAAAATGTTTCATTTTTTTAAAAATACTCATACGTACAAAAATAGAAGAAAAAAAAAACGATGTTACAACCATACAAATAGGTGCTTTATGTATTTTTAATTTAACAGTTAAATATTTAAAAGAAAAATCAACAACTTAAATTGGTTCCTTTATAAGAAGTGGACATATACCTCTAATGGAATTCCAGGGAATCAAACGTAGTTTTTCAACTTATTCTACAATTAATGCCATGTGATATGATATATGATGCTCTTCAGTTAATCTATTGTTTCTGGTGAGGGCTCTGATTAGGTTCTTTTAAATAACAATCAATGATTACAGTTCAGCTCTATCATAATTATTTTATTTGAAAATTCTAAAGTAACCAAATCATAATCAGCCATATTAATCACAAATGTATTTTTTATTTCGAATCCTTCACTTCAATCTTAAATATCTTGTATCTTTTGATAGCATAACATCAATACAATCAATATCTTATATTTACAACATATATTTTTTAAAATTTAATTAGAACATATTAAAAGAATAAAAAATATTTTACACTATCAACTATTTATAAATTATTAGATATTTAAAAAATATAACATCTTAACAATTATTTTAAAAATTATATCCATTATAATTTTTAATATATTGATTAACAGTATAAAAATATCTACACTATCTATATATTAAAATTAAACTTTTTTTATATATATCTTTTTTCATCGCATCAATTATTTTATTCCACACTCACATACTTTTCGGTCTTTGTTTTTGTTATGTATACTTTTTATGTACCAATACAGTTTTCCATCTTTTTTCAACTAAAGTGCTAAACTAACAAATTTGAAAACATGTAAAACATTTATCCAAAAAAGCAGTGACACGAAACACCTACTCTTGTGGAGACCACTTCAACGAAAGTGCTAGCTAGTGAAAACATGTAACACATTTATCCAAAAAAGCACGTGACACAAAACACCTAATCTTGTGAGACCACTTGCTAAATATAATAACTTTTGTATATGTTCTTCTTAATATATATTATTTATAAGGTGAATTTGACGTAGATTTTATTAAATAATTCAAATACACTCTCAGTTTTTTAAATCCAGATGAAATTTACATACCAAAAAGTAAAGAATTTTGAGTTGGATGGATTATGCTAATCTTTCACGTAAGTCTAATTTGTTTATTCAATTTTTTTCAACCCAAAATTAACTTTAAATTTAATGATATTTAAATTTAATTAAGCAGAATGAAATTGGATTAACCTGAATTGTGAGTTAAACAAAATTAAAGGAAATTAGGCTGTCCTAATTTATATATATATATATATATATATATATATATATATATTTATTTATTTATCTAACCAATCAATTATGAAAGCATTTATAAAAATAAACTATGATTTCACAATTTTTTAAAAATTTATTTTAATAATTTTTTAATATAACTTATCAAAATAATTTTTTTATTTCAATAAATTTTATAATCAAATTATTTAATTAAAATATTATATATATATATATATATAATTATCAACTTAATTAAAGAATAAATTTATTATAAATTGTTCTGGTTTAATATTTTTTATTAAATAAAATTCAACAATTAAATTAATAAATTTTATTATAATAAATTATTTTTATAAAATTTTAAAAAATATATTTTATTAAAAAAAATTAAATTAATATATTAAAAAATATATAATATTCATTAAAATAAAATCATATAATAAAATATTAAATTTATTTTAAAATTTATAAATATAGATATTTATATGACAAAATATATTAATTTAATACATCATTTTAACTATTTAAAATAGATATTAAATAAATTAACTCATAATAAAATTATTTCTTATATATATATAAAATAGTAAAAAAACTGAATTAAGCGAATAAAACTTTGGCTTAAATAAGTAAAATATATTCACACCATCAAATTTACAAAACATTCATTAATCTCTAAGTTATAAAATATATTAAATAATAACAAAACTATTTTTATTTAACATGTTTTTTTTTAATTTATTTTGTATATAATTTTTTTTCAACTAAAGTTAATATTTAGCTTATATATTTAGTAGAGAGGAACATAAATTATAATAAGATTTTTTATTTTGGAAAGTGTCATTGTTTTAAATTAAAGAAAAAAAAAACTATTCAATTTATATTAATTTTCCTTTTATTTTAAAATTGAATGATTTTTTTTATTAAAAATTAAAAATAATAAGATACTTAACACTACTTTTTGAATGTTTAATGAAAAAGGATGGATCATTATTTTATCTTTATATAGATTGATTCAGGCAATCCAATATTTGCAGCATTTTTTTTTTTAATAACAATGATTTTTGTTGTTGTGATATCAAACAATAGAAGATTAAAATTTCAGCAAGTACAAACAATAAAATATTAAAATTTCAACCAGTTTTACTATATTTTTTTCTTACAACTATTATTATCCGTGCAAATTTTCGAATCATATATGAAAGATAATTTTGTTTACATAAAATTTTAATATAATTAATTTCTTGAAAAATATAAACTAATATAAAATTTTAGGCTTTAATAAGATTAATTTGTCCTGCATTATAAGCAAATTCATCATCTCTTGAATATGTTTATCACACAGTAAACACATTAAACGTAGATGAAAGAAAAATTAGAATTGGTTAAACAATTAGAATTGGTTAAACAATTAGAATTGGTTATACAACATAATGAAAAAAATTATATACATATTTTTAATTTTGATTGTTTGTTTCAATATGACGATATATATTACTTTTTATCTCTGTAACAAAAAGGAGTGAAATATGTATGTATAAAATTGTGTAAGTTTATAATTTACTATTTCTTTGGAACATGTATGTATAAAAATGTGTAAGTTTATAATTTACTATTTTTTTGATAAGTGTGTTTATGATCGATAAAATTTTGTCTTTCTTTAAATTATTTTTATTTCCTTTGTTAACAGTAAATTTTTTATAAATATAAAGATAAGTAAACAAAAATATAACATATACTTTTTATTATAATATATTATATTTATATAATATTAATATATTTACATAATTTATTAAGAATTAAAGTTAATATTAAACTTATATATCTACTAGAACGAAAGAGCATAAATTATTTAAAAAGTATCGTCATTTTAAGGTGAATGATTTTGTTTCATATAAAGATGAAAATAACAAGTTAACTCCTTCAATATCTTATGAATAAGGATAATTTTTTATTTAAGCTGTATAAGTTTATAGTTTATAAAAAGAACAAACCATGAAAAATTAAGATTCTAAAAAATTTTTACTATTTTTTATCATGTAACTATTACCACCACCAGTGTAACCTTATAAAGATTTAGGAAGATTAATCCAAGATTTCAACCAATTCTAGCATCATTGTTGAGGGAGTCAACCTCAGTGGAATAACAAAAAATGTTGATTATAAAATGTATTTAGCCAATTAAATTGAACATAATAAATGAAGAAAAACTATATACATATTTTTAAAATTGAACTATTTTTAAACTCAATGAATTATATTACTTTTTATTTTTGTAACAGAGTGAAATAAAAACACTTACTTGTACAAGTATATACGTATTTAGTTTACATTGTCTTCACTTTGTATGTTTAGAGCAAATAAATATTATTTTTTTAATTATCTATATCTTCTTTGTTTATAGTAAAAAGAAAGAAAGAAATGTAAAGAAAATTAAAAAAAATATGATAGAAATTTTTTATTATAATATATACTATATTTATATAATATTAATATATTTATACAATTTGTTAAAAATTGTAACTTTTATTTTTATATAAAACACAATATTTATACAACTCTATAATGTTTATTATAAGTGTTATATATGTTGTTTTAAATTTAAAATAAATACTTTAAACTTTATATTTTATTTTGGTTTTGATGTGTATCTAAATTTATATATACATACATCTGTGTTACATGCATGTATTTTATTTTCTTTATATGTTATTATATTTGTATATAGTTAATGTTTAATATATATGCTCTAAAGTTTAAGTATTTAGTTTATCATTTTCTTTATTTTATATATTTAGAAAAGATAAAATATTTTTTTAAATTATATTTATCTTTTTTGTTTTTAATAAAAAAAATGTAAGGATATTTAAGAAGAAATGTGATAGAAATTTTTTATTATAATATATACTATATTTATATAATATTAATATATTTACACAATTTATTAAAAATTATAATTTTATTTTAAAAAAAACTTAATATTTATAAAACTCTTTAATGTTTCTTATAAGTGTTATATATTTTATTTTAAATTTAAAATAAATATTTTATACTTTATATTTTATTTTAGTTTTGATGTTTATCCAAATTTATATATACATGTATGTGTGCGTGTTAGATGCATGTATTATTATTTTTATATGTTATTGTACTTGTATATAGTTAATGTTTAAGATATATGTTTTAAGGTTTAAATTTTTTAATAAATTATTTATATAAATTTAAAATCTATTTATTTATCTTTTTTATATTGTAAACTCTTAAATAAACTTGTAAAACTTGTAAACATTTTGGATAGATTCACAAAACATTTGATCATCTCTGCCCTAGAAAATATATTAAACAATAACAAAATTATTTCTGCTTAACATGTATTTATTTAAACTTATTTTATATATAATTTTTTATTTGGCCAATTAAAATTAATATTTATCTTATATCTATTAAAGGGAATGAACTTAAATTACAACTGTACTTCTTATTGCAAAAATTCTTTTAGAAACAACATTGATTCTTCCTGGATAAAAGATTAAGATTCGAAATAGTGCAATTGTTATTACTTTTGTAACCTTTTGAAACATTGTTGTAGGATAATTTTGTTCATATAAAACTTTAAAGTAATTAATTTCTTCAGGAGACTAATTCAGGATTGATGTGAGATGTGTCGATTACACGTAGTTGTAAATGAGAAAATAAATAGAGTTGGTTATAGAATATATTTAGCCAATTAAATTGAAGAGACATAAGTAAAAAATAATTATATACATGATTTGAAAATTAATTATTTTTCAATTCAATGAATTATTTTACTTTTTATCTTTGTAATAAATTGGAATAGAACACTTACACATAAAAATGTAAGTCTCTAGTTTACCATTTTCTTCACTATGTAAGAATAATTAAGAAAAAATGTGATAGGAAAATTTTATTATAATATAATATATTTATATAATATTATAATATTTACATAATTTTTAAAAAAATTTAATTTTAATTTTTAATTCTAAACAAAAAAAAATTGTAAAATCTTCTAATGTTTATTATAATAGTTGTATACGTTGTTTTAAATTTAAAATAAATACTTTATATTTTATTTTAGACTTATATATATCTAAATTGATATATATATGTGCTATGAATGTTATGTGTATGTTATATTTTTTTACATATTATTATATTTGTATATAGTTAATGTTTAATATACATGTTTTAAAATTATATAATTAAGTTTATAAATATTTTATTTTGTTGACTTTAAATTTTGAGTTTTTGTAATCATATTTTAAATTTATTTATCAATTTTTTTTATATATTATAGACTTCTAAACATATTTATAGGACTTATAAACTTTTATGAGATAAATTCATAAAACATTCTGTCATCTCTATGTTAAAAAGCATATTAAACAATAACAAAAATATTTCTACTTAACATACATTTTTTTAACTTATTTTATATATGAATTTTTTTTACCAACTACAATTAATATACTATATTCATATAATATTAATATATTTATACAATTTGTTTAAAAATTATAATTTTTATTTTTAAACAAAAAAAATTTAATATTTATAAAATTCTCTAATATTTATTATAAGTGTTATATACGTTATTTTAAATTTAAAATAAATACTTTAGACTTTATACTTTATTTTAGTTTTTATATGTATCCAAATTTACATATATATATATATATATATATATATATATATGTATGTATGTGTGCGTGTTACGTGGATGTATTATATTCTTTTATATGTTATTATATTTGTAAATAGTTAATGTTTAGTATATATATATATTCTAAAGTTTAAGCTTTTTTAATAAATCATTTATATAGAGTTTAAATTTATTTATTTTTATATTAAACTTTTAAATAGATTTTTAGAATTTTATAGACTGTTTGGATAAATTCACAAAATATTTGATCATCTATATAGTAGAAAATATATTAAACAATGACAAAATTATTTATACTTAACATGCATTTTTTAAAACTTATTTTATATATAATTTTTTATTTGGTCAACTAAAGTTAATATTCAGCTTATACATCTATTAGAGGAGAGGAACATAAATTACTTGAGTTAAAGCAGAAAAAAAATCTATTATATTTACGTAATCCTCCTTCCTATCTTAAAGATAAATGATCTTTTTTTCAACCAACCATGAAAATAACAAGTCTACGAACAAGGATATTTTATTATTTTATCTTTATAGATTTATAAATTATATAAAGACCAAATTTTATTATTTGCTGTCGTTCAACTGCTACTACCAATGTAACTTTCTACAAATTTTGTGTAGACAAGATTTTAAGTAAATCAACATTTTGTTGAGTGTGTCGACCACATAGGTAAATGAGAGAACAAAAAGAGTTAATTATAAAATATATTTAACCAATTAAATTGAACATACAAAATGAAAAAAAACTATACATATATTTTTAAAATTGAACTATTTCTTAACTCAATGAATTATATTGTGTAAGTATTTAGTTTACCATTTTTTTCACTTTACATGTTTAGGATAGGTAAATTTTTTTTTTTATTATCTTTATCTCCTTTGTTCGTAGTAAAAAAAGAGAAATGTAAAGATAATTAAGAAGAAATGTGATAGAAAATTTTTATTATAATATACTATATTTATATAATATTAAATTTAATATTTATAAAATTCTCTAATATTTATTATAAATGTTGTATATATTACTTTAAATTTTTTATGTATATTTAAATGTATATATACATGCATATGTGCGTACTATGTGTATGTGTTATATTTTTTTATATGTTATTATATTTGTATATAGTTAATGTTTAATATATATGTTTTAAAATTTAAAATTTTTAATAAATTATTTATATAAACTTTAAATTTATTTATTTATTTATTTTTATATTGTAAGCTCCTAAACATATCTTTAAAACTTGTAGACTCTTTAGATAGATTTGTAAAACATTTAATCATCTCTACAATAGAAAATATATTAAATAATAATAAAATTATTTCTACTTAACATGTAATTTTTTAAATTTATTTTATATATATAATTTTTTTGTTTGGCAAAATAAAATTAATATTTAGCTTATATCTATCTATTAAAAAGGAGGAACATCAATTATAACAGGATTCCTTGTTGTAGAACACCAAAAGATTAAGATTCCAAACAATGCAACTGTTAACTTTTTGAAATATCTTTATGGGGTAACCTCGTTTGCGTAAAACTTTAATATAATCCATTTTTTAAATGTCAGAGTAATACAGAATTTGAATCTTGATGAAATTGATTTGATGATAAGCAAATTTAGCATATCTTATCTAATATGTCCATCCATGTAGTTGTAAATGAAAGAATAAATAGAATTTTTTTATAGACTTTAACCAATTAAATTAAAAAAAATTATATTCATAATTTAAAAATGAACTATTTCTTAAGAATTGTTATTTTTTTATTTTTTAACAAATTAGAATAAAACATCTACGTGTAAAGCTTTGTAAGTCTCTAGTTTACCATTTTTTTTAAGAATAATTAAAAAGAAATATGATAAATTTTTTATTATAATATAATATTAATATATTTATATAATTTTTTAAAAAATTAAATTTTTTAACTTTTAATTTTAAATTTGTAAATTTTTTAATTTTTATTATAAAAATTGTATATATTATTTTAATTTTAAAATAAATACTTTATATTTTATTTTTGGTTCTAATATGTATCTAAATTTATATATATGTACATAAATTTACATATATGTACATGCTATGTTATGAATATTATGCGCATATGTTATATATATATTTTTATATATTATTATATTTGTATATAGTTAATATTTAATATATATGCTTTAAAATTATATAATTAAGCTTATAAATATTTTATTTTGTTAATTTTAAAGTTAGAGTTTTTTAATTATGTTTTAAATTTATTTATCAATCTTTTTTATATTATAGACTTTTAAATAGATTTGTATGATTTGTTGATTTTTTAAAAATAAATTCATAAAATATTTAATTATCTTTACATTAAAAAATATATTAAACAATAACAAAAATATTTCTAATTAACATATAATTTTTTAAACTTATTTTATATATAAACTTTTTTTTACCAACTAAATTTAATATTTAACTTGTCTATTTGATCCAAAACCATGTCTTATCCATCCTTTATCCATCCTACAACGGCTTGAAAGTTAACCAAATGGTATGGAACGTTGAAAGTATAAATGAATCACGTTAAAAATAAAATACTTTCAATCAAATTAAATTCCAAACTTTTGCAACTAGACATAGGCCTATGAGAAGAAATTCATCCAAAAAAAATATTACTATCAAGAAATAAATGATATTAACTTAACCATGTGATATCATCTTTATTTTGGTACTAATTGATTTCTTAGTTAAACAATTAAGATAGATTAGCATAAAAAATTTCCTGTCCCAACAGGGGAAACAACTAAACAAATACAACGTGGAAAAAGAAAGAGAATTGAAGAGTTTTGATGATCGGTAATGAATCCCTTATGATGAAAATTATTAGTTGCTTATCTGTGTAGTGATCAGCAAGTTTTGCTTATATAAGAAAAGTGAGATCTGGGAGCATGAAGAAATCTTCTAGTTCATGTTGGTAGATATAAGTTTAGTAGAACAAAAATTACTATATTGACTATGTGTTGATAGGGATGAAAGTGAATAAGATCGTTCAACAGGAACTTATAACTCGGTTTGTTTAAAGGCTAGTCTGGCTCGGCTCATTTAAAGCGTAATTTGTTATCTTTACTCGTTTAATAAATAGATAGGTTTAGACTTTTTAAAAAGCCTATTTAGATAAACAAGTCAAGTCCAGACTTATAAAAAAATTTATTTAACCTATTCAGGAGCCTGTTTATATTTATATGTTATACATTTATATTTATTTTAATATATTATATTTATATCATATTTATTTTTATATTTTATTTATAATATATATATATATAATATTTTAGGTCTATTTAATGACTTTTTTATTTGTAAGTTTTAAGTTTGCAAACTTTTTTAATGAATTATTTATTTAGACTTTAAGTCTATTTATTGATTTTTTTTTGTTATATAAACTTTTAAACAGATTTGTAGGCTTTGTAGACTTTAAATCAAGTCAGATCTTGAACCCTCAGCTCGGCCTACTTCCATCCTTATATGTTGGAAATTTAATTTTAAAGCTATTAATTTTAATAGAAAAAATTTAAATTAACTAAAATAAAAATAAATTTGGATAAAATTTAATTTTTAAAAATTGGAATAAAAATATATATGAAGATACTATATCTTTCGTATCTTTGGTTTCAAACCTGTCTATTATATAAAATTATTAAAATATTATATAAAAATAATAAAATTTTAAATTTTAAAAATATATAATAATTTAATAAATTATAAAAAATAAAAATATAAAAAAAAGGATATAGAATAAATTTTCTCAATCTACTTCAAAATAAAGATAGATTAATTTTTTAATTTCAACAAAAATATATAAATAAATATTGGAGGTTGAGAGGAGGCCTGAAACATAAAATCCGCCCGTTACCATATCTATGAATAAAAGGTTGATTTTTCAATAAGAAGCATAATGCAATTTATAATAAAATTCTCAATTTAATATTTAGATTAATTCATGAAGGTCTCAAAAAATATAAAATGATTCCTACATCAATAAAAGAGAACAAACTCATCTTATACTTTCCTCTCAGTGCCACCTTTATTTGGGAAGCAAAGTAACCATATCCTAAAGTTTGATGATCAAAACATAACACATGACAATTCTTTTTCCTTTATGATAATGTGTTAAAGTGAAGATTGAAGTGACCTGTTTCCAACTCCCCAGAAAAACGAAAACCATATCCTAAAATAGTGTGATGAATTAAACATGTACTTATTCACAGCCACATATATGTCAGGAGCATCACTAAAGCATAGAGGGACCACCATTGGTTTGAAACACCTTTCTAATGCAACTAGCTCTGCATTCCCACCCCAACACTCATCTCATAACAATAGCATGGGAACTGACACTGTACACACTTTGCATTCACTCTACTCTTCTACGAAATTGCAATCTTTGAGCTCTGTCATTGTCATGTATTCACAACTTGTTGAGCAAAATTGCATAAACTAATATTAACAATTTCCTTCACCTTCTTTTTAGAAGGCTAAAATTAGATAAGGAACTAACTACTTTAATGTGAGATTTGAGATACCGTGTAAAAAAAACTATATATATATCCATGTATTTTGATGCAAATAAATTTTATCTCTAATCTTGCAAGATTTTCATGACCGATATGTTCAGTCACATAAGACATACTCTTTAGATAAGTTTTACTATATATACAATATAGATAACTGCTTCATGGAATGGGGATGTTTACTATTAATTTTGAACCTTTTAACTGTGTAAAGATATTCATACAATTAAATTTTATACACACTTGGTTTGTCCTGGAGGGACATATCTCAGGATTGGAAAGTGGTTTAGACTTTAGGGAACACACCTGAGTTCAAGCTTGTAGCATTTAGTTTAAAGTTTCTTTCATGTTTGATGTTTGTTTAATAAATAAGTAAATATTTAGTTAATATAATAATTGTATTTTCAGTTTCTGAAAATAAATAAAAAAATTCAATCATGCATGAAGCACTCACAACTTAGTGAAAATATCATTTTCTTTTGAATAATGGAATAGAAATTTATGATGGGAAATAGACTGTTTTTTTAACCCAACAAAACGTCATAGGTATATTATGAAATAGATCAATAATGAATAAGAGTGTCACATTATTAATATAAAAAATGTACGGAACAAATAATAAAAAATTAAATTAATAGAAAATCAGAATCAAACTCTAAATTTCATCTTCCATTCTTTCTCTATTTGGCGGTGGATACATGACACTGCAAAAGAAAAAGGTTCAGCATTAATAAGTAGTAGATCATGTCGTGTGCTCTTTGTTCATCTCTATGCTAACATCCCTGAACATGAAACCCAAAAAATCTGCATCTTGTCCAATGACAGGTTAAGAAATTAAAACAAACGGCAACTTTTCTTCAATTTGGATCCACACCTATTAATCAATGGGATATGTTCCTATTAAAAGAATTAAAACTGTTTTTTTTTTGTTAAATAATGATTTATTTTAATTAGTTGCAGGACTTAACATTTTTTTCTTTTTTGTGTGTTCTTCTATTATTAAAAAATGAAGTTTTTTTTTATCAATTTTTAAAATTAATATATTTATTATTTAATCTCTAAATATCTTTTATTTATTTCATTAATAATTAACCCTTACATATTTACTGTTGATCCATTTAAAATAAGTTGACTGATATAAAGTATTTAACTTTAAACTCTCCATTTTGTCATGTTAGTTATTTTTTGGGTGTGATGTAATTGTGCCAAACTTTGGTGCAACTTGTATTGTACTAGCAATTGTGTTGGACACTATCAAAATGGTGGCGCAAATTAAATTATTTGGGGTCATACACACTGACACAATCCACCACATTAAAAATGTATAGACAAAAAATCATTTATGGATTAACTTGTGGTAAACAAATGTGTTTAAGTCAAAATGAAATTTCCCCATTTTAAATTCCTTTCATATATTAACAAACAAAGAATCTTGCTTTATTCCTTCATAAATCATAATCCCACCAAATAATTGTCTATCTTAGTATTTTGCAAATCAAATATATCAAATTGTCGGCCATATTGAGAATATTATATTTGAAAATAAATAAATAAAGGAAGATAATTACTGGTAAAAAAGTGACGTGCAGTAGGAGACTAATATCTACCCATGAGTTAATGCAATTAAATCACTTTGTTGATATTTATGAACTATAACTCTATATATCAGCCCACAGAAGCAATGTAACCAGGAACCACTTTTCCAGCACCTTGTTTTAGTTAGTTTCCTGTTTTTCTCTGCCTTAGCTGTTGAAACTGCTATTCAAGACCCTAAATATCTAAAGTTTCCTTTATTGTAAGGAAGGGTAACGAAATGAACAAGAAACAGTGGGATAGCCAATCCAACCACTCCTCTGTTAACTTTTTTATGATATATGCTCTTCAAGTATTTATAGGTTTAACTGACAACAACAACAACAACAGAAGAAGAAGAAGAATACCAAAATCAATCAATCTAGCCAATGGTTTGAGGCCCCTTATGTCCTATGAGAACTAGATGAATCCCTGTGAAGCATCACTTGATAAAATTCACACATTTCATATCATGGTTTATATTTTGTATATGTGATTGCATTTTATAATCAAAAGTAAATATTGGTTATAACTTCTGTTAGGTAACCAATAAAGTGTTCTGATCAGAAGCTAATTTGAAAAAACAAAAACAAGAAAATTGGTGGTAATTAAACTAACATGTACCTTCTTTTATTTTAATACAACATTCTTTGATGTGATATAGAATATGCCTATGAAGCTAAAAAGTGAGGAATGCTTAGACCTTCATTTTCATGTCCGCAGTACAAAATGGTTCCTAATTAGTTTGACTATTTTAATTAGGCAAACCCAAAATGCTATAGTTTGAGACTTAGGAATTGGTGGATTAATAGTTTATCTTTCAAAATTTCAGGGCTCTCAGCAGTAAAACATTCTTTTATTAGCCATGAGCAGTTTTTATCTATCCATCACAAGGGGCATCCACGTAATAAATCATTCATCAATAAGATGTTACTTAAATTCTCAAAAACGATAGTTACTTATTAAAATTCTCGCCTCACTTTTACATTTTACTTATTTGGGTTTAAAAAATAACGTGTTAAAATGTGTATACTTTAAATTATTCTATCATATAAAAAGAAAGTAGTATAGGAAAGTGTAATTTTTTTTATGTACAAATATCAATACTCTTAAATACTATATCTGGTCCTTTGATTGCATGACTGTGAAGATAAGCTTTTAGAAACTAGTTAACGTGGCTTTTCTCAGCCTATAAATGCTACTCTATCTGCATCATTTCCAAGCAAATACATTTAGAGCATTCTTATCCTCTCCTTTTGAAATGCCTATTACCAACACTTCTCCAACCATCATGACCAAGTGGTTTTCTGGAATGATAGAATCAGCAACAATATGCAAGGAAGCTTTTTCTTTGCTGGTTTTTACTGGCATTGGCGGTTCTGTTGTTGGGCTATTCATGAAAGCTATGGAGAGAGTTCTTCTTGCTGTATTTACCTGCATTCTGGCACTAGGTATATATAATGCATTTTCCTCCTCTTTGTTTGTTAGTAGCATTCTCATGATGGGTTTGGCTTTGTCCTGAGAAATCACTTTTCACTATGCAATGGTTTCCAAAACAATGCTATGTAATGTTATACATATCATTAGGTCTGTCAAACATTTTGTTTCATGTCTCAAAGTTACTATAACTTATGCAAATCAGATTAAGCTCTGTGGTAGTTCTTTTAAGTACAAACTGAAAGGAACCAAAATAAGAAAAGAATGAGATGAAGAACAAAACTTAGATACACTAGCATAGTATGTTTTTTGTGCTGTTCTCCGATCAAAATCGGAGTTTCAACTTGGTAACCAACACAACAATGGTTGACATCAGTTATCCAAACGAAACTCTAATTTTGATCGGAGAATAACACCAAAAATACCTTTGATACTACACTTCAGTCTTGTTCTAAGATGAAACAGTGCCTGTGTTATAGTGTAAAGTCATTGAAAATAATCTAAGTTATTGAACTGCAGGAGGGTCAATAATAGGAACAATTGCAGGAGGCATCAAGGGCCAGACCACAGAAGCTGGTTTTCTTGATGGAGCTGGCAAAGGAGCAATCATAGGAGCCATTGCAGCCATGGAATTGATCAATTTTAGTGCTGTTGATGAACCATTGTCCAAGGTAATAATACTGCTAGTTTCAAACTTTGGCAACAGAATGTTTAACCCCTTTTCCAATCTCACCAATAACCACCTTAAACCAAAGGCCATTGGTGTTCTTCTCACCTTTAAGTTTTGGTGTGTAACTGCAGGTTGCTCTGTTGAGTAGTTTATTAAACGGCAAAGTCTTTATGGAATGGATATGTCCAGCTGTGGCACAAGCCTATCAATTGCATGTAAGTATTAATATATCAATAATTCTATACTCTTTAAGAAAACATTAATACTTTTTCTCATTTACAAGTAAGAAGGTGTACTTGGAAAGTTTGGATTATTGTCAACATATGAAAGTTAAGTGAATGTGTAATTAGTAGAGTTGCTGGTATCAGAATTTTAATTAATCACATTCGATGAAACTCAGTTGTTTCAGATTAACACAGTGGAAACAAGTTATGGAGAAGTTTCAGATATTTATGATATCAAAGGAGTCACAGGGATGCCCCAGAACATTATTCTAAAGCTTCCTTTTCAGCAATTCAACTCTACCAAAATGTTGAAACTATACAATATAACTTGCTGCTCAATTTGCTTCCAGGTGAGAAACTCCTCAAAGCCTTGTGAAAATATCTTATAGTTCAAAAAAGGTAAACAGAAGTTGGGTTAGGGAAACCAATTAATAAAATGAAGGACATTTTAATATTAATGCGAATTATAGATAGAATTGAAGTAATTGAATTCTGACACCCCCACCCCCCAAAAAAGCATGGAATTGAATTTTATTAATATTAATGACGTGACCACAATTTATACTTTTCTTTTTATGGGATATAGGACCACCATTTATAGTACTTTCATTGCAAGTTTTATGCCTCAATAAGTAATATTAAGCAAAACGTCTTTGCTCTCCCAAAATTTCAATTTTTTTTTCATTTTTGTTCATGAATTACTAAGTTCTTGAAGTAATAGTCTCTAAATTTTTTACCTTTTTTTCACATTCGTCCTTAAATTCTTAGAATTCAACACAGAATTCTTGAAATATTCACTGTTTTCAGTACCAATACAATAACTTAGTATAAATTGATGAAATCATTAAGAAGTGTAAAAAATAGCCTTTGATAAATTTATAGATAAAACTTAGATCCAGTACTACAAATTCATTTTGTCTTGTTTTTCAATTACAATTAAATATTTATCTTGATAATTAATGTCAATTTTTATTATCCACCACTTACCAAAAATAAATCTTTAATTTTAGCTGAAGAAGAGGATAAAATAAATTTATAGTACAAACTAAACCAACTTTATGGTCTTTACATTTTGATTTGCAGGATTTTGAGGAAGGAGAGCTGGTGAGGATTCTTCCAAAATGTGGTCACCTTTTTCATCTAAAATGCATAGACAAGTGGCTGGTTCAACAAGGATCTTGCCCAACGTGCAGAAATTATGTTCCTGATCACATTCGTAAATAGTGCCATTTTTATTGTTCTAAAGTAGGTTGAGGGTGTTAATGACAAAAACAAAGGAGTAGGTTAAGCTATTGTCATGTATTAACTTAATTTGTACATAATTTATTCAAGTTATTGCCAATGGTGTAAGTTAATCATGATATGTTATTTTTCTAAAATGATTAGTTACTTATCATTTATGACTTTTTAAAATAAGGTTCAATTTATCGGTTAATTCCTATATTTTATCAAAGTTAAATTAAATTTTTATATAATAATATCATTAAAATTTTGTATTTTAATGTATTTCTTTTTTATTTTTCCTTAATTCTCACTCTCACACAAAACTATTTTTTAATTGTAATCATTTATAATTGTTTCTTTATTTTTTTTTCATTGGTTGCAGGACAATCCTTGGTCATGAAAAGTTATGAACACTATTTGATATTTTTGCATACGTACACTAAATATATTTGATCATATTGTTGATTAATTATTATTATTTATATAATTAACTACATAAATAATTGATTATTTAGGTGTGTAATTGATTAACTGTTATTTTTATTATTATTTATATTAAATAGTTAATCATATTTTTTAAATAATTGGTTAGATAATCCGTTATAAAACTATGAATGGATTATCAAAAGATATTTGAAAGGTGTGAGCAATGTGAATATGTGAAAGAAACAAAATTGTATAATATAGTTATGGATTTTTTTTTTCCTAAAATTGTATCAAAGGAGTATGATCTTATTTTAACTCTTGCGTTTGAATTTTAATTTTGATACGTGAAGAAACAAAATTGCCATAAAATAGTTATTTTAACACCTGTCAAAATACTAAACTGTTTTTTCTTTGCCTTTTATAAAAGCTTTGTAATTACACCAAGGAAAAATTTATCCCACTTTTAAGAAAAGTGATTTCCCATGCATATATTCTAGATATTTTCACTTGAGGTTTTTTTGTGTGTGTAAATTTCACTTGAAGTTTCATCTCTTTCTTAACATTTAAACAAAAAAAAACTTTACTTTATATTTCTTATTATGTTAAAATATGCTTTTAATTTTTATAAATATAATTTTATTAAATTAGTTAATTTTAATCATTAGATCAAAATAGAATGACACATGACAGTCAAATCTCTATATAAAATTTTAAATAATTAAAGTATCTTTCGGACATACTTATATTATTAAAAAATATCTCTTTGTTCAAAATAAAATATATAGAGTTACTCATTCTCACTTAAAAATGTGGAGATTAGATATCACACACACACACACAATAAATCAATATTATAAGGGCAAAATGAAATGAGAGTGTAAGATGAATTAATTTTGCTTAACACTCAATCTTTTCTTTTAGTTTGCTTCTTCTGTAAGAATTTGGTTCCTCGTGTTCTATGGTGTTAAGTTAGCTTGTACAAGTGAACAACATGAAAATAAAATGTCTACTTGTTTTCTCATAACTTGTCTTAGTTGACTGAATAGAATCCCCAGTCACTTTTTCTTGTTTGTTTGATGTCCCCAAATCTTCTTTGAGGATGATTTCTTAAGTTTGGCTCTGAAAAGTTAGAGAAATAGTCAAAAAAGGTCAATAAAGAAAAGAAGTTTGTCTTGTTTCTTTTTCTCTCTGTATTTATTGTATTCTTTTTATCAGAATATTGTGTTTAAAAGCTAAAGTCGTGTGCACGTACATTTAACATTGCAATTACAAGTTGCACATACTTTAAAAACAAAAGGTTGCAAAAATTGTTATTTTTTTAGGCCAATTACAAAATTGAGATATAAGGAGATTTGTATAATTACATATTTTTATTTTAAAATGTCATTATTTTTAATTTTGTGTAAAATAAAATAAAATATTATTTAATTAAAAATGAAAATAAGAAAAGGATGTTGTTTCAGAGAAAAAAAAAGGAAGTACTTTTTTAAAAATCTATTTCGATTTCTTTTCAAAACTGAAGAAATTTAACTGAAAAAATATTTAAATTAATTAAAATATATTTTATTATATTTTAAAGTTTAAAATTATATTTTAAAAGTAAAGATAATAAATAATAATAATTTTAAAATTCCTTTACTTCATTCAATAACTAAATAAAAAATAATTATTTATCCACTATATTCTATTTATCCTTTCCCTTCCTTCCTTCATTCATCTTATTCAATTATGATAAACATTAAAATTTTTCTTCTTATAATCAATTATATTAAAAATTAATATCTTTCTTCTTATTTTTACTTTTTCTTTTCCATTTATTTAAATTAATTATGATAAAAATTAAAATCTCTCTTCTTCCTTTTTTTTATTTTGAACCAATTAGTAACACTAATAACTTTTGTGAAATATGTTAAATGTTTGTTTGGTTATCCATTAAAAATTAATCCTCACATTTTTAATAAAAAATACACATTTCAATAGAAATTTAGAAATAAAATTAATTTAACATATATTTCAATTCCATTCTATAGTTTATAATTAATTTTATTCAAACAGATTCTATAACTATAGTACACAAAAAAAAAAAAGATTCTATAACTACAGCATAATAATGATTGGCGCCTATGATAAGCTGGCGACACAATTGAGTTTATATTTTGGGTCATTAAACGAATTTGAGTTGAGAACAGAAAGGTCCAAAAGAGAAACTGATTTGGGTCAAGGCCCACAATCACGAAGATTAGCCTGGGAGGAGCCCAGGCCCAGCGATTTGAAGGGACCAAAATAGTAAATGCGTACCTGAGGTAAGGGTAGTTCCGGAAAAGTGCATGATTATTGTAGAGACCGAAAAACGAAGACTCTCCTGCTTGAGAGTGAGAGTGTGAGCGAGAGATAGAGACAGAGAAATGGCGTTGTGGTCCGGTGTTACGTGCTTCCAGATTCCGGCGATGGACGGCGGCGCACTGAACCGGAATTCGTTGGCTGCCGGAGTAGGTCGCTTGCCGGGTGCCGGCATCTCCTTCTGGCGTTCCTCTTCATCGTCGAAACGCTCTTTACCATTCACATGCTTAAGCATTTCTTCTGATGCCCGTAAGTAACCATCATTTCCAGTTCAACGGCTTTTCTATCCTCAAAGGCCTATAAATTTTTTATTTGATGTTATGTTTTTGGATGCTATGGTGTCATCGTTATCGTTTTCCCCTTTGATTCTAGGTATTAAGGAAGCTGTTCATACTGAAAAAGCCCCTGCAGCTTTGGGGCCGTATTCTCAAGCAATCAAAACCAACAACCTTCTATTTGTCTCTGGTGTTCTTGGCCTTGTTCCTGAGGTTTGCTATCTCTCAAATGTTTGTATATATCTGCATCGCTTATGCTTGTAGCTTCATATTGTTGATGATGTTCGTGTGTGTTTTGTTCTTCATTGCAGACGGGGAAGTTCATCTCTGATGATGTTGAAGATCAAACTGAACAGGTATAAAATCAGAGGTTTGCACTTGCAACATTTCAATTTATGACATATGCATTTGTTACTGTGTTGCATTCTCATGTGCATATGAGCTTTGGTTGCTCATTCATTGCTTGGTTTTCTCTTGGTTCATACTTCACATACTCATGGATGATGCTGATTTTACCTTGGCTTCAGCAATGAGGAGTCAATAGTTGCTTAGTTAAATTGGTTTTCAGTTATGGTGTTCTAGGACTTGAATTGCTTGTGCTCTTTGGAACGGCTGACTCCTAATGTTCGGTTGTTTCTTGTAATCCAAGTATTGACAATCTTGTAGTGGGGAATTCCCACTCTACCCTTATGTGAAGGTTCTTAATGATTTGGAATAATTGCTAGGAATTAAGAAGGTCACCACGGAAAATAACTGACTTCTAACTTTTGAGGAAAAATTAAAAGGAACTTTTCAATGGTCTTGAGATTCTGGCGAACCTAACTAACTTGAGGCTGTGAATGTTCAAAAACAGATTTTGCACTATGGGTGGGGGCTTGAAATTTAGTTGTTGTACAAGTGTTAACTTTGGCAATTTCCAATAGTGCCTAGTACAATAAATTTTGGGTTAAATATGTTTTTAATCTCTTTAAAATAATCATATTTTGGTTTCTATCCCTCAATTTTAAACCCTTTAGTTTAAGTCTCCAATTTTATGAAATACATTGATTATGGTCCTGATGTTAACTTAAGTTAGATTAATCATTGTTAGAGAAAATTTTGATCATTTTTAAAATGTCTTGATTATGATCCTCTAATCATGGTTAATTTATTTTAATTTAATGTAATTTGAGTTAATGTCAGGAACCATAATCAAGGTATTTCAAAAAATGAGAAATCTAAACCAAAGGTTTTAAAATTGAGTGGCGAAAACCAAAATTTGATTATTTTAAAAGGATTAAAAATATATTTAGCCCATAAATTTTTATACATTCCCTGCTGAAGTCAGCAACCAATATATATCAACTATTTGAGTATTTTGCCTAAAGGTCTCCACACTTTGAATGTGATTGACTGTTTATGTAAATAAATTACTATATTAGTCACTTCCCAGAAACATATGAATCAGTAATGTATTATTGATGTTGCAATGCACTTATTGGTTTTGTTTCTGACATTTGAGATAATTCCACATTGTAGCTTCTCAAAAACGTGGGGGAAATCCTTAAAGTTGGTGGTGCTAGCTACTCGTCGGTCCTTAAGACAACAATTATGTATGAATTCCTCACACTTCCATAGTTGGGAATTATTGAGTTTCAGCAAGATTACTAGTTTTGAGCATTTATTTCCTGCAGGTTAGCTGACATGAAGGACTTTAAGAAGGTCAATGAGATCTATGCTAAATGTGAGTTTTGTAGTAGTGATTTTCATGTTTCCTTGACAATTTACATTCTTGCAGAAGGTGAAGCTTGCAATAACTTGTTTGGGTGAAAATATGCTTAATTATGCTATTTGCCAATGAATTCCATTTCTGATAATAATTTATACTGTGCTGTAAAAAATTATCATGCTTCATTTGTGGGGTGAGAATGGATTAGTCTGTTAGGTAACATGCATGTAACATTGCTGACCACTGACCTGCCTTTAAATTGAAAACCTTAATTTTTTTGTGGTTCAAGTCTTGAAGATTCATCTGTTAGCTTGTCTATAGGTTATGTTGTCATATTTACCATATGCTAAGGGTGAATACTCGATAAATGCAAGAGAATCCAGTAGTACTACGCTGAAATGATAAGGATTTCATTTCCCCTTGAGTTGGTATTTTTTATTTTTCATGAATTCCTTTAGTAATTTCAATAATTTTAATTTACCTGTGGTTCCTATGGTTTCAGACTTCCCGTCACCTTACCCAGCTCGTTCTACTTATCAAGTAGCTGGCTTGCCATTGGATGCCAAGATTGAAATTGAGTGCATAGCAACTCTATAAGCGCCATTTTTAGTGTAGTATATCTGGCTCCTTCAGCAAACTCAGGTTAATAATGCAGACATGTCTTAGTGTTGGAGTTTTTCTTTGTTTTGTACCTTGGATGATGATGCTGTTGTCGTTACATTTTCTCTAGTATCCTTGGGAGGTATCTAATCGTCGGACTTTTTTCAAGATTATGTGCCCACTAAGTAAAAGAAACTTTAGTGATTGAAAACTGTTATTATTAATATTGTTGTTATTATTTGTTTGAACCTTGGGTATCTTTAAATCTACAAACAGAAACTAATTACTTTTTAAACACAAAAGATGTTATAGTGGATTTTGTGTCTTCTAACGAGATATTTTCTATATACATGGCTAAAATTGAACTTCGGTCAGCATGTTTAAGGAATCCAATTATTACTTTGGTTGGATGTTGATGATTGATTGTATATTATTTATATTTATACATTTTTCGTTTTGAAGTCTACCAAGTGACCCCTCTGGTTAGCGAATCCATTATGGAATTCCTTTCAGACTAATCACATTTTTAAGTAAACCAATATAGACTTTTTTTCTCTTTCTATTTTTGGCTCTACTTCCTCCTCATCAAACATTGAAGACTACGACTACTTGTGTTTGGTTGGTCAGATTTCTTGCTGTTTGACTTACAGACGTCATGAATTCTAGTCTTCGAAATTTTTATAGTCAGGTAGTGATCCAATTTTGGATCTCCTCTGCCAAATTCATTCTCCTTCTCTTTTCGGCCAAATTTACAACCATTCATTTGCATTTAATGGTTCAGATTGATCAATTTTATTGAAGACTTAATCACTTTCACATGTCATTGATCAATTTGGACCATCAGATGAAAATAAGTGGTTGTGATTTTAGTAGAGAGAGAGATAGATTGGATGGAGAGGGTCCAAATTCTCACCTAGCTTCTTCTCGGGGTTTGATTCGTGAGGTTTCACTGGCAACTTGGGATCTTGCTCTTCAGTTAAGGCATAGTTATAAAAGCTACTTTAACCAAAAACCTTTGGACCATTAATTTTTTTATAATGAGAATAGATTTAATCAAATCTCCGTCATTAGTTTATATTTTTAAGTTTTGTGGGCTTTATATTTAGTTTAACGATATATTTGTCATTGATTTAGTATTAACTATTAATTTGATTTGTTAATTCAATCTTGCTTCATCTTATTTACATTATCCTTTAGCTATATTTTAAATTTTGTCACCAAAATTCCTTATTAATATGTGTTTTATTGACTTAACTTTTAAGCTATTTAACTTTTCAGTTTTTTCTTATTGGGCTAACAGAGCTTACTTGCTTTAATGAGCGTATTTTTTGGCAAAACGCAATTCATCTTCATCAAAGACCAAGCTGATCGATACAATCCCGAGATTTTCATAACGTGTAAAATGTCTTCGTTGATTAACAGAGAGAGAATTCAATCTGAGTTTGAATGATTCAATTATTCAAGCTTCGGCAAACATTGAATTCTAGCGACGTATGCATTAGTTTATGTACTGTGAAGGGTTAGGATTTAGACATTATGAATAAGATCTCAGAATTGTCTAAAGCAGTTGCCTTGCATTTGCATCCAATGGTACGTGGCAGTGCCAGGCCTCGATATTGTTGCTCTTGCAGTGTCCTTTCTCCCAACTATCGGACAATATTGTGTCATTTTTATCTGCCTCTTTCTCTCAAGTTTGCATCGGAAATGTGATCGTGCTGCCCCATGAACTTGAGTATCCTTGTTTGTACTTGTAATCTTTTATCTCTAAATGATTAATACGTGTTTGGTAACAATTTTCGTTAAGAAAATAATATATTTTTTAAATTCTCTTGAAAGGTGATTGAAAAAGCTTTTTTAAATATCCGTTTCATTATTCTATTTTTAGTCCAAAAGCTCCGCATATGGATAGTTAAGGAGTTAACTATTTTAACACCTATTTTTTTCTCATTGCCAGACCATATTTCAAGAAAAACAATTATTTTCCAGTTAAAATCAATAAGCGTTGGTAGCCACTTAACATTTTTAATAATGAATTATCTTGAAACTTATATTAAGAAATAAAAATTATATTCTTTTTACGCTTTCTTACTTAGAAAAGGAAATATTAAAATAATTTAAAATCTTAATAAATAATATATTTTAATCAGTTGTTTCTATTTTAATTTATGAATATTTGCTTAAAGCCACGTGCATTAAAAAAATATCCATACAACACTCCAAAAGATTAGCATGTTTGTAATAATTTTTGCTGATAAAATATTATAAAAATGTTTTTAAATAATCTAATTTAAATATTCACTTAATTGTTTTATTTTTAATATAGATACTTGTTATCTGGATGTATTGCTAAGGAGTTAAACACTTTTAACAACTTTTTTCTTCAATATCAAATTTTGTTTTTTTTTAATTAATATTTTATCCATTCCTATTTGTAAGATCATGTTAATTAACCTTTGATATATTTTTTATACAAATTTTAGAAGCATTTATTATTTTTTATATTTGTTCTTCATTAATATTTAACATTTCTAATTTGCAGGTTTTGATTAATTAATAAATTCATAATTTTAAAACGAGGTTTAACTTTAAATTGAATACATTTGGAAAGTTGTAGCAATTTTTAAAAATGAACATAATAATTAATATTTTTTAACCTGTGTTTCGAATGGAAGTTTTATAAAGGAATTTTCTATGTTAATTTATGAACTTGTGCCTGAAAGCATTTGCATTTTAAAGTATCTATACAGTACACATGATATTTGTTAGTATATATGCAATCTATTATTTCTCTAAAATATTAATGTATGTCTAGTAACAATATTTGTCAAGAAAATTTAAAGAATAAATAAATTATTTTGAAAAGTTATAAAAAAAAAGCTTTAATGTTTACTTAATTTGTATGTTTTTTGGACAGGAAAGTCTTATAAGTAGTAATGGAAGTAGTTCCTTTGTTAAATTATGAACATGTGCTTGAAAACACTTGTATTCAAAAGTATTTGTATAATAGTACACGTGATATACTTTTCATCTGTTATTTCTCTAAAAGATTAATGTTTGCCTTGTTGAGAATTTTTAAAAAAATTCTCAACAAAAATTATTTAAAGAAAAGCTTTATTATTTTCTTAATTTCTGTGTTTTAGGTAGAAAATCTTACAAATAATAATGGAAAGAATAGCTTCCATGTGTATTTATGAACATCGGTGTAGTATGCAAGATATTTGTTAGTATAGCCTTACAATCTTATTATTTTTCTAAAAGATTAATGTATGTCTAGTAACAGTATTTGTTGAAAAAATTGAAAAATTCTTTTGAATAGTTATAAAAAGTTTTAAAGTAAAGTAACTAGTTTTAGTATTTCCTCTTCTCAATTGTGTTGGTTTTAGCATAAATGGTCGGTAACTGGGTGTATACTTGAGTAAATTAGTTCTTTTAGGATTTTTTTCATTATCAAACTATAAATTTGAGACTTTATTTTTTTTATATATAAAAGTCGAATTACTCTCCGCTTAAACCAATAAGTGTTGGCACTTGGCAGCCACTTTAGGGTACTAATAAAATTTTTCTTAAAAGGTAACGTTAAGAAATTTTAAATGATATTTACTACGTCTTATTAATTACTTATAAATATAAAATATTAAAATAATTTATTTTATAAAGTTCATACATTAAATAATTATATTTTTAATTTAATAGTTTCTATATTAATTTATGAGGGTGTGCTTCTTAAAACAGATGTTAAAATATAAAAATATTTATTATTCCTTATTAATTTAATTACCTAAAATGAATATGTTAAAATAATTATATTTTTACACATTAAATAATTACCTTGTTTTTTGCTTTATACGGCATAGACAACAAAACTCTTCTTCTAAATTTTTAAATACAACAACATATTTAAAACTTGAATTCGATATTTTTAATTAATTTAAATCAATTTTCTTATATCTATGTCATGGTTAATGATTAATTATATTAATTTAATAGTTTATATTTTAATTTATGAGCATATGCTTATTGAATGCATGTTAGGATATTAAAATGACATTTATTATTTTTCTTATAAAAATAATGTTAATTTTTAAAAATTTAATATATTAAATTATTATTTTTTATTATTTAATATATTAATTTCTAATTAGCAGTGTATCAAATTAAACTCCAATTATATCATTTAATATATTAATTTTTATTTTAATCTATGAGCATGCGCCTCTTACAACGTATATTATGAAATCAAAATGACTTTATTACTCTTATTAATTAGATAAAAATATTTAAATAATTTTATAATATTAATATTTAAATAATTATATTGTTTAATTATTGGCTTCCATTTTAATTTATGAGCGCTTCTTAAAACGTACATTGATAAATTAAAATGATATTTATTACTCTTTATTACTTCAAAAATAAAATATTAAAATAATTTATAATGTAAAGATATTAAATAATTAATTTTAATTTAATATTTTCTATTTTATTTTATGAAAGTACGTTTAAAACCATACATGATTAAAAATATTCGGACAATATATAGTATTTTTATATAAAATTATTTATGTTTTATATAGAAGGTAAAATTACAATCGGATAGGATAACTGAAATATATATCAGTTGTTAGTATACTCATAATCTTATTTTGGCTCCAAAAAATTAGTGTATGTCTTGTCATCATTTTTGTTGCAAAAATAATAATTTTTAATTCTTTCAAAAAGTTATAAACAATGTAAAAAAATGATTTTTTAAAATAACCTAATTTAAAAGTTCACGTAATTATTTTATGTTTAGTATAAATTATCAATATTTCGATGTGTAATTAAGGAATAATACTTTTTTTCATTATCAAGCATCAAATTTGAGATCATATTTCAAGAAACAAATTTCTTTGATGCTAAAATTACTGAGTGTTGGTAGTCAATTATCAGTTTTGATTTATAATTTTCCTTAAAATATTTATAGTAAATTAAAAGGATTTTATTAAGTTTATTAGTTATAGAAAAAGAAAAATTTTAAAATTTTAAAATGATAACATATTAAATAATTATATATTCTACGCACTCTCATCAAATAAAACAATACAAACAAAGCTTATAAATAAATAAATATATATATATATATTAATAAAACTTCAAATTCTTAATGTGTATATAGAAAAATATATTATAAAAAACAACAAAATTTATTTCATCCATACTTTTCGGAAAACATCTTTAATATTCATAATGAAAACAAATATAATACCCCGTAACAAGCGTGACCCTAAATACATGCTACCCAACCAATCAAACACATTAATCCAACATCACTTAGAGAAAGAAGTCAAAAGCAAAATATATAGCATTTGGTAAGCATGATAATTGATAAATGAAACAAAACATATTTTGATTTTATTTATGTTTGATATATTTTAAGAAAGAACACAATGTAGTATAAAGTTAATAAATAATAAAACATAATGTGTTTATTTTGTTCGGATGGTTCTTCAAATATTTAATAAAAAAATTGATATCATTAGTTAATAAAAGAAAATAAAAAGTGATGAATTTAATCTCTGTTACATCAATTTAATTTATAAACAAAATTAATTATCATGTTTTTTTTCGAAAATAAAATTGAGGACTTTTTAGCGACCAAAAAAATGATTTGATATAATTGTTGTGTTGTGTGTAAGAAAGTAAATGAATGGAAGAAAGAAAGTGGGGGAAGTTGAATGGGTGAAGAAAAGGACAGTGGCATCTGAAAATGGTAGTCACCATTAATTTTTTACGCATAAAAGAAAACTTGTAATATCAAATCCAACCCACCGCTTTCGAGATTCTCTTCGTTGCCCCATTTTGGTATTCTCTTCCTTAGATCCCAATTTCCTTCTTTCTTACTCGCTCCTAACTTGTTCCATTTTGTACACTTCTTCTCTCTTTTTCTCTGTTTCTTTTCAAAATGTTTCCTGAATGTGCCTCACAATCCTTGATTTTATTTTCATTCCTTCAACTTGCGTTTCACTAAGATTTCTAACTTTGATTATATTAATATTATA
Source organism: Canavalia gladiata (assembly GCA_037954105.1). Taxonomy (NCBI): domain Eukaryota; kingdom Viridiplantae; phylum Streptophyta; class Magnoliopsida; order Fabales; family Fabaceae; genus Canavalia; species Canavalia gladiata. Next base: position 2,155,619 of record CM075664.1, read on the forward strand.
AAATAAATTCTAGGTTTTATTCTTAATCAGCTCTTGATTGAGAAATGATAATTATTGGAGGAAGATGTTAGAGTTCACACCTGATATATTAACTGTTATTATCTTGGATTTTGAATGAAGAGTGTGATTGGATTTCAGGCTGGTAGTTATCAAGAATCTACATCATGGATGGTATTGTTGAGAGAAGGGTTATTCCTTCGGATAACAGTTGCCTCTTCAATGCAGTTGGGTAAGCTGTACAATACAATACCCCTTTTTTTTTTATTGGATATTGGGGCTTCTTGTACAAATGTTTCATTCCTCTTGTAATGTTCTTTTTCTGTTTTGTTTGCTCAATTCAGCTATGTTATGGATCATGACAAAAACAAAGCTTCTGAATTGAGACAGGTAGTTTTTTTTTTTTGTATTAATTTTATTTGCTTGAAATATGCCAAGTGCGCCCTATCATCCAACTGCTTCAATTCCGTGCATGTTTTGTCAAATTGTTCTTGTCTTAAGGTGTGGTTTGTTTCTGGCATGTGAAATTTTGTTTCGGACTATTTTTTGTTCTGATAGTTATATTATGTGCCAGTGTGCTATGCTAAACAATTCAATTGTGATATTCAACATTCCAACTTAGATTGGATTTACTTTGGCTTGCCTGTCACTTTGCTTGTTCCAGTTTGAATTAGTTTCTGAAATAAAAAATTCACTACTTCTACTTGCCATTTGTGGGACAGTTTTCCTTGTAGACATATTTTATCAAAGGTCAGAAAAAGGAACCTTGGGAAAACTGATAACTGGCTTTCCAATTAGAAAACCTGTCACCACAAATGCAAAGGATGATCCTAAACCAATGAAATTTAGTTGTTTTTTATTTGTGTAGTATGTGGAGAATTTTTCAGATGCATCTTTAAATAATAAATGCACATTGAACTTTCTTATTTTGCAAAAACTTCATACCTTATGGTTCATCAACCCCCACTCAATGCAGTCCAAGAAATTACTTGCAACTAAAAGTGTCATTATGAAATGTTTTTGTTTTCAGTACATGACATTGGATTGTCTATCATTTAAGCATTGCCAGTGAAGTCGAACTTTTATACCCTTGTATTGCCTAATATCTATGCACTTCGAGTATGTGATTGGCATCACTTATTACAAATTTTGGCTTAATATCTTTATGATATTTGGCATGCTAAAGGTTATAGCTGCAACGGTAGCAAGTGATCCTGAGAAGTATAGTGAAGCATTTCTTGGGAAGCCAAATTCAGAGTATTGTAGCTGGATTCTTGACTCAGAGAAGTGGGGAGGTTAGTTAACCTATGTCTTCCCGGGCATGATTGTTCAATTGGAACGGCAAACTTTTAATGTTATGCTATGGTCAATGTATGAATGTATAACCTTGAGTATGGATAACTCAATTTTCTTTGCAACTTGGAAGCTGATGAAACAAACTTGGAGTTAGGATGGTTTAGCTTCTACAATTTTAGCCTTTTTGGCTTTTAATAAACTTTGCAGACATAAATATAATACGAAGTATATATGAGTAAAATAGATTATTTTCCTGAAACTAAAGATTTCGTTAAAACATTAATATTTTTATTGAAACATCTGGGTACCTAGACAATCTTATGTAACAATTGGAAATTGTTTAAATTTCAGTTGTTTTGCTTCTAAAATTAGGCTTCTGATATAAATTTTGTGGGTCCAGATTTGATAGTTGATTAGTTTAACTTGAGTTTCAAAGGGAATTCCAAACTCTCCTGGTAGCAAATTTAACAATAAAGCACCATTAGTTTTTCATTAGTTTGATGTGCTAATTAAGCTCTCTATTCCTTTGTGAAGGCGCAATTGAACTTTCAATATTAGCAGATTATTATGGACGTGAAATTGCAGCATATGATATCCAGACAACTCGATGTGATTTGTATGGCCAGGTTAGCCACTTTTGTGCATTCTATATACTCTCAAGTTTTGCAACCTCTTATAACTGTTTTTCTATTCTCATTGTTGGTGAATACTTTTGACAGGAAAAAAACTATTCTGAAAGAGTGATGTTGATTTATGATGGTCTCCACTATGATGCATTAGCGGTATGTAATTTCATACAACCAGAAATTACTAACAATTATCCATTCATTCTCTTTCATGCATTTTTATTTGGATTGAAAGTTGAATATTGAGATTGCAAGTGTATGGTATTTTATTTATCTACTGCACTTGAAACATACAAAATTAAGGTTTATATGCATTTTTCATTTTCATGTTTCCTGATGGTTAATTACTCCTTGTATGGGTCAGATGTCTCCCGCTGAGGGAGCTCCTGAGGAGTTTGATCAGACCATATTTGCTGTACAGAAAAACAGAAGCATTGGACCTATTGAAGGGCTTGCTCTAAATCTTGTTAGGGACCAACAGAGGTAGTTTGCAATTCTTACTGAACCTTCTTAAAAGGAAGCTTGAATAAGTGAAAAGAGATAAAAGATTAGCATATTCAGATGATCAAATTATATAAATTTTTGTATTTGGTTTTTTTATTTATAGCAGTTTTCTTGTGAACATGCATATAAATTTCTTTTTTGCAAGCATAATTTTTTTTAATTTTCTTCTCTATTTAAATTGGATATCCTATTAAATGACCTCTCCCAATTAGTTTGCAATTTATGCTATAACCCATGCTAATATCATGGCTACGCTTTCTCAGGAAACGGAGCTACACTGACACCGCCAATTTCACTTTGCGCTGTGGGGTATGTCAAATTGGAGTCATTGGTGAAAAGGTCATTACTCAGCTCCTCATGCTTTGCTTTATGTTAGATACTTAGATCTGCTACTTACCCATCTCAGTCTTAATATCTCTTATGATTCTGAGTACTGTTCTTCTTATGAACATTTCAGGAGGCAACGGAGCACGCGAGAGCTACTGGTCATGTTAACTTCCAAGAATATAGATGATATGATACACTGCGGGACACAAACTTGTATCTGTAGTCTCAGTTGATTTGAAAGAGCATCATTGGTGAATGGTAGTTGATTGCTTTATTGCAGACCGTCATCTTGTTCATTTTACTCAAAGTGATTAAACTGAATAATTTCTGCATGAGAATCGTTGTAATAATAGTTCCTTGGTCTCAATCCTTAGTGATTCTGATTATAAGAAACCCACCTTCATCGGCAGACTAAATAAAGAAAATAATCAGTAATCTTCTATTGATTTTTAAACCTTTTTCCGGTACAGATTTGTTACCATTTTTATAAGAAATAACTATCTGTATTTTACTAGTTCTAAACATAAGAAATCTTATTTTCTAGTATATTAATTACTAAAAATTTATATTAACAAAATGTTTATTTATTTTTTATGATACTAACCTAAATGTTTAATATTATCAATATTTTTAGAATAAAATTTAAGTTTATTATATGCTTATTTTAAATATTTTTTATTAATTTTGATAAACTAATTGTTTGATTTTTGTAAAAAGAACAGGAAAAGTAACAAATAAAATAGTTTTCACTTATTTTCCTTTATTTAGTTTTTAGTGCAATAGGTACCTAACGTAATGCTGCTACTTTAACCCTTATCAGTTTTGAATGTTGATATTAATAAAACAATGGTGTTTCATTGTACTTTTTTAAAAACAAAACACGTGCAAATATGTATTGTGATTTCCCCATAATGTACAAAACAAGTAATTGGTAAGGATAAAAAATTACGTAAGTTTTTTGTGTGACAATAATTAAATTAAATTTGAATATGCACACTTTCATTTGTAAAAAAAAAAAAAGATAAAATTTAGATATAATATTATAGGTATTTTTTGTATTATTTTTCAACTAAAATTGAAGTTTCAATTTGATAATTGATGATAATCTTTAATGAAAATTTTTATTATATTAGTTATTGTCTTAAAACTAATGTTAATTAAAAAAAAAACACCTATGATATAATATTATTGTACCTAAGTTTTCTCTTATAAAAAATGGTAAAGCAGGTCAAGAAAAAGTGGTAAAGTGGTTGAGTGAAATCAGAGTGTCTCGCATTTACTAGGGTGAAATAAATATTTATTGGGTCGGAAGGCTTTTTCCGTCTTGAGCTAAGGCATCATTTCCTTCAAAAAAAAAAATCATGATGCTCTATGCATTAGTATTTCAATGATGATTGTTGAAATAGACGTGAACGAGTGTTTAACTAGTCTAGGGAGTATGTTCTTCTTCCCATCAGTGCTGTTGTGGAATCATAAGAGAGATCAGGAGGATATTTGACTGTGTTTTGGTTTTTAGTTTTAAAAGTTATTTCATAAAGTAGTTTTTAAAAATTATTTCTTAGAATGAAGAGAAAAAAACAAGCAGTATATGTAAAATTGGAAAAAAAAAATTATTTTTTAAAAAACTTTATTTATCAAACAAATTTTTTAGTTTTTAAATCTTTAAAATATAAGTGTTTTAAAAAATAAAAGCTTGCCATAGATGTTTACTAAACTAAGGTTGGGATGACTCTTTTACTTGTGTCTTTAAAAAGTAAATAAATGTGCATACTACTTAGCAAATATAGGTCATGACATTCTCTTTGAATGTTTTGAAAAACGAGGAATATTTTTTTTAACATATTCTTTTACATGCTTCTTATTATTGGTTTATCTTTAAAAAAGTTAAAATAATTTAAAAACTCAATTTATGATATAAATTTTATTTTTTTTTCAAAAATTGACCAATCAAAAGCAATGTGTTAAAAAATTATTGCTAGCATTTTTAATAAAATTAAAATTGTTATATTCTTCTACAAATCATCATACTTATTTTTCTACTACTTTATAAAGTAATTGTTGAATGAAAAAAAAATACATTTGTTGACTTCAAACATAAAATATAGTCCATACATTTTTATTTGATAAGTAAAAAAATTTAAATTATTTTAAAATTACTCCTTTCTATTTTGTCCCTTCTCTTAAAAAAAAATTATGAAAATTATAATTTCTACGATCATTTGAATTGATGTAAATTTATATATATAATTTTTTAATATGTATTTAAAAATATACAATAAAAATTTATGTGTAATAAGTTGGTATTTGATAATATTAAATTTTGTAATTTTGAAAAGAAAAATTGGACACGTAATACATTAATGTGATTTTCAATAAAAATTTGCTACACATTTTTTTATTATATATTTTTAAACACATTAAAAATATTGATATATATAATATTTGAAAATTTTATGTTATCCGTGTGTGTATAATTTTAAAATAAATAGTGTTATTTTAAACAATAAAATTTATATATAATTATTACATTTTGCAGGATAAAATTTTATATTAACTAAAAAAATATCAATCAAATATATTTATAATAACAATAGTTTTCATCTCCTAATTTAATTTATGGGATAAGTTAGATTTAAATTCAATTTAACACGATAAGAGAATATATGTTAAATCTATTGACGAGTTATTTATTAAATTTATTAATAAACTATTTATAAATATTTAATCTTGTAATTTTTAATTTTAAATATATATGAGATGTATATTATAATTTTATATTGTTTAAAGATATATATCCATCCTTAAAATATTGAATCCTATGATAAATTAATTTATTAAAATAAATTAAATAAAATCTAATTTTCTAATGTAACAAAAATATATCAAATAAATTAGCTCTTTATATTAATTTTCATGTGACAATAGATAAATTTATGTGAGGTGTTGAGATTAACATTTTATACACTTTCATTTTGTATATCATAATAAAATGGAATGTAAATTTTAAATTACATGCAAATTGTCCAAATTCTTACAACTAGGTTGATTTTAGTAGATTATACTTTAGACAAACTTTTATAATCCTAATCTGGCAATTATTTTTATATTTTTTATAACAAAAAAAAACTCCACGTGTAATTGAAAAACATCATCCCATTCCTTTACATATGAACGGACAAGTTTAGTGGGGAAGAATACCAAAAAAAAATAATATATTTTTTAAGTACAAACTGCAGTTTTCTTCCCTCGAAAAAGGTGGTTTCTTAAATTTTTAAAAAAAGAACTATAATGCGATGTACCAAAACAAAGAAAAGACAGCCTCTTATCATACTGTCTTTTAGAACTTCTTATCATACTGTTATTTCTTTTAATTTTTAATCACTTTTCAATTTTGAAAATTTTTAATTACATAAACATATTTATCAACATTTTTCTAGTAAGAAGAATAATTGAATCTATCAACAGTTAATAGATCTTTTCTAAGTTGTTTACAGTTGCAGCTTATATATATATATATATAAGATTAACTTATTTTAAAAATAAATTTATTATAAATAAATTTATTTCTTATTTTTTAACAGTTAAATTTTATTAATCTAAATATTAAATTTATAAATTTTATTACATAAATTATACTCACAAAATTTTTTATATTTAAAAAAAAACTTCATATTTTATTAAATAAATTTAAATTAAAATATATTTAAAAAGATATATTATCTATTTAAAAAATATAACTCAATTTTTAAAATTAGATCATATATTAAAAATTATCTTTATATTATATATTTATCATAGACTTTACTTTTAGCTAATATAAAATTTTCTATTATATATATATATACAAATAGAAAATTCTTAGGCCTGTTATAAGGAAATAATATGAAGGGTGATGATGATGCAGATGTCATCTTCATTTTAAATAGCAATTAGAAGATGGTGATATATCTTGTCCACTGAATACTACTCTTTAACTGTACTAATATCATATCATAGTAGTTGTTACCAATAAAAAGGTTCTCATCTTATCTTGTGATCGATAGAGTGACGTATTCTCTGCGTCTGCTTGTTCAAGCAGATGCCACATGAACACAATACCAACCAATGAAAAATATACAGCAGAATTCTCTCATAAATATTGAACAAAAAAAAGACTTTAATACCTTCTGTTACGCAATTTCATGTAATTGCCTTGATATTTATCATAAAATAATTATTCAATAAATTTCAAGATAAAATTTATTAATTACCTATAATCATAGTAGTAAATACTCTATTGAAGTGTCAAGTGTCGAAAGCATTACTCAAATATATATGTAGCGATATAAGGTTAGCTGAAGTTTTACTTATTTACCGCAATACTCAAAGAAAAAAGATTAGTTTGGTGTTTTATTTTTAAAAATAAAAATTATTAAATTATATTTTTTTCATACATGTAACTCAAAGAAAAATAATAGAAATATTTGTATACACTTTATTCAACAATACATATAATACTATAAAAATTCATTCAATATATATATATATATATATATATATATATATAAATATATATATATGTTAGTATATTATATGTAAGTTTCTTAAAAGTTTTTTTTTAACTTGAAATCCTATCTTAACTTGGGCAAATCGAATAAAGTAGCTTTCCAGTTTATAATATTGCATCTTTTAATATTTTTTTAATTTCAATAATTACCGTTACAAAATTTTGAATTATTTTAAATTGTTTATCATTTTAAAAATTATACACATATTAATTATTTTATTTTTGTTTTATCTTAATTTGATACATCAATTAAGTAAAATAAGATAATGTTACAAAATGAAAAGATAATATAATTTGACAAATGTATGTTTTTTAAAACTAAAATTTAGTTAATTACTTTTTAATTTTAAAATGAAAAATATTTTAAAAGATAAATTCCAGCATCATGCTTTTTATTATTAGTTAACTTTTTTAAAAAACAAAAATATTTATAAATATTTTTAAAAAATTATATTAATTTTTAAAAAAAAATTAACCACTCACATAAAATATGTTAAATAAATAAATAAATACATTTTTAATATTTCTCAATTTTAAAATTGAGGACTAATTATTGATGATTCAAGATTTGGGATTCAAACTTCAAAATGCGGCCGGCTGACTGGAAGACATACATGTGTGGTGGGAGCAGTGTGAAATCATTATTTGAGGTGTTATGCCTATCCACAAAGCTCTCATTAATTCATCATTGATCAACCACCAATTTTTGATTGTGACAATTGGAGAGATTTTGTTCCCCATAATAAATTTAAGAAAGTTTCACATTATTTTCAAAAATTTAGAAATTATGTATTGCTGAATAGCATCCTTACCTACTTCAAAGTTAGTATTACAAGTATTCAAGCTAGAACAACTATAAGGTCCACATCAATACAAATCTTATGTAGGCTAGCTAGGGCATTTGTACACTTTAGTGTAATGGTATTGGGTCCATTTATTTGTCTTGGTCCAATTTTAACATCCCTTTGATTGAGAAAATAACTTAATTCCATCATAAGTTTCAATTTCCAAACCAACCTTTGTCTTGGTCCAATTATTAATGGAACTCATTGGCACAAAATTGCCAATGCATTGTTGCTCTTCACCCATTTAATTCTACCATGTTTTATTTCCATACATATTTCTGCACTGTCATCCATTGTAAGGATGTTTTGGCAGTTGAAAGACATGGAACCATATGCGGGTAATATTAGGCAATGTATGTTGAAAAGTGACAGTGTCTCATTATTTGTTGAAAATCATATCAGTTTTGAAAACTTCACACTAGGCAAAGAAATGCTGAAAAACAAGGCCTAACAATATTTTGATTTTTCTGATCATAATAGTTGTGATTCACCTTATTATCTATATCGTTACTCCATACAATATTAACGGGTAAGCCATTTTGGAGCAAATGGGAAACAATGCCAACATCAATTATTAAAAAAATATTATTTTCCCTATTGATCCTTTACAGAAAGATAGCAAAATCTCACAAAGCGGTTCAAAAGTTAATTCTAAATATATATATTAATATGAATATTGTTATTATTCGCACTCACAATTTTTGTAAACCACATTTTCATAATACTTTTCTTTCATTCTATCATCATCTTATTATATATTTTTTTCTAATGTGAATTTTTCTTTCTGTTATTTTAAAAATTATTCTTAAAATAATAGCATTACTGTGTGAATATATGAACCTGCGTCAGTATTGGTAACCGAACGCGTCAACTTCAATGATTGTATTAGTACTACAAATTGGGGAGAAATTGTGAAAGCGAATCCCATCCCAAACGCACTCATGGCATTCATGATTTTGAAGGATGAAAGTGGTAGTTACACTGGCCACAATATTAATGAAGGTGGAGCAGTGACCACATGTGACGGAAAATCTCAGGGTACTACTCATCCCTCTAAAGTTCTATTTTCATACAAAATTTGTAACCCAAAAAAATAAAATTGAGATTTGACTCATTTGAGAAGGCAAAAAAAGAAGAAAAGTAACGAATCAAAGAAACTAAGAAAATGGAGGCTTATGTGATATATATAAGACCAAAAGGGTACTGCATTTTTTTGTATTTACAGAAAGGCAAAAATTGTAAGCACCCAAACTGGGTTAAATTCCCCTACAGAGTAAAGTGAAAGGAATTGAAGAAGCATGATTGGGCCAATATATAGGCCCAATACAGTGCTCCATGGATCCAATCAAGCTTCCTAATTAAGCTAATCTCAATGTTCTGGAATGCTCTGGAGAGCAGGCCTCCATGGACGTTGGAGTGAGTGTTTCATCAGTTGGGCCAAAACCTGCTCCATCCTCAACTCCTTCACTTCCACTTTACCAATTAACTCCTCTAACTGTTTCTTCGTCATCTTTATCTTCACCTCCCTTATCCTTTTCTTACCACCACTTGATGATACAAAAGAACAATCACCCTTCTCCCCCGCCGGAAAATCCTCCCAGTCATCGTCGTCGGTGGCGGATCCGATCGAGGATTGGCGCCTTAAACAGTTTCCCATTTTCTGGTTTTCCAATGCTTCTGAGAGAGAGGGAGAGAGAGAGAGAGAGAGGTGGGTGATATATAATATATATATAAACACCGAAATGCGAAGATGGGATGGGAAAAGGTCAAACCTAATTTATGCCACGTAGGATTTACACGTGGCAAGTGTGGGACCCTATGACTCCAACCGACTCAAAAGCATGTGATGAGTGATGAGATGAGACCGCATTGAAGCCGACGGTTGGACTGGCGGCTGATTCGGCTTTAGCTTTAAAAACCAAATTTTCTTTTCTTCTAATTTTTATAAACAAATTATTAAAAAATTAAAAATATTATTGTTCAAATTGGGATTCTTAATTTCTTATCTTAAAGAAATTGTAGAATATTATTAATTACTCTTTAGACAGAAGCGCAATGAAGCCATGAACAGACTCAAAACAGAAATGAAGCCGTGCAAGTTCACAAATGCAATGAGAATTGAAATGTTGTTTAATGTTTAGGTGTGAACGGGAACTCGATTGGAATCTACCATCAACTTTTTAAATGAACAGTCTATATATTCTTAATTACTGATTAGGCATTTCCAAGAACGATAAAACGTTGACAATCCAATATATTCTTTATTCACTGTAAACCATATATTACAAGGGAAAATCCTTTTCATATCTTTCATTTTTCCTTTCATCTATATCTCACAAATCATCAACATACTAATTCAATTTTTAAGTTCTAATTATCATGTCATAATTAATGGTTTCGACATTGACATTTAAACTAAATGTCTTGGATCAAAATCTTCGTTCAATATACACATTACCTTAGATAATAATCGTGTTTTTTTCTCATAAAATTTATAAAGTAATTTAATTATGTGGATTAAACTTTTATATTGCATGCCATATTAACATATTTTGATGGAATGCATGATTTCAATACATTGTGATGCTAATTTAAAAACATAACAACAGTATTTATATCTGTATATATTCGAGTTTAGAATTTAGGATTTCAAATGTAAGATGTATGATAATTTAAAAAAAAAATCATTAAATATAGATGTGTATTATTATTATTATTTATATATATTGTTTTGTGCACTGCATTGTGAAAATTAAAAAATATAGGATGGGTCAGAATAGCTGGAACTAGTTGGAAGGTTTTAGGTGTGAAAAGGGTAAAGGTGGAATCTGAGGAGATCTATCAAATCAAAATGGCCACGTCAAGTGTGAACACAAATTAGGGAAAGGAATCTCCGAGTGAAGGTGCTGTTTGGCCACCGTTATTTCACCTGCAGTTTCCTCATTTCGCTGACCCAAAAACACTTTTTTAATTATCATAACCCTTATTATATGTATGAAGCTTATATATACTCCCTTCACGACTCATGTGGAAAAATGATTAATAAACAACGCTTTTCACATAAACAATGAAATAGTCAAATCCATAACTATTGCAATTCGCATTCGGGGTTAGCGATTTTTCTTTAACAATATAATAAGCAAAAAGTTGACTACATCCTAACATTCGCTTCTATAACAAAATTGATTGCATGTTGAAATGTCTGCGAAAAGAATCTTGTGTTGTAACACACCAAGCAGCTACTTTGTTTCTTATAAATTTTCAAATTAAAAGTAAAATCCCATCTGGGAAAACTGTACCAGCGAGAAAAGAGTGTCAAAATATATAATTTAAATAACAATTATAATAATTAGCAAGATAAGTTTCATTGTTGATTTTAACTTAATTTTAAGTTGGTTATTAATAATGTTTGTTCAAGATTTTTGCTTGTCATAATTTTTCAAAAAAAAAAAGAACAAAAACACATCACAATAGCATTTTATTTTTTATTTTTTTTTATGATTTTAACTTATATTATAACTCCAGCATACCCCTTTTGGCTTGAAGTTTGTGGATAATGCATTGGCTCATCTAGCGTGTACTAAAACTTAACTTTATTTCTATTATTATTTATTGTAAGAATGAAAACAAAAAAGAATCAAATTTCGGACTACTTGAGGACTTCAATATCATGTTAATGGATTTTAACCTTATTCCAAAAGTTAGTTGAAGAATAATGAGGGTTAAGCCTTATAAATATTCAGCGTAGGTTTAAAAAAATATTTTAACATATTATTTTTGTTAAAAATGGAAAGTATGCCAAGGATGTAGTTTTTTATGGATCCAATTATCCAATATTATAATCTGCATCACTGATTTTTTTTTTCCACATTGACATAAGGCCTTTTTTTTATAGATTCATATATGATGTTTTCTTGTTAATCTATTTCTATATTATAAATTTGTGTTCTCATTCTTTTAGTAAAAGTATTTTTGAAATATTAAAATATTTAAGTTTTTATTAAGTGACATGACTATTATTATATTAAGTATTTTTTTCAAATATTATTTCTTAATTTTAATCTAATATAAATTGACAATTATAATATTATATCAAATTAATAAATTTGTAAATTTTCATATACTTTTTCAATTTCTTAAATTAAATTTAAATTGCAATATATCATGTTGATGAAAATAATATATCTTAATTTAAATAATTTTTTATATTTTTTTCAATTTTAAAAGTTATATTTTTAATTTAATGTTATTAAATATAATAAATTTTATTTAAATTTAAAAATATGTGTACATTACATAAGCAACTTACTAGTTTTATAAATGATTCAGATCATTCGTACATTGCTACTCACAGAACGAAGTCATTATTTTTTGCTGAATTGTAATGCAAATTGAAAAACATTGATAAAATAAAATATCCATTAATCTTGAGTTAATGGAGTTGAACCACTTCATCTCTTACAATGCAAACTACAAAAGCGACAGTGCACCGTTTATGAAAGTAGTTGGTGAGTGGCCTCCTTCACCCACTTCTACATTCTCAAATTGCTCTTTTTTGTCCCATTTGCACATGCTACCACTCTACCAAACAAAACTTAATAAATAGTTTATAATATATGCCCACAATATTTCCAAAAATAGCTGGGGTCCATAAATTTTTTAATTAATTTATACATAATATTAAATTTTTTCTTCATACTATAATTATTGTAAGACATTTCTACTTTTTTATTTTTTAAATTTAAAAATTTATAATCTCATTAATCTTTTACTATTTTTCATTTACTTCATCCATATTTTTTATCTGTTGTATTTCAAACTTTTAATTCTATTTTATTATAATTTTATAATTTTTTTAAAAAATTTAATATTTTTTATGAAATAGAAAATATTATTGTGTTATATATATATATATATATATATCTTAATTAGATAAAAAAATAATATAATATCTATTAATAATATATTAGTACTTAACTATAAATGTATCCTTAAAAAATATAGTAAAATATTATTTATTTCATTTGTTTGTGTATATTTCATTAATAATATTCAAATCTTGTTTACATGCATAAGATTATCATAAAATTAATCCAAACTCTTGTAACTTCTAATAACAAAAATTTGAATATTTTTAATATAATATAAATTTTGTATATTTAGTTATTAATACATTTTTTTTATTTATGCTAATATTATAAAGAAATAAATATCAAAATTTAATAAAATACATTTTTATTTTAAGAAAATGATATTTCTTGATATATTAGAGATAAATTTTGTTATTCAGTTTTCAATAAAAAATTAATCATTTTATTAAATAAAATAATATAAATATTAATGAATCAACTAAAAGGTACTATATTTTGAGTGCTGGAAGTTAATTAAACTAATAGTTTTATTAAGTGGAACATATTTGGAATTGTCTAACCATCAAAGTGTTAAAATTCTGTTTAATATAATACTTTATGAAAATATAAATATATTATAAAATGAAATAATATTATATTTTGATGTGTTTGAATTTATCTGAGTATTATTAAAAAATTAATATTTTAATTTTTATATTTAATTAATAATTGTTTAAATGTTCACTCTATGTATGAAAATATATTTGAATTAAATTTTTTTATTAATTATTCATACTTTATAATATTTTATTATCATTGTTATAATTAATTATTATCATCACGTCATTATGTACTAATCTTTAAACGATGCAGATTTATGTATTAAATTTTATAAAATTTATAAATTAAAAAAAAGTACATTAGATATTAATAAGGATAATATTTATTTCGATAATTAAAATTCACGAATATAAAAATACTTATTTAATTTATTATTTATTATAAAATTTATGGATAAAAAAATAAAAAATATATATTTATATTTTTTATTAAAAAATAAAATTATAAGTATTATTGAATTTGATATTTTTTACTTTATATTATTATAAAACTTAAATATACTAATATTTTATAAGTATAAATAAATAATTTTTTGATTAGTCAGTCTTTTTATATTTATGAAAGATTGTTATAATATAAAAGAATATATATATATATATATATATATATATATTTTAAACTTAGTTTAATATTTAATTATTTTATACTAAATTATTAATTTAATCATTCGAAGATTCACCGAATAATAGGATTTAGTCTAGATATTACATGTTTAGTCTATTAAATATCGATATTAAGCTCATTAATTTAGTATTTGTAATTATTAAAAGGTTTGTTTTGATAGAATAATTTTTTTTAAAATTATTTTAATTTAAAATAGTCTTTATTTTCTTAAATTAATTTGTAATTAAGATATTAAATAAACATTTTAATATATTTTATTTAAATAATTTATAAAAGTATTTATTAAAATATGTACCAGAAAATTAATAATATTATCAATAAATTGAGAATAAATGATATAAAATACATTTATATAAATTTAAATTTACAGTATCGATCTCTTTAAAAAAAAAAAAAGACAACTTAAGTGCACTGCCATATCATAGGTACTGTTGGTGTTATTTCTAATTAAAAATTAGATTTCACTTTAGCAATTAATATTAATCTCTAAAATATTAATTTTTAAAACTTTTAATGTTGACATTTAATTAAAATGTTAAAAATAAACATTAAAAACTGATATACACTACTTTAATTTTGATTGAAATACAATAATGCACCTAAGTTTTGTAAAGAAAAAAGTGTCTCCTTTATTGACCTTTACACACACGTGGCATGAGGCAATTGAATGGTGGATCACGTGCAGCCATTTATGGCTTTATGCATGCAAACGTTGGGCGCCATGTCTATCTTTTTCTGCGCCATTTCGTTGCTTTATAACTTGTCAAATGTTGACCATCATCTTACCATTGACTTCTAAGTCTTAATTAAGGAGTAGTTAGCTGCATATGGTTTTGCCAATGAGTAGTTTAATTAAACTACTCATCTGCTAATTAACTTTCCTCAATTCTTAATTAACAATTACCGTATAGCATATGTTGATTTTCCACTACACCACATCTTAATCTGCACTATTTCAACCACGGTCTTAATAGGACTTGTAAACGATACAATGTTGAAGTTGAATCTTTCAACTTTCCACGTTTAAGATTAAGCTTAGTTGTACCAAAGCTGAATTATCAAACAATAAACGCGGTATATTTTAAGTATGGCTTAAGGAAATATGAAATAAAAGTTGCAAAATATTAATGACATCTAAGTGTATATATATTCAACTGCCAAGCATACGTTGATTCTTTGCTTGTTAGACTAAAAAAATAATTTTTTTTTATAAATATTTTATGACGATCGTATAAATTTATATAAAAATATATTAAATTAATATAAAAAATATTAAATTTTAATAATTATATTATTTAAATAATTGTTAAAAAAAGTTTTAATAGATAATTTTTGATAAATAAAAATTTGTAAAAAAATATCTATTAAAAATTAAAATAATAATTATTTATTATTTAAAATTATCATTAAAAAATATATTTTATAATATTATTACCTATTGATCATTGGTATAATATAATTTTTTAATGAAATAATCTCACGTTAAAAAAATTGAATTAATAATAAATATATAGGATTTGACGGATAAAAATAGTACATGTATTTAAGTGTTTCCTTCTTATTAATCTAACAAACACAAACGAAGCAATTTTTTAGAATCTATTTATATTAAATATAATTTTTGTAATGAAGGAAAGAAAGGGAGAAGAGTAGTGAATTTCTCTCCGGAAATTTTTAAAAATCAATGGAATATTTTAGGTTA
The DNA here is from genome assembly GCA_037954105.1 of Canavalia gladiata. Classification (NCBI taxonomy): domain Eukaryota; kingdom Viridiplantae; phylum Streptophyta; class Magnoliopsida; order Fabales; family Fabaceae; genus Canavalia; species Canavalia gladiata. The sequence goes on from CM075664.1 coordinate 2,171,557, forward strand.
TTTTTTAAATTCTTTAAATCTCTTCTTAAACTCTTATTTTTTAAATTAAAAATGTAAACATCCAAATTAAGAAAAAAATTATCCTCCTCTTTCTTCTTAAACCTTCATTTTCTTCCTCCATCAAAGTCTTTCCCTCCAAACTTCTAAATAAATTCTTTGCTGCTGACTTAAGTTCAAACTTGAGTAATCGTTGATCAACATAGGAGGGCATCCTTAACAACCCTACCAACCCCGAGTTATGTATAAAATTGATCATGTTTAAGTACTACTCGAGAATATTAAACTATATTGTAAATTTTCTTGATATTAACTAGTACTACTTTAGAATAAAATATTTTGCTGATAACGATGCCCGTCACACATATATATATATATAGTACAAATAATTCAATATAAAATGAATGTTGAAGTATATATTATTCAGAATATCGTATGCTGTTTTACTTCGCGTATAATGTAATATATATTCAACATTAGTTATCACAAGTGAAAATAAATGTTTCGAAACTTTTCCATCGATCCTTGACCTACGTAAATCTGAATTTCCAGTTAACTACACATCCAAGGTAAGAAAATGGTTGTTCTACATTTTCTTATAAAAGAGATATAATATATAATATAATAAAAAAACAAAATAAAATATATTAAAATAAAAATATTATATAAATATATAATTGTCATTACTCTTCAAGTTATCACTATATGAAATAAATTGGTTGAATAAGGTAGCTAAAGAAGAACCAAGTAACAAACGTGGTGGTTAGCAAGTACTTTTCAGTGCTATATGGGTCAGAATTAGATGAGAGAAGAGGTTGATGCTTCCCAAAAGAGAGATGAATTATTGGGTATGTAGAGGATAAAATGGGTTAAAGTGGCCAAGTCAACCCTTTAATTATAACCCACTAAAAATGACAAATTGAGTTGCATGTTGTGGCTCTTTTTTACAGGCGAGTTATTTGAATATCACACAACTTGGTTAATTCAGTACAGGGTCCAGAAATTTTATGTAGTGGGAGGTAATATATTTTACTTTATTATATTGTTTGGTTAGGAGAGGAATGGTGAAAAGGAAAAGGATGGGAAGAATTTTTTTGAAGTTATTTCATTTTGTTTAATTTTTTTTAAGCAGAAGAAAGAGTTGAAATTTGTTTATTTTTTTTTTTATTTTTCGTTTAAAAGTAGGAAAACTTTGAAAAAAAAAATAATTTTCTAAACTAAAATATTTAACTAAACTTAACATGATATTTTTGAAAAATAATTTTAATTATTTTAAATTTTTCCACTTCCTTTCTTAATCAAATATAATATGAGCTGAAATTTTTTTATCTTCCTTTCCTTTTTTTTTTCTCCATTAAAATTTCTTCCATTTTTTAACTAAAGAATACTTACATAAAAAAAATATTATAAAAAATTTTAAAATAATAAACTTAAATAATTACTTAACACTATGGCAATATTAAAACTTTTTGAAATAAGAGGGAGTAAGTGTCCTTACATTGCAAATATTATGATGGGCTAAAACAAGTTATTAGTCAAGTCACTATATTTTTTATCACAGTTTAAGTAGGTTGTTTCACTTTTTTATTTTCAATTTTTGGTAGTTTAAATTGTCCAATTAACTAACTTATCATTTATTTTTAGTTTTTAATTAATATCTGCCATATTGACTCATGAACCCTCCATCCTATTTTTGTGTAATTCATGACATGATAGATAGGAATGAATTGAAGGGTTTACCCTCTCTACCATAGAGTGAGATTGTTAATTGTAGGTCAGCATCTTTGCGCAAGGCCCATAAAAGCTGAGTGAGATGAAACTACAATGCATGATGTGTTTTAAGTAACAAGAGATTACCATAACCTTTATGTGGAGGGTTATGTTGCATTAAATTTTAGTTATTATTGTTTAAATCAAAACTTAAAATTATTTCAAAACCCCTTATAATTTTAAAACAATTCCTATTAATTGGGTTTGTTTCTTATTTAGATTGAAAATATAAAAAGCTCATACGGATCGTTTAACATTATAATTAATTTGGCTCGAGATAACTTTATTGTTTCTTAATTACATTTTTTTTTTCAATTTATTATTATTCTCTAACTAAAACATCATTGTTATTTGCATAAAAAAAAACATAGATGATAGCGCACATGTGTAAACATTTAAATGTCATATCAACATTATTAAAAAAGATTTTCTCTTCACCTAATTTTTCTTCGAAAACTATCTCACCACTATTTCATTTTGCTTATTTTTAATTTTATATGCTTAGTTTTTCACTCATTTACATGATATTTTTCACACATTTCGTGTGTTTGATTATTTATATGAATTTTCTGATTCAATAATGGTTTTGTATGCATATAAAATGTACGTTGTTGAATTGAAGTTATATGCGTATTTAGTTAACATTATTTGAGACATAAGTTTTTATAAGTATTATTTATATTCTCAATTAAGTTTACCTAAATTCATGATTATAACTTTTTAAAATGAAATCGAAGATAAAAAATTGGATATACACGTATGGATGCACCATGTAAGTGTGCGTCTATCATTTTTCTTTGGCATCTACCATATTTGAATCACCAAAGGATTTTATTTTATTTTTTCAAAAACGAAATGTCATCGCTCTAAAATTTGACTTGCCAACAACTCATAAACAATTTCTGTATAATTTTTTCTTTGGTATTCAAACATATGAGAGAGTATTGATATCCCTCGAATATATGTTTGTGATATTAATAAATAAGTCTAATATATTTTAAATTAATACTATAAAAATGATATTTTGAAAAATACCCATAAGAAGTCATTTTAGTATTTTAAAATATTGAGTGTTGATTTAGCAAAAAAAAAATATTAGTTTAAGTTAAACAAAACTTTATGATTCTAATCCTAATAAAGGTGTATCAAAATTAACCTCGATAAGAATTACAACTCTAATAAAATGTTTCAGAAGAATTAACCTTTGTCTCCTCCTTCAATCTCTTTTTGGCTTATGGTAGGGAACAACGCGTGGGTCGTTGGCTGTGTTGATATCACAAGAGTGGTAACATCTTGAAATTGGAAATTTTGGTAAAACAAACTTGTTTTTTCTTCCTTACATGACATCATTTTTTTTATGTTTTGTTTTTGCTTACTGCAGAAAAAGAATTCTCCATCAATAACTTTCCATGCTTGAGCATTGTGTGTTCAATTTATAATGTGAAAATTTCATGAAAAAAGAAAGAAGGGTTGCATGAGAAAGGAAATTAAGATGAATATTTTGTTAATTTAGAGAAACAAATCCTATTTCTTGTGAAAGGAGAAAACAAAGGTCAATTCTAAAACATTTTACTAGGATTCTAATTGTTCTCAAGATTATTTTTCAAAATACTTTTACTAAAGTTAGTATTGTTAGAATTTGTTTAACTTGAGTTAAATATTTCTTTTATTAAAAGATTGTTCAAAATTTTAAAATATTAAACTAACCAATTTTTTTTTTCTAAAAGTAGAGATTTTATAACTTTAATTTAAAATATTTAATACTAGTACAAATACTAAATATATCTTGGAAGGATATCAATGTTCCCTTAAATCTTTGTTTTAAAAAAAAAACTTTTTTTATTTTAAACAATAGAAAATTACACACTAAGCATCACTCATCAAGTGGATCATCAAAGTAGACTTCTGAAAATAGCCATAAAGTGGAACTCTATTTTTTAAAAACAAATAAGACCACAAAATGTTAAAGGTTTTGGTTTGCCGACATCTCATAATTAAAGACCTTTTTTTGCCCCCTTCCCTCAATCTTAGAGAGGTATTATCAATTATGTTAAGTCATCAAGTGGATACGATACTTCTTTTTCTTTTTGGTCAATGGCGATCCCTTATACTCAACGACTACAAAACTCAAATACCTACTTCCTCAATCGCTATTGCTTTTTCAAATTTTTTTCACCCTTTTTCTGTGAAATAATTATTTTATCATTTTTAAATATTACATGAAAGTTGGATAATGTTTTTTCTTTCTTCTTTCATGTTTTTCTCTTTTATGAATGAACTTTATGCTTTTATCCTTCATTTAATATGAATAATTTGTGTTAAAATAAAATAAGAGAAGATAATATGGTTTGAGATTAGAAGTTAAAAGTTGAAGTTGAAAGTGCATCAACAACAAGCAACAGAGAAATTTTTTAAATGTATACTTTGATTTTTAAAAATAAGAATTTATAAGTCAAATATAAATATATAAGATTTAAATTTATTAATTAAAAAATTAAATAAAAGAATAAAAAATTACATATAATTTCAAAATTTAAGTCAAAAAATAATTTGTGGAATTATAAATCGAAAATGCAATTTTTTAACTTTCAAAAGCTAAACTTATCTCACTTCCGGAATTCAAAATTCAAAAAAAATACTTTCAAAATTCATATTTTATTTTTCAGATTCTTAATTCTGGAAAAGTTGTTTAATTGAAAAGATAAATTTACCAAAAAAACCTATCTAAAGTCAATAAAATAATTGCATGGTACAAAAATATGTTTGACGAAGGAGGAAACACATATGGATCGATAGAAACTGGACAAAGCTCCTTCGTTTCTCGAAGTAACCATTAATAAAAAATGGAGATGAAATAACTTAAAGGACAAAGAAGAGGAGAAGAAGAGGAAGAGTGAAGAATATTTTTAGAATTTAAATTTTTTTAAAAAAATGGGGTATAAAAAGTTGGGCCCTTCTCAATGTTTTTTTATTTTATCAATTGTTATTCAGCCCAATGAATGTATATTTTATTCGGCCCAGTCCAGTTTGGTTGAGGCTGTACTTACTTATTGAGATAATAATGGATTTAATCCCAGGCCCAGAATGTTTTATGTATGGGCACTACCACACTTCAAATCCAATTCTTACAATGAAGGTCCCATTTCAATAGTTTATCATAGAGAAATACTATTCTTACTACATACAATATATGAAAAACAATAACTTCATATTTTTATGTTAAATTATTATAATTTTCAATCTTTTATTACTGGTCCTAATGGTTTAAAAAAAATTGAACTAAAAAAATATTTATAAAATCTTAAATTTACTAAATAAATAAAAGTTGAATTCACAATTTATTTACTTACAAAACTCTGTTCTTATCCTATGCTTAGATGCTAGAGGAGCAATATCGTTCAAGAAATATTAATTTCCCTTTCATGAAAGCCTCTTATTAAAAAACATGGGAGAGAGAAAGCATTTCTAATCCAACCTGTTTCAAGAAAAGTCCAAACAAGAATAATAATCTCATTTTCCCTTTGCGTGAAGAAAACATCCACAATCTGTAAAGATTTGTTAGTTTTGAATAGGTAAAATAAATTGAAACAAAGTGTAAATAAATTATGAGTGCTAACAAAACAGATAATAATAATAATAAGTTATTTTACGTACCTTATTATTTCTTAACTCTGACTTTTGATGTAGTCAAATAAATACATTTATTATTTTATCAAAATTAAAAAAATTATTTTATTTTGTTTTTCTATTTTAAAGGTGCTGTTGTACTTAAATTTACGCTCGGTGGAACATATAAGACCACGTATTTCTAAATGACATTAGGCCAGGATGATATTATTACTTATCTAAAATAATTTTTGTAATTTCAAATGTCATCAATTTAATTATTACATATACAATTATGGAGATATAAATAAGAAAATATTGATTAAAATACTTTAAATTTGTAAGTTATTTTAATTTTTAAAAAGTCGATACATTTTAAGTTTTTGGTTTATTCATCTTCTTATTTTAAAAATAAATAAAAATATGTGAAAGTTTAAGATATGAACCATATTTCATGACGTGTCAGTTGTCACCCCTTAAAAATAAATGCAATTTTTTTTTGGTAATGTTCTAGACGTTACATTCTAGGTGTTTAATGTGATTTTTATCACGAATTGACGTTCCTACCCTTTTCATTTTAAGGTGTTTTGATAAGTTCACGTGGGGCTTTTAGTCTTTTGAGGTTGATGCCAACACAGCACAGAGAGAGAGAGAGAGAGAGCGTCATCGTTCACCACACCACCAAGACTCGTTCGTTTAGCAGTGAGCAAATCCGAATCCTCATCTTCTTTCTCAATTTATTTCTCAACCACCTTTCCAATTTCTCTCTCTTCTGTTCTCACTCTTACACTCACTTTCACTTGGGTACGTATGTTCTTCCTTCTTCTTTTCTTACCTTTCTCCAATTATCTGCTATCTCTCATTCCTCAATTCAATTTCTCTCCTTTCCCTCTTCCCTTTAATCTATAAGCAAAAGGGGATTGTGGGTCATCTTTATTTCTGTACATATTTCTGTTTTAGTGTTTAAAAAAAAATCTCTTTATTATTATTATTATTATTTTGAATAGAGATTGATTCAAGTAATTTGTTGAAGGGTTGAAGATGAGAATTTGTGGAGCAGGTATGGGTTGGTATTGGTTTTCCTTTAATTTCTTTGGCTGACTAATATATTACTTCCTTCATGTTTCTACACCCCACTTCTATTAACAATTCTGGGTCATGTGACTTTGGTTTTATTTTATGTGTTGATTCTGTTACAATTCCCAATTTATGTGAAGCATTGGAGCATGACAGTTGCATATTAGGCCAGCTGTCTTCATGAAAAAATATAAATTTATTAACACAATCTTTGACCTGATGGGAAAATCTATAAAATAAGAAGCTTATAATATATATCTTTTGTCTTCCCCCAAGTGAATGCTAATAGCTAAACCATAAATCACCTTCTGTATTTCATAACAGAGACTTATTTCCCTATATATCTGTCTGATTATATTCATGAATGAAAGAAAAAGTATCAGCTAAATTTTTTATAGAAAAAAAATTAATGGCATCATTCAGCGTTAAATTAATGTTGAACAATGTATGTGATTTTGCATCTTGTAGTCCATGTTTTTGGGCACGCGTACTCGTATAGGAAAAGGTATCCCGAATGAGAGTCAGAGGAATGAATTATATGTGATTTGATTAGGATTAGAACATAAGGGTTGGGAGTTTAAGTTAATGAGCTATTTTGAACATAATCATCTATGTAAAATTTAGGTCATGTTTGATTTGGAAAAGTGTTATCTTTCTTCAGTTTCTGTTTTCATAAATAATTATAAAAATCCCTCCTTGTATTTACTTTGTTTCCTGATTTTAGTTATCAAGGAAAATTTTCATTGGTTTTAGTACAATTCTTTACAAACAGGAAACAGAAAACATGGGATGACATTTTTGTGATTATTTGTGGGAATAGGAAACAAAAGCATAAAACATTTTTTTTTTCAAATCAAACTTTTTCTTGATCAAGATTTTCTCTTTTTCATTCTCATTAAATTTGTGCTTTTACTTATGTATGTATGCATGTGTGTGTTTCACCATTCATGTTAGACTGCATACCTATTTACTATTGTCAGAGGAATAATTGTTTTTATAGTTCAAATGGTCCTTGATCAGTATAAAACCTTTTGTCATTATCAATAAACAAGTTCCATATACTTATAGTAATAAAACTAGCAACATATGCTTCATCAATTCAAAGTTAATTTTCAAGCTTTCTGTCATTTGTTCAAATTTATAACTTCAGTTTTCTTGGCATCCTGATTTAGTGGTTCTTCTTTTTTCATACACACGAGCATTTTTAAAGTGATTGCTTATTCTAGAAAAGGATTCTCATGTCACTCAAACTCTTAGGAGCAACCAGCAGCTGCTACTCCACCGCATCCAATTCCATTCTAGTGTTCATTTCTTCTTCCATCTCGAGTCCTGCCAAAACCAAATTCCTACCATCCCTTTCTAGATTTTCTGTCAAACGTTCTTGCTGCTTTTCCCAGTCCCGTCCCAGTGTTGGTGTGAACAAGCCCACCATGAACCTGTTGAACAGGCTTGGGTTTGGCAGCGCAAGGGTACCAGAGAACATGGATTCATCCATTCCTCAGGGACCAGATGATGACATACCATCACCGGGACAGCAGTTTGCACAGTTTGGTGCTGGCTGCTTTTGGGGTGTTGAGTTGGCCTTCCAGAGGGTGCCTGGGGTGACAAAGACAGAGGTTGGTTACAGCCAGGGGCTCTTGCATAATCCTAGCTATGAAGATATATGTTCAGGCACCACAAACCACTCAGAGATTGTAAGGGTCCAATATGATCCCAAAGCATGTAGCTATGAGAATCTGCTTGATGTGTTCTGGGCTAGACATGATCCTACCACTCTGAATAGACAGGTATACATATAGTTCTCGGTTTGTGTTATTAACCTTGTCATGTTAAATTGAGTTTTGTCTGGTTTCTAACTGATATTTCTAGACTTTCCTGATCTGAATAATAAGTCTGGACATTTGTGTATTGCCAATGTAAATGTTTTTTAGTTACTTTTGGGTTTCTGGAGAATTGTTTAATTCTGCACTACCTGTAGAATAAACATTTTGCTAACACTTTTCTGATTCCATGGATCAATTTATCAATAGTAATGTTGGTTCTCTGTGTTGCCAGTATTTAATAGATGCATTTATGTTTTGACATCTTGTAATGTCTTGTTGAATTTTGGGTCAAATCTGGAGAATCTTTGTATAATTGTTTAGGTTGTTTTGACTCTTCTGTTTGTGCTTGATAGGATGTTTATACTTGAAATTCCCTGCTTTTTAGCTTGGAGAAGGAAAAATGATTTACATTATCACATATGTATCTGCTTCAAGTCAGTGCTTTCTTCTGTTCTCCCCATTCAATATGCATACTTTCATTTCTATAATTCATTCTTCCATTCAAATCCATCCATGTATCAACTTCTGAAAATATGAATGATGATAAGTTATGGCATGCAGCTGCACATGGGTTGTGCATTCTGCAGCTTAAGTGCTGAGTTACAGTTTGATCTTCATCTGTGACAGGGGAATGATGTGGGAACTCAGTACAGATCCGGAATATACTACTACACGCCGGAACAAGAGAAGGCGGCCAGAGAGTCTATGGAAGAACAACAGCAGCGATTGAACCGGAAGATTGTTACCGAGATCCTCCCTGCCAAGAAGTTCTACCGGGCGGAGGAGTACCATCAACAGTACCTTGAGAAAGGGGGCCGATTCGGTTTCAAGCAATCTGCTACTAAAGGGTGCAATGATCCAATTCGGTGCTATGGTTAATTGCTAGAACTGAATCACCATCAAACTTTAGATATTGAAGGTTCATAGAGTTTTGTTAGTAAGTATTGTTAATAAATATATCAACAAAGCTTATGCACACTGTATTCTTGGAGATTGAAGATGGACATAGCCATAAATTCAGTTGTAGGGTTGTATATTCTCTTTTATATGTAATATAATTTGTTATAAACTATTATCTTCACTACCTTCAACCATAGTCTCTATTTCAACACATTCAGATGTATGTATTTGTTTCCTTTTTCTTCTTCATTAGTAGCTAAACCTTTTTTTCTCTTTTTAATGGTAAGAATCAACAATATCAATTCAATCTCTTTCAAGCTTAACTTATTAGGATCGGTATGATGGAGAGTTTGAGTAATTTGTATGAAATTTTAAATGTTAAATTTGTTATGTTTATTGTCGAACAAAAAAGTTCCTTACTAACACGGATATAATAGAATAGGATATTGTTTCATGAAGAAAAATAGTTCAATTTTTTATATCTCAAAATGTGTTGTCTATAAAACACTAGAACATGTTTATTGTGGAGGGAAGTCAGGGAACTTTCATGAAGAATTTATCAAATTTTATACAAAATTAATGTGCCCCTTTTTCTTGTTAGTAGGACTATTGGACACGGAGAGGTAAGGTATTAAAATTGACCTTCTGAAAGACCAATAAAAAAAACAAAATATGTTTCAAGAATTTGTACCTTTTTTTGTGGTTATTAATTGTTCTCCAATACCTTCCCACATGATCTTTTTCTTTTGTTTTTGTTTTTATTTGTTTATAATTTATGTATGAATATAGAAGGAATTTTTTTTTTGTATTTATCAAAAAATAATTTTTTTATTTAGGCGAAAAAATGAAGAATTTTTTTGATTAAAATATTAAAGTTTTTATATATTTTTTAAAATAAGAAATATACTAATAAAAAACTTAATAAAAAGTTAAATTTTATTTTTTTAAATTTATATAAAATAAAATTTACATTGTTAATATATTTTTTCTACTTATTCAATTATTTTTCTCTTATTTCTACATATTTAAATAATTTATTTTTTTATAATTTTATTCTTTTTTTTTTCTATTTTTTATCATCCAATCAAAATATTAATGAGTTGAATTTCATAAAACGACCGTTAGTGCTTGTTATTTTTTATTTCCTAACTTTTTTTTATACGAATTTTTAAAGACGTGTTTACCTATTTTATGTAATAAATTTCAATATTCATTTTTTAGAATAAGATACTTCGTGTATATATTTACCTTCTTGCATGATTACGTATTTTTATGTTAAGCAACCCATGTTTTCCGAGCTTTTATCTCAAATTAAAATGTTTTTTATTTAATTAATTATCCCATCAATAAAATATTTTTTAATCAATACTCAAACTTTTCGGTGAACATAAGACATCATCATTAAAAAGCTTTTTTATTAAACTAACGAAGCAATTTTTTTATTCAGACCAGCATTAATATTTTTTAATGAACACTCTTAAAACTTTTTATTTAATACTTTTTAACTGCATTGCTTTCAGGAAATGAATATGTCAGCATAGTACCAGACATGTATATAGTCTAATATTTTATGAATGCTGATTATGGACAAGAAGTCCCCACTAAACGTGGGTGTTTGTCATTTTCAATTTTCCATGCATGTACACAACATTTGCCTTAGTGATGATCCTATGCCAACTACTATTTTCACAATAATATAATAATCTATGAAATTAATTTAAGTCTAAAATTTAAAAGTATAGTGCGCGTGTATTTTATGATAAAAGCACCAATAGCTTAAAAAAGTTTATGAAACAAAACACTTGAACGATTTTAGGGTTCACATTCATTTACCTTGAGTTAAAAAATCGACCATTTTTTTATGAATTTTTGTAAAAACAGTAATTCTTTTAAGAAAAGTTCTTGCTAAACATGGACGGAGTATACTGTTTAGCAGTGTAGCAATATTTTATATAAAATTAATAATTTTTGTCGACGAACAAAATATTCTTTTTAATAAAATTATTAATTTATTGAGGGGTGGTGTTATTCAAAACTTGTGTTATTTCGTTTCAACTCATAAAATATATGTACTTTAACCTTGTATTTTGATAAAGAATTTTAAAATTTTTAAAAAATTTATATAAAAAATAATGAAATGTATTATTTATAATCAATGATAACGACGCCCGGTGCTTTGGTGCAAGTTTTGGTCTTACTGATAATCATTTATATTATTTGTAATCAACGATATTATTCATACATCGTTTTTATTACATTATTCTAATATCATTTTACTTTTGGATTATAAAATAACAAAAGCATATATTCTAATCTAACATGTAATATCTTTCTGAACTAAAGAAGCGTAACAAAAGTCGACCAATAATTAAACCTTTAAGTCAATCAGGAAAAGAAAATTCAACTAAAATGATACCGAAAAATTTTCTTCCACATATAAAAGTAGTCTAGATACAAGTTGTTACCTTTTCGATATAAGTTGAATTTAAAAAAAATGTTAGATTAAAAATATAAAAAAAATAATTTTTTATATATAAAAGTATCATTATTCATATAATATTGAAATGTATTGAAAGAAATAATTTTTGCCAAAGATAGATAACAGTAAATCAATATGACACTATTCAGTTATATACCATATTCAATTCAAATTCTAGTGTATAAAAAAATGAGTATTTTTTAAGAGAATTGTTGGTTAAAAGGTATTAAATATATTATATTAAATATTTTAATTATATAGAAATAAATATTGAATTTTTAATATAATAATTTTTCTATAAAAATTTTGTATATTCTGTTAATAAATATCCTTAAAACACTAATTAATAATTGTAAAAAATATTTACAATTGAATTATATACATTTTGAAATTTATCAAGCAAACATCTTCTTGGAGAGCCCAACCTTAAAATTTAGGATGAAAATTGCATATTTACTCCTAAAAATGAGATAATACATTTTAAAATGTCAAATATATTTGTAGTTATTATTAAAAATTTAATAATTAAATTATGATAAAAATATATAAATTTATAGTGAATTATAAAAATGTTAAATTTTTAGTTAATTAGTTTATATTTTATCTTTTAAATTATGCTCCTTTATTTTTAAAATTAAAGAAGTTAAAAATTTCATTAGAAAAAAATATGAATAAATTTATTTTACGATGCTTTATTTTTAAAATTAAAGAAGTAAAACCTTCTATTAAAAAAAAAGTATAAATAAATTTATGCTCTTTAAAGTTTTGTTCAGCTTGAAAAAAAGATAAGTAAAGAAAGAGGAATGAAGGATGAATTATTTATTTATTTATTTGTGTATAAAAATAAAAAAGAAAACATGTTTTCTGCAAATTTTATATAAATATTAATTCTAAAATATAAGAAAATAGATAATTTTTTAAATTTTAATTTTTAAAAATATTATATATCTAAAAAATATATATAATTTATAATATATATTTTTTACTTATTCAAATAAAATAAATTTTTTATATTCATCCAAATAATTTATTTTTTATTTTTTTATTTTTTTCCTTTCACATGTAATCAGAATAAATATAAAAATAAAGATCTCTACGTAATACTTGGATTGGACAGTGGTACGCCCCCGCGAGTGGTGACAAATAGAACCTTGCAGATTCCATAATCTATTCCCTTATTTTATATAGATTTTTATTTTATTTTCAAGAATAATATGTTTTATGAATTATAATTATTAATAATATATTAAAAGTTCATGAAAATATTGTAATAAATATAATGAAATTTTATTATTTTTAATAGAAAACTTGAATTTTCATTTTCTTTCTTAAAAATATTTAAATAAAATTATAATTAAAAAATATTTTAGAGAGATATTAATTTTATAACAATATTTTTAAAACATTCTATTAAATATAAAAATTAACATTAAAATAGCCTCTATAAAAACTAAAATTAAATATATTTTTAATTTTTTTAATTTTAGTTTTAATTTACATCTTTAAAATGATTGGTTTTAATTTTTTAATTTTTAAAATAAACTGCTATTAATAAATTATTGTTAACATGTCTAATGTATTAAATATTAATTATTTTAATAACTAAAATCAGTTTATTATACATTTTAAAAATAAATAATTAAAATTAAAATTTTAGATAGATTAAAATTATGTTTAATCCAAAATTTTAAAATAACCCCCTGTCAAACGATGAGTTACTCCATGAAATTGCAGCACAATATCCGGTTTCCACCTTCAGAAAAAATCAAAACAAATTCCGTCCATTCAATTATGTTTTCACCCAATTTTATATCATTGGCTGAACATCTTAAATAATAATTATTATAAAAAATATTTAACAAATTGATAATATATAATTTATTATATAATAAATTTTATATTCAATTTTTAATTTCTTAATCAATAAAGTCAAAACACTGGTAATCGGACGATTTATATTTTAGAGTGTGGATTCGTTAAAGTTAAAATGGATAAAATTATTCTTCATTTGTATTTTTTATATTTTTGCTCTCGTATGATTCTACGTATTTATCTCTCTTCAAACTATACTTGAGGATCCTGGTCCAATTAAAATATGTAATAAGAGGCCAATCCCATGTGAGTGAAAACATTTTAATTTTGAAGAGCACGTTTTGTATTTTTCGACGTGGCAACTCCTTTGTATGCCACGTGGGGCCTCCCTCGGATACCTTTTGAACTAGGCTAGAATAGACTAGGTAGTAGATCCTCAACTGTATAAGCAACAAATAGACAGGACAGCGACGGCACCCGCTAAGCTAAGAACGAACGCGTGCTTACACTCTCGAATCCCCGCGCGTGAACTTCGATGCAATGCAGAAACTTATATACATATTTTATTTTAAATAAATGTATTTGGTTCGTGCTCATCATCATCCATCACTCGTTGAGAACAGATTTCTTATGAATGGTTCAAATTACGAATATATATATTACAAAATTTTTGCAACTTTAGTTTCTTTGACTTCGTAGGCAATGCCAGTATACTGTTAATTTTTTACTTTCAATTTTGCAGGAAAGATGAAAATATCAGTATGAACTTTTGTTTTCTAATTAGGGTTTTCAATAACTCTTGTATTTAATTTTACTGATTTTCTATTAGATGTTTTTATTTTTTTTACGGATTTGGTGATAACTGACGATGTCATAAATGTTTGATTGCTTCATTAATTTTATCCTTGTTGTCTACGGAATAAACAGTGAATCGAATAGGTGCGTATGGAATATGGAATATATTAAAATAAATAAATTTATTCAATAGAATATATAAAAACAAATAAACTAAATTAAAAATTTAATTTGTATTTTAAATTTTATAAAATATGAAGATCTCTATCCGAAAATATTATTATATTATAAGGAATTCAGTGAAACTGTATTTATCCATACTTAGTATACTAATGATTTAATTCAATAAAATTATCCATTTCAATACTTTTTATATTTTTATATATTTTGCAAAACATTTATTGGTAAAGATGTATAGTGCAATATCTGGATTTTCTCCGCGGTATGGTACGCATTTCCAGGTACTAGTTATAAGCTTTGGGCATATTTATTTGGTACATAAACAGGGTTTTTTTTTTTTTTAACATCCTACTGTTTGCTTTATTTCTTTTGATTCTTTTAAATCATTCAATCTTTTGTATTTTATAAGAAAAACATTTTAAAAAATGAATTATCAAACTATATAAAGAAAAAACCGTAAAAAAAAGGCTTTGATGGAGTGATTCTTTAAGTGATATATGTTTATTCTTTAAAAAGTTTGGATTTGAGTCTTAAATGTTGTTATTATTAATAATAAATTGAGTAATGGAAGTCCCTGTTAGTCAAATTAGATTAGACAACCGAGGGTCAATTTTGATATTAGGTAAGGAGGAAAATGGAAAAATAGCTGAATAGCCAATTAGGATGATCTAAAATAAAGATAAACTAAGAGGTTTGCTTTGCATGTGTGGATAGCCAAAAAATAGAAAAGGAAGATAGACACTTAGACATTGTCAACATCAAAGAAATTTAATTGGTATATGAAAGCACGTTTTAGAGTATTTATGGAATAATAATGACTAATTTGATATTGTAAGATTTTTATTTTGATTTTGAACATTTAAATGTTCTGAATAGGAATGGTACAGAGTAGTTAAAATGGATAATGGAATATTAGAAAATTATGTTATAAATTTTAGGGTTTGTAATTTTACAAAAATTAACCGTTATGTTCGCTATCAATGATTTAAAATAAATTACAAAAGTCAAAAGCAGTTAAGAATTAAGACAAATGATTTTTTTAAGGGTACGTAGATATTGTCAAAACATCAAGTATTTTTTTTAAAAAAAATTGTAGTTATTGACTAATGAATGGCTTAGAAATGAGTTGACGTTGATAAATTTTACATCATGATTGTTGATTGAATTTCTAATCATTGTTTGATAGTGACGTTGTAAATTTTAAACATGGTTTAATAGAATTGGATAAGTAATTATCCATAAAACATGTAAATATCAAATATATGGTATTTTTTAGAGGGGACCAAACTAAATACAACATAAGAAACTTATATTTCCTCTTCATTTTCTTTATCTTTTACTTAGATGTGTAGTCCTATGAAATTTATTTTTCACGTATTTTAATGAACTAAATATATTAAAAATCTCATATTGACAAGACTCTTCCATCTTAAATATTGTTGGTGAAATAATAATGATAAAAGATAATTTAATAAGAACCTAATTGAAATAGAGAATTTCCTCATTTCACTTATCATTTGACCACGGGCCATTAGGCTGCGTACTGCAAATTCAAATGATTCCTTTTATATATATATATATATATATATATATATATATATTTAAAATTTTTCACTTATTCTTTGATTCACTGCAAATTCAAATGATTCCTTTTTTTTTTTTATATATATATATATATTTAAAATTTTTCACTTATTCTTTGATTCATTGTGAATGGAGGAATTGTTTTTTTATGTTAAATTTGCATACTAAGTGAAAAAAAGTTTAACAATTTTTTTTTTAGTTTTGTGAAAATTATCTCATGTTTGGTTAAAGAAAATGAAGAATAACCTATTTTCTATTTAATTTAGGAAAAAAAATATTTTAAAAATATTTTAAAAATATTTTTTTATTATTTTTACTTTTAAAATACGATTTTAGGTTTAGAAGATTATTCTAATCAATTAAATTACTTTTTCTCGAAGGAAGTTAAAATTCACAATTTGTTACACATTTTCAATGCACTTTTACTCGAAGTGTTTTTTTTTACCATACCAAAATTTGGTTGAAGACACTTCTCAGCACAACATAAACAAGTAGTATAAAGCTAAGAGATGTTGAGTCCAGCTATTTTTTTTTTCAAAAATTTAAATTAAATGATTTTTTAAAATTGTTTACCCTTTTTTATGTTTATTTAACCAAATAATATGTTAATTTCCCTGCTTTCTTTTTTAAAGGAATTACAAATAATTTTGTTTATAAGAGGTTATAAACTCTAAACTTTTTATAATTAATTCCGAAAGCAGTAAAAAATTTCAATGTTTAAAATGAATAAAATTGATTTAAAACTAAAATTTATCAACTGTTAAAAAACATTTTTATGTTTAAAAGTAGTTATATTTTATCACTTAAAATGAAATCAACATTTGTTGAGTCATGTTAAAATATTATTTCTACATATAAATTAATTCATTAACGTAGTTTTTAAAAATAAGTAATAATAAAATATTTTTATTTTAAATAAATTACATTGATAATTTTAAGATATATTAAAAAAATATTCAATATCTCTTCATTTTAAAATCTTTTATATATATATATAATATTATAAAAAAATAATAAAAATTTATATAAAGTTATATAATTAAAAAATATACAATTTATATATTATATAAATTTAAAAAATTATATAAAAAAATTGATATTTTTTAATAAAGGGATATAAACGTAATTTATCATTTTATTTTTAGTCATAAATAGTAATAAAATCCAAAACAAACCATCATCATCGATCATTCAAATCACAACGTCTCTTCCTCCAGCAGCACTAACAAACATAGTAGCTTATAAATCAAGTAGGGTCAAACGACATCGTATTATAAATATACGGCGCGTGGAATCATCGTAAAAACTAAAAGAAAACGTTGACCGTATAAACCTACGGATTTTACATACCTCATTCGTATCTGTATTTGTATCACTGCGTTCGTCCTTTTCTCAGCAAAATCTCTGAATTTCTCTCTCTCTCTCTCTCTCTCTCTCTCTCTCGTACTTTCCTCGTGCTCTCTCACAGACCCACACACACTTCACGAACTCCATCATACCAACACACAGATTCTATCCCTCTCTCTTTGTTTGGGCCATTCGTTCATTCATTCTCACAACGCAAGCTCTGTAAGCAACTCTCGTCTGTTGTGTATCTAAATGGCTGACACTCGCCGGAGACGATGAAGTTTTCCGGCAAGTCTCACTACCCGCCAGCGGGCATTACTTCCAAGACCCTGAACCCTTCGCCGGACTCAGATCTTCAACCGGTGAAGCCTTTTCAACGGCGAAAACCGAAAACCCCGAGGACCCGGTTAAAGATACACGGGGCTCCGAATGGTAAACGGAGCAGACCCGAAACCCCTCTGTTGAAGTGGAAGATCCACGAGGGGAATGACGATCCACTAGACGAAGACCAGAAGTCTTCGGTCACGGGATTCTGTCGGAGAACGCGCCGGAATGCCAAGAAGCAAACGGAAGTGGTCGTGTCGGCGAGGAGGCTCGCTGCCGGCCTGTGGCGGTTGCATCTGCCGGAGATGGTAACGGGTGATAGCGGGAAGCGTTTAGGACTTCAGGTAACTTGGGTTACCTTTTTGGGTTCGAGATCCCTTGTTTTGTGAGCGGTGTTGCATCTTGCATGTGTTAAATTTGATTTTGCAGCTATATGCTGCTGCTGCTACTTCATATACCGTATTCTAGGGGGGCCCTCATCGTGAAAAAAATTATAGTTTATTTTTTAGGCTTATTATTCTATGCTGATTTTAATGTTGCTTGATTTTGAAGTGTGACTTTTGAGATTGCATCCTTAATTTCTTATCATTATTGTACATGTTTCAGTTTTGGTGTTAAGAGTTATGGATTAGACGTTCTATGAAAAAAAAAGGCAGCTATCATTTAAAGCTTAACTTTTATTTTATTTTATTTTTTGGCTGCTGTTGATTGATGTAGTTCTAGTGGAAACCTAATTATTATTCTTTGTAATGATTAGAGAAGTGAGATGAGTAGGGTTTGTCTGTGTAGATAATTGACGTTATGTAATGCTTGTTGGTTTATGATTTTTCTTCCCTAAAAGCCAACATGTGTATAGCGGAAGAAAGGAAGGAAGGAAGGATTAGTTCATTCTGTTCTTGCTTCATTAAATTATAGCCTTCCAGACTGCATTAAATGTTGTGTCATGTTTAGACAGAATGTCAAACAAACATGCTGTATCTGTTTTGTTAATAATATAAACATTATAAGATCATATTCTTTTATGCTTGTTTGAAAGTAAGTTGGGACTTTAGTTGGGTCTATTACTGATGTGTATTACTTATCTTATGTATGAGATTCTGTTCTTAGTTATCTGTGTCTTCCTGTTGAATTAGAGAATTGATTATCTTCCATCGTAGTAATTATTATCTTTGTCATCTTTGACGTGGTAATTGATTTGCATTATTAATATTGCTGGTGTCATTTATCTGCAGCATGGAATTGGCCATGTAGGCCTCCAGTTCCTTGGTCGCCCAAATGCTGGGAACCATGGTTCTGATCCAAAGAATCTATGTCAGAGTCCTTGTTCCATATCTGGGACAAAGAGTGGACACTTCCGTGAGGTATGCTTTTTTCTTTTTAATCTATATAATCACTAGATTTTTTGCTGCTCTTCATAATTGAAGACTATTGAATAAAAATCATGTATATATGTAATGTCTCAAGTTAAAACTGCACCCTTTTACCACATGATGATCTCATTACCTGGTCAGTCAATGCAATTGTATGTTTAGATAGCAACAAACTATAATCATAGAGATTAGAGATGCGTTTATGATTTAGTATTGTGTAAAACTGGAAATTTTTAATAATATATCTAAGGCCTGCCCTTGTGAACACTTACAAACGTACATATGCATATAAAGGTTGATATCACTCCCCACAGGGTGCCTAAATTGATCTTTGAAGCAAATAAATAGAAATGTAATAGAAGACGCACCTTGGTAGTTAATAAATAAGCTGATTATTGCATGGATCCATGCTATGTATAAAGGTAAAGATATGTGCAGAATGGCTTGGACAAAAAGCTTTTTTACATTTTCATGTAAATCTACCTGGTTATACAAGTTTTTATAATTTCTGGCTGAGCAAAGGGTTCAACTTGTTCTGCTTTTACACTAAAAGTGAAAGAGTAAACTATAAAGTGCTAATTTTAAACCTATTTTATGCTATTCAGCTTGAACCTTTCCAGTTTCCCAACAATGAAATGGAGGGTGCAACAAAATGGGATCCTTTATGTTTAAAAACATTAGATGAGGCACAGCATATCTACAGTCACATGAAACTTGACCAAAAGGCATGTGCTGTATCTGTTGTATCTGCTCTTGAAGCTGAACTAGAGCAGGCTCGTGCACGAATTCAGGAGCTTGAGAATGAACACCGCTCCTCCAAAAAGAAATTTGAGCATTTCCTGAAGAAAGTCAATGAGGAAAGGGCCCAATGGCGAAGCAGAGAGCATGAGAAAATCCGTTCATACATTGATGACATTAAATCAGAGTTGAATCGAGAAAGGAAAAGTCGCCAAAGGATTGAAATTGTCAATTCAAGGTTGGTGAACGAGCTGGCTGATGCCAAACTATCTGCAAAGCGCTACATGCAGGATTATGATAAGGAAAGGAAGGCCAGAGAGTTGATTGAGGAAGTGTGTGATGAGCTTGCGAAGGAAATTGGAGAAGACAAGGCCGAAGTTGAAACACTGAAGAGGGAATCTATGAAACTCAGGGAAGAAGTGGAAGAGGAGAGGAAGATGTTACAGACGGCAGAAGTATGGCGTGAAGAACGTGTTCAAATGAAGTTGATAGATGCAAAAGTTTCTCTCGAAGAAAAATATTCACAGATGAATAAACTTGTTGCAGATTTGGAAACTTTTCTTAAATCAAAAGGCTTGGATCCAAACACAAAGGAGATGAGAGAGGCAGAGTCACTTCGACAGGCTGCAGCTGCTATGAACATTCAAGACATCAAGGGATTTTCATATGAGCCCCCCAACTCAGATGATATTTTTGCCATTTTTGAAGATGTAAATTTTGGTGAACCAAATGAGAGGGAGATTGAACCATGTGTTTCCCATAGTCCTGCCAGTCGTGCCTCGAATATTCACATGGTGAGTCCTGAAGCTAATGTAATAAGTAAGGGTGGCATTCAGAGGCGTTCTGATGTATTTATGGATGACAATGGCAATATCGAAGGAGATGAAAGTGGGTGGGAAACTGTGAGTCATGTTGAGGATCAAGGCTCAAGTTATTCACCGGAAGGGAGTGCCCAATCTTTGAACAGGAATTGTCGAGAGAGTAATGTCTCAGGGAGAAGTGTGCTTGAATGGGAAGAAACTGCAGGTGAGGAGACACCAGTAACTGAAATTAGTGAAGTATGCATACCAACTAAGCAATCAAAAAAGGCATCTTCCATAACGAGGCTTTGGAGGTCATACCCAAACAATGGAGATAATTACAAGATAATCTCCGTGGAGGGAATAAACGGGAGGCTTTCAAATGGAAGGTTATCTAATGGGGTCATCATGTCTCCTGATCATGGATCGGGTAAAGATGGGCTAAGTCCTCAAGACCTTCTATACCAGTTGAGTCCCGATTCAGGAAGTCCACATGCTCATCGAGGTATGAAAGGATGCATTCCTCGCAGTGCCCAGAAGAATAGCTTGAAAGCCAGACTTTTGGAGGCTAGAATGGAAAGCCAGAAGGTTCAGTTGCGTCATGTTCTTAAACAGAAGATTTAGTTGGGAGAGTAAGCTGCATAGGCATATGGCACAGATTTCCCCACCTGTATAATTGATAAATGACCGACGAGAAGCAGTACATTTTAGATTGTGAAGGTACAAATATGCTGCCTGTGGTTGTGGAAAAACTGCTCCGAAGTGAATGAGGGGGCACGAATAGATGCAGATTTTCTGCCTCATGCTAGTTCTTGTTTTGAGTTCTTCATTTCCATTCCCTGGAATATCTTGGGCAATAGCTCGATTTGTAATCTGTCATGACCTGCCTTACTTTATTAGGTATGAGGGTCTTAAGAAAAATTATGAGAAACATGTGACCTGTGTTGTATCATTCTAGTCAGAGGACAAATGACAAATGTCAAGGGGAAACACATCGTCATAAAGTATAAATCATATTAGCATTATCTATTCCAAATTTTGATTTTCTGTCATTGCAGATGTTGGTTAGGATTCTTGAAGATTGTATTGTAGGATGTGACAAGGATGATTTGTGATTCCGGGACAAAAATATTATTTTATTCATATGCTGGACCTTTTCCTCTTTTTGTTCGTCTCCTTTATTGCACATTTTGATAATAAGGTCTAGTTTGAATTAGAGAGAAAAAATTAATTATATTTTTTCAAAAGTTAAAATTAAGTTATTCATCATAATTTTTGTACAAGTTAAATGGAAGTTTTATTTTTTAAATGAGATGCATAAATTAATTTTAATTTATAAAAAGGTTTTATTTTTATTCTATAAATATTTATTGAACAGTTTATTAAACTGGCTCAATTCTAAATATCCAAAAAATAATAATGAAATTGAGAATTTGATATTATCTTTTTCTGCCTTTGTTGATTCAAGTTTTGGATATGGGAGAGACGAAGGGGCTTGACAGCTCAACATGGAAAGTCCAAGTTTATGTTTGGAAAAAATAAATCCAAATCTGGAATGAACTAGGAATTTCCTTAAAATAATATGATTAATACACTCTAAATTGGTCTAAATCAGGGATGAATTGTGAATCACCAAATACTTGATTATTTTTTAAACGAATAATGATTTACAAGTAAATTTATTTTTTTGGTTGATCAACAGGTCAGGCCCATCAAACGGAAACAAAACAAAAAAGTTGCTTCAATTTCTTGAACAAGCATTAAAAGTTTTAATCAACACATAATAAGATATTTATCAATTACCATTAAAATAAATTTAAAAATATTTGGTAGTTAAAACTACAAAGAATTACCTGAATGAGGGCAAATGTGAGTGAAAGAAAGAAATACCCAAAACAGGTGGGTTGAAGGGGTAACTTTCCCGAGAATCCTCCCCATTCGCCACTCAACAGTTACCTTCCTCACATCACCAACATCTTCTCTTTCACTCACTCACCCGCCAAAATTATTTAATTTTCAGCAGCGAGAGTCTTCATTCCCTCCTGAAATTTAAATACCCTAACCCTTATACCTATAATTAATTTCCTCTCTCTCTCTCTCTCTCTCTGAATTTCCTTCAATGGTCGACTGTGACGTTCCCTCCTTTTCTCTAGGGCTTGACTCGCCCCCACATTCTCCAATCAATCCACCTCCTTCTCCCACACAACTTTCCAATTCCTATTCCCATTCCGATCCCGACCCTCCCCGCCGTATCCTCAAACGCCTCCGCCGCGGTCCCCCGCCCTCCGTACGCAATCAATCTGACCCGCCTCCGTGCTTCGACGCAGACGATGACATCGAGGAGTTCTCTTCGCAGGAGGATCTTGATCAAGGTTAGCTAATTTTATCCTTTTCTGGTTATGAATTTTAAATAATATATTGAATTACAAAGGCTTATTAATATCTTGTTCCTGAATTACTTTTTATTTATTTATTTTGTAATGTTAGTGCATGCACTTTCATCGACATGGAATCATTCTGTGTGTAGTAGCTCAAAAGTCTCGTTGAATGGATGTGGAGTTTTGACTTCTCAATCATGTAGCAACTCTAGGGAGAGAAAAAGAAAACAAGTTTCGGATATTCCAGCTTCTTCTAGGTTAGAGACAGGCCGGAATGGGTTAGTGTTTCAAAAGTTAACCACCAGTCCTCTTCGGATGTTTCAATTGCTTGATTCCGATTCTGATGATTCGCTGGATGAAGATGTTAAAGTTACTGGAGTGAATAAAGTTGAACCTACCTCGGAGGAGCTAACATGTAACCGAAATGATCCTTTCTCTTCTTTAAAAGAAGTTGGGAAAACATCGTTTGATGTGAGACGAAATGAGGATCTATGGAAAGATTTTTCTCCTGTGAAGAATGTTTCCGTCCCAACACCTGCCTTCAATGAGTTGTGTGAAGAATACTTTTGTTCTGCCAAGCGTGAGGAAGTGGAGAAATCAGGGGTTGATATTTCCGAAGGTCATAATGAGAGATATGCTGGGGTTAATTTTAGCTGCAGGAGGGATCAACAACTATGGGAATCAGGGGACCCTCTTCATCCCTCTCATCGTTATTTTTTCCATGAGGATCCAAAAATTCAGCGCTTAGTTCGCAGTCGTCTTTGTAATTTTTCTCCACTAGGTGTCATCAACAGAGTGAATCAGCAACCTAACTTCTCCAATATTGATTACATGTAGGTTATAACCAGTGTTCTTTTGTTAATCATTTTTATCTTTACAATGATTTCATAAGAAAATGTTCATCAATTTATATTTCATTTTTTTTTAATTTCAGGGGACAATTTAGCAATGGAGGAGCTTCCAACATGCAGGGAGTTCAAATAGGTTATGCTAACAGCTCAACAAGGGGAAAAAACAAATCAAAAAGATTGATTGGTCAGGAAACTTTTAATGCTTCTGGAGGCTGGGTGGATCCCAAAGTCGTTTCTTTTGGCCATGGAGAAACTTCTAGAAAGAAAGCAACGAAGAGAAATGGGGCTAAGAACAGTGTCTCAAAAAGTAAAAATAAAACAGACAAATCAAACTCTGCAAGTGTATCGCATGCTTCTGCAAACTGGGTGGAACCCAAGAGCTGCACCAGTATGGCAAAGGATGCAGGCAGAAGGCGGATTCAAGCAAGTGGTCAAACTACTGGTCATTGGTTTACATCAGATGGAAGAAAGGTATGAGAAAAATCTTTTAAAATGTTTGATGTTATTTACTGGTTGAATTTAAACATTCTCATGTTAGATGCTGGTCACAAGAAGTTGTGTGAACTCATTTGTTATTTTGTTTAAAATTGAAATGCAGAAAAAACCCATCTGGTGTGTTATTTAAATACCGAATAGATGTAATGAAATTTAAATTATCACATCATGTATTACATCTCTTTCTTACTCTCAAATTTTGCTGCCTTTGTTTTAAGTTTGTAAGCATATTTGTATTCCATGTTATTACAGCAACAAAAAAATTCGAAACATCTGTTTTACATTCCATGTTAGAACTTCAAGATTAAAAGTTGTTATTGCAATGTTGGGAAGTGATTCTGCAGTGAATTTCTCATTGAAAATGTGAAATTGATGTTTTTTAATTGATCCAGCAAATTGCAATTTATTCTCTGAATCTTTTTATCTTCTTCCAGCCATGAAGATAGAGTAGTGATATTGCAAATGCTGCAGTTATTTACTTGGTCATTCTTGCAATTCTTGATATAGTCTTGAATCTCCTGTTATTCTATGAATTATATCTTCTAGCGATGAACATAGAATGGTAATGCTACTTGTATTTGCTCATCCTGTAGCCATACAACTCTTGATATAATTGTCTTGAATCTCCTTTTAATGGTTAAAATTTAAAACATATTTTGGCAGGTTTAATACATTTTTTATTCACTAATTTTTCTCAATTTTGTTTTTGATCCCTATATTTTGAAGGCTAGGTTTTGAGTATGTAGTTTCAAATCACTAGAAATTGGTACATGGCGTTGGGACCAAAATCAAAATGTACATATGATTGCACGGACCAATTCCTAGTGGTGTTGAAGTTCTTGGAACTCAACCAAACTTTTAAAATATAGGAATCAATAAAAGTTGAGAACTATAGGACTAAAATTGTATTTAAAGCTATTTTGTCATATTGTATGAATCTGTCAGAACCTGATTATTGATTTTCCCACTGCAGGTTTATGTTAACAAAAATGGGCAGGAGTTGACAGGTCAAAGTGCTTATAGACAATATCAGAAGGTACATCTACTTGCATAACGTTTTGATGTTTTATTGTCCTTTTGGATGCGATGTAGCATTGAATGCCTTTGATGCTTACAGGAGAGGGGAGCAGCATTTAAGAAATCAAAAAAGAAAACAGGTGCTAAGAAGACAAATGCCAAGAAGAGAAACTAAACATCTGATTGCTAGGCATTTGTTTCCGCCTGCTCCACATCCCGTAATTTACTTGTGGATCTTATGGCTAACATTGCTCTATAGGTTCAATTCTATTAAAATTGCCGCAAATTTCCGGTATTGTGTTTGGGATGGGGACAGGGAAGCATTCTAGCGTGCAGTGTCACACGAGGAAAGTGATTTGGGGCCTTGTTGCTTAACGAAGTTTTGATGCTAAAGAATCTTTACGACTACATATTGTGAGCTTATGCAAGTGGTTCTGTACAGTGCACAGATCTAAGGTCTTGGTCCCATTGAAGGGTAGCTTGAGATAATTATTCCCTTTTTATCAGGATCCACAATAATGCTTCGATCCACACTTGATTCACCACTTGTTTCTCTTTCGCTTATGAGCGAGCTTGATACTTCGTTAATTCATCATTTCCTTCTGGTATTTGACGAAAAATTATGGAAGAAAAAAATGATAAACAACTTTCAAGTGAATGAAGACATCAAGATACCTTTTCTTCCCTCTATCTCCAGATGAGGATACGCGATACTTCGCTCGAAATGTTTTAGCTTTCTGGTTGCCGTTTACATTTTTGTTGGGTTCATTTGTTGCTGTTCACAATGGATGTACTTAAGTACTGAAGCTGGCAGACGATGTAAATTTAAATTGGGGTGTGCATGATTTTTTTCGGTGAAAACTTGAACTAGGACATACATGAGAGATTTGAGATGAAAGTAGATTAAACCCATTTAGATTTTTAATGTTTAAGTTTCATTTGTTTAAAAGTTTAAAAATTTTAAGGTTTTACAATGAATATGTTAATGTTATCTATTAAATAATTTTTTTTTATTAAAGTTTGATTTGTTTTAAAGCTTATTAAATATATAAGTTTATTAAAAAAATTTATAATGTAAAAAAATTAATAAAAAAATTTAAAGTATATAAATAAATAATTAAAAAATTATAAATTTAAAATTTACAAGATAAAAAAATTAAAAAATAAATCTAAATTTTATATGTATATATATATATATATATGATTTATAAGATTTGTAAATTTAAAATTTTTTATAAAAATATATTTTAACAATATTTTTTAAAGTTGTAAAGAGTCTTAAATCAAATTAAGTTTATCTAATGAATAATTAACGTAGATTATATGTATCATAAAATATAATATATAAAATATAAATATAAATAAATATTATATTATTATATTATTATATTATTTATAATACTATAATAAATTTGATAAAAATTTAGATTTTTAAATATTAAATAAATTAATAAAAAAATTTAACCTTTTTAAAATATAAAAATTATGAAAAACAATAAATAATAAATCAATAGTCTAAAATATTAAATACAAAATTAAAGACAACCTTTAAATGCAACATTAAAATAAAATTATAAAACTTAGTATATCAAACATTATCAATGTAAAATAATAAAAAAAAAATTAGTAAGCCTGTGATATTTTGAACAAAGATATTAAATCTTTATATTCATTTTTTGAAATTATTCATTCACCTTTAAAATACAGAAGAAATATTTATTAAAACATTATACTAGATGATGTGTTAGAATATATTTTTTTTTACAAAATTATATCAAAGACTAGAAATTAGATGAAGGTAGATCATCCCAATCATATATTTTTTAAAATTGAAAATGTGAAACTTTAAAATCCTCAACTTAGAAAAGAAATTAAAAATGTGAAACTTTAAAATCGTCAACTTAGAGTTACTTTATTTTTAATTTTTAACAAACTGTATAAATATATTAATATTATATAAATATAATATATTAAAATAAATATAAATAAAATATATTATATATAAAAATAAATAGACTCTAAATATGTTAAACAGATTTTTTTATATATTTAAAATTAATTTATTTATATAAAAATATTTTTTAATAAATTTAAATATATATATATATATATTTATTAATCAAATTAAGTCAAATTAACTCAATTTTTAAACAATCAAATGTTCTTACTCTGAGTATGCTTATCTAAAATGAGGAATTTTGAAACTTTGTTCCCTTTAAAAAAAATTAAAAAGACTAATTTTTTAAAGTCTTTATATACTTTTCAAAATTTTAATAAAAAAGAATTACAACATTGCATTTGCCTAATAACACTACTAAAATGTCATAAAGCCGGGCAGTTTAGTTAAATGCGTCAATTTTCACGACAAGAAACATTAGCTTGATTTAAATACTTATTATTTCCTGATGCAAAATGCAAACTCCAGTGCCCCTAAAAACACATGTACATCTTATAAGGAAAAGAAGAAAACAAAAAAAGAAACTACGTATTCATCATTCATACATATTTACTCCCATGGTACAGAATCAAATTGAAGTAATTATGTGACATCAAAAGGGTTAGATAAAAATCATGGGATATAATGATTGAGCAGCTAATTGCCAATGACTTCCCAGTATTTAGATTTATCTCTTTCAACTCCCTAGACAGGGAAAAAAGTGTAAAAAAGAAAAGGTCTACGTTTGTTAGAAGCTATTAGCTAATAAGAATTTAGGTCTTCAGCTGGTGGGGCATCACCAAATCATCGTCTTCATTGATCATCAGGAGTATTCTGCTTGTCTTCATCCTTTTCTTCTGGAATTGGAGAACCCTCGGATCTCAATATCTGTTGGCATATTCTGAAACCCATCAAAACATAGCATTCATTAGTCTTGTGATAAAATCAATGGATATAATGACAAAGGTGTTAAATTGGAGATGAGCAATGCTTTGCACCAGCAGGTGTATCATTCAGACCCAACTGAATAATCATAGTGCCCTACAATTAAGCATTTCTGAAAAAGGGAAACAGAAAGGTAAAAATCATACAAGGTTAAATCTTCCGTCTGGCTCTTGATATCACTTGACCAAAATACCGGATCACAGCTCTTAGGCAAAGTATCTTGTTGCTGCATCTTATCTCTTAGCCACTGCTCTGCTTTATTGCATTCATTGATGATCTGAAACAAGAAAATTGTCACTTCAAAGCTGACACTAAGGGCTACATCTCACATAATATTTAGTCACCAATTTGTTACTGTACCAGTTCTTTATTTTGGGGTGGAAGAGAATCTGCAGACAGACGATGTTCCACAATGCAACTTAACAAATCTCTTGTAGCTTGGGCTCTTGCTTCTTCATCTTTATACCGATTCTCAATTGGATCCACCAGCTACACAAGATGGAGAATGTAAACAAGAAATATGGTATAGGTAACATGGGAGATTAGAGAAGCAAAAAAAAAAAAAAAAACCTGTTTTAGATCTTCTAGTTTTGCAGAATAAGCATGTATAGTTTCATCATCACCCTCATCATAAAGCCAATCCTCAGTCTTCTGCAGGCTCCTAGATATGCCCTCTCTCTCTTGTTCACTTGCAAAGCTCCGATATGTCTCGAGGAGCTATTCATACAAGGAAATAAATTTAAATGCCAGTCCATCAAGAAAAATAGACCATACACACCAAGAAAGCCTGTTATAGAATCAACGGTAAGAGAAGACAAAGATTAATACTTTATTTTCAATTTCACATCCCAAGCATATTTGATGAGAGTATAACAGAAAACATTCTCATCTGCACAAAGTTTCACCTTACATTTACTCATGAGTCATGATAGAAATCATTAAAAACAATTCTTTAATAACTACACAACAACCTTTTCTCATTTGATACATTCAATACTTTCACATTTACATAGCTTAAGTTAAAGCTCTAGTTTTTGAAGGAGCATAAAAAAACATGGAAACTAGGAAGAAGTGAAAACGGATCATCCAATGGACAGTTATCCCTTGTAGCAGAAGAAATGTATGATTGCTTTTACAAAAGTATCTGAATCACAGCAACAAGTCATGTTTACATCTCATTAAGATATTTAACCTGTACCTTACTCCTGATTTCATAAACATAAGACTCCAAGGAATTTTTCTTGTCTTTGGTTAGTTCCACTGTTTTGTCCTGCTGGGCTAACTTGAGTTCATATCCTTGAGCTTCCAAGATCTCAGCCTTGGTCATTCCACCATACGTTTTCTCACTCACTGGTACTTGAAGCATTTCGCTTCCTTTATCTTCTCTTGTACCGTCAGCCTGTAACAAGGCATGATAGTAACACTTTATTTACTCAAAACACCAACATGAATCATATCTGCGATCAAAATAATCTCCACAAGATAAAAAAGTACAAATACAATATCAGAGATTATAAAAAAATTGTGAGAATGACAGACATGGCAGAGAGTTCAACATCAGAAATAATCAGATAATAACATTTAGCTGTATAATTTTTCATGTATGAAGGATAATTCACTAGAAATATCTAATATCAGAGATCTTCCGGTCAAAAAAAGGTATGCAGGGGTGTGGGGAGAGAGAGAGAGAGAACAACACGAGATTACTTACAGAGCAATGTGGAGAATCACACTTTTTGTTGATGCTATCTTCGGTGACATTTTCATTTGTCTCAGAAACAGGTTCAACATCTATAGCTTCAGAATTTGAATGATCGCCTGCTGTAACTGAATCATCCACATGATCCTCAACCACCTGAAAGACAAAAAAAAGTCCATGTGCATAGTAAGATCTCTCAAAAAACTAATAATGCAACATAGAGAGATAAAAACGAGGCTTCTTACTGTGGCTGATTCAATAATGACAATGCCATACACATTTAGTTGAACTTGAACTTTAATTCTTGTCTTACTTCCATAGGATCCATCGAAAGGACCAATCTGAATAGAAGTGGCAAACAAATGCATAAGCATGCATAACAAGGTGTAGACATACATAAGAAATCACACTTTTTTAATCACTGGCACAAGGAAAGGCAGTAGCCCACAACTACTCAAGAGTTATGACAATATTTTCCTTAAATACTGAGATGTCTCTACTATATAATGGATATTAGCAGATGTTAATCATCTGTAATTGTAGATACTAAACATTAAATATCGTCATTTCTCTCCATTTGACAACCTAGACAGTAGATATGCCATATCTGCTTTCACTTTTAAGCACATATGATTTTATCAAGCACGTACACATCTCTACAGATTCTCATATTGCATTACCGAATAGTTTCACAACAATGACTTTCTATGAGATCATTACAGACAATGGGCAGCAAGGTCATTTACTAATGAAGTCTATCTCTCCTTCAAGAAGGGGGAGGGAGGGGGGGGGGATGTCTTGCATTGGTTCGAGATTCAACAACAATAAAAATAACCTTTTACCATGAAGTGAGTCCACCTACATGAATCAAACAATGTCATAATGTCTTATCATAAATAATGTCTTTAGATAAACCATTTAAATTTAAATCTTTCTAAAGGGTTTGACCTACAGCTTTTCTGTCTCTTACTACCTCTAATTATTGGACTACCTTTCATCTTATTCACTCGCCTTACTAAGGCTTCCACAAGTTTTTTCTCTACACAGCCCCAAACCACTTAAGGCAAGATTCTACCATATTTTCTACAATAGATGTTACCTAAATTTCTAATGTAATCACTCCTAATCCTATCTTATACTTGTGCCTACTCATCCATTGTAACAATCTCGACTCAATATTGAGATTTTTTTCTTGTTGGCTTTTTTTATCTCCCAACATTCAATCCCATACAGCATTCTAGGCCTTGGATTTAAATCCCCTAAATTAAGGAAGTACACTATAGAGGATAAAGTACATTTCTAATCAATGGTTGAGAATAAGATATGATACAAACAGATGTATAACAAACACCAAGTTAAAATCTCAACCACCGATTTCTAATTAATAGTTATAAATACATTTTATCCTTTAATGTGCAACCCATTTAGAGGAGCCAAATGTGCAGGCCTTATAGGGTTTTCAGTGATATTTTTCCATCATAAATTACACCTGAAGTATTCCTCCATTTATTTACCCTGCTTGAATCCACCTATGGTTTACATATCCCTCTATTCCCTTGTCATTTTGTATGATGGACACAAGGTAGTGTGACTTGTGCTATGGTATGGTCTCCAATTTACACCTCTAAGCTAGAATTAGTGTGGCTCTTGATTAACTTATACTCCATATATTCTATTTTACTTCTGATAAAACAAAAAAAAAAATCAGTGGAACAGTAGCTGAAAGCATGGTCCACCATCCAAGCACCTCCAAACCATTGGCTCAAGATTCATTCAAACTAAATTTTCTTTCAACTCCCCTAGAGAGAAGCTTTGAGCAGTTGCATGTATGAGTCTACAATAGCTTAAACATTACCCAACCCTAGATAACTTGCATAAAAAAAGTGAAAGCTTTTGATTGTGATCATGACTACTATATACTAACTTATTTCTGTAGAATTAAAAATACCAAAACAGTAAAATTAAGAGGACAAATAAGCATATAGAGACTATACCACATGCCTTTCATGAAACACCACAAGCACAAGCAAGGACAGAGAGGTAATGAGGAAAGGGCAGCGGGAAGGGTATAAATAACATAGAGTTGTGCACAAGATGACCTAAACTCCTTCACCTCAAAATAAAGTTTCAAAGCAGACATACCGTGAAACAACTAATTTTAGGAGATGTCCCAGGTGGTACTTCATCTGGATTGGCATAGAATGCTTCCAGATAGAGCAAATTACTTGGTTGAAATGTTAAGATTTTAACACTTGGAATGGGTTGGCCTCTAGGGAAGAGTACAGCAGTTGATCCTGCACAAATTGGACCTTCATCAGATGAAAGTCCAATGGAAAAAGGAATAGAATCCTGGACCTGAACAGACAGGAGAAATAACATTAATTTTGCAGAGAATAAACAAGCTAATGCAAAATTCTAACAAGAAAAACATGATATATACGAGAAATTAAAATTAGATATATCAGAATTTGTATAGATAAGAGATATGGACAACATAAATACAGAAAATAAACCTAGGTAACAATTTGGCTCATTTAGTAATTATTACATCTTTAAGAATTTACAAAATCAAAAATCTAATCCACATCATATAGATAAGACAAGAATCAGTGTTTTGTTTCAATATTCAAACCTCAAATTCTTTGACGCGAAAAACAGGACTGAGCATTGCACACTGTAGAGCACAACCACGAGCTACACACTCACTTGCATTCAGTGTTCGGCTGGGTTCTCTCTTAAATAGAGAAGTTAATAACCTAATTATAGCTGGAATCCTTGAAGCTGAACCTACTAACTCAACAGAATTAATCTTTTCAACAGTCAAGCCTGCATCAGCTAATGCTGTGTTGCAAGGAACATAAATTCTTTCTAATAATTCCAATGCCAGATTCTCAAATTCTCCCCTCTTGATAAAGCACTTAACATCTTTTTCATCCATCAAACACTCAATGTTCAGAGGAGCCTCCTGGTTTGCGCTCAAAACTTTCTTCAACTTCTCACATGCTGCACGCAGCCTATTAGATGCCCTGGTATTAGAATACACATCAATGCTGTACTGTTCCCTAATTTTTGCTGCCAAATGACTAAACAAGACCTCATCAAAGTCTCTCCCCCCTAAATTCCTGTCAAAAGCATGTGAAAGTATCTTCATTTGCCCAGCCTGAAATGCAGCAATAGATACCTGAGTATCACAGTGACCTATGTCAATAAATGCAACATAAATAGGATCTTCACTGGGAAAATCTGTTTTGTAAACTCCATAACTAAGACCAGTTGCTGTGCAATCATGGATTAACCTCAAAGGCTTCAACCCAGCAATTGTGGCTGCATCAAAATATGCTTGTCTCTGCGAGTTTGTAAAGTATGATGGAATCCCAATCACACAATCTGAAACTGAGGTCCCCAAATCTTTTTCAGCTAAAGTCTTCAAGTGAGCAAAGAGCATTGCTGCTATTTGAACCGGGGTAAATGTATGAGTCTCCTTCAAGTATTTCAAGTGAATCAAAATGCCACCATCTGGGCCTTCAGAAGTTTCAATGGGGAGCCTTTTTAGATCAATTTGAACATCAGAATCTGCAAATCTTCTACCTATGAGTCTCTTCACTTGAGATATTGTGGACTCTGGGTGCATCTTAGCAGAAGCAGCACCAGCTGACCCTAAAAACCTTTGCTTCTCCCCAAAGCAGACCACACCAGGGGTTTCACGTTGGGATTCATCATTTAAACAAATATCAATCCCACGTTGCTTCGCAGCAGCAATGACACAGTTCTCATTTCCAATGTCAAACCCCACAACACTCATTTCAATTCAGCGTCCTTACACCAAACTACGGACAACCAATTCAATCCAATTCACTTTTTCTACTTCACCAACAACCCAAAATTCAAAATTTTCACCAGAAATATAAGCTTCACAGTTCACACAGGGTTATTAATACAAAAAAGAAAAAGTTGGAAACAAACACATCAAAATGAGAACTTTCATTCGTTATCATATAAAACTAGCAAAGCCAATGATTTAATATAACAAAAAAGGTTTAAAAGCTATGAAAATGAAGAAACGCTATGAATCTGACAAAGAAACTCGTAGATAAAAGAAAAAAAAAACCTTGAGACAATTTGAAAATGAATAATAAGAGAGAATGGAAGAAACCTGAATTGGTGTTTGGAGAGAAAGATGAATGGTGGAATGTAGAAGCATTGCATAATTACGTTGGAATGGCAGAGAGACAAAATCGCCACTTCACTCGTTCAAGCCTTCAAAACATTTGAAAAATGAGTTAACTATCGTCAACCACCATATTTTTTACAATGATCATTTTACTACTAACAAATATGTAAAACTGATATTATTAGTATTCTTGTTTTCCTGTTTCTATTTAGATTTTTCTTTCGTGAGCAATAACAACTTTGTTTGTTTGTTTGTTTGTTTGAAATCCTTTGTAATTGAAAATAATTTTATATCTTAAAGTTTAAATTTTGTATGTAAAAAAAATATTGAAAAAATTAAAATGTTATTATGATATAAATATTTTTGATTCACATAAAATTATTTTTAATAAAAAATATTTATATCTTAGACAAAAAATTATAATATTAGGTTTTGAACCATTTGGGTTGAGTTAAGTAATTATTAAAATAAAATACAACTCTTTTAACACTTTCTTTTATTTATATATTTTTCTTTCAACCATAAAATTTAAATCTGAGTTTTTTATTCAAAAAGAATTTATCTCTTTATCACTTAAATTAATATACATTAATAAAATTACCTTTTCATTGTCAAGTTAACTTTAATTTTTCCTTGATCATAGTTATTTTTAACAAAATTTGAATTTTCATATCACTGGTAAAGTTTATTGCATGGAAGTTAATTTATTATTCTAGCATATGTTACCTTTATTGTTGTATTATCTTGAATTTTAGTCAATTAATTGTTACGTCAAAACATGCCCAATTACTCTATTAATAACGTTTAACAGAATATAAATTTAACATAATCGTTGAATCACATTTATATTATATTGATAATTATATATATATATATATAAATTTAAATGAATTAAGCATTTATAATATGTAACAATCAATATATTATTCATTATTTATTAAAATATTAACTAATTTTAATTTGTATTAATTTTTATAAACAATTTATTTAATAAGTTTTTTTTGTTTAAACTCTTGTTATTTAGAAATCAGATTCAACTTTGACTAATTTAAGACGAGTGTATCCATTAAAAAGAGCAAAATTCTTTCAACATTTTTTATTTAAAAAGCTTTTTTATAAGCAAACTGATTTTATTAAATTAGGATATTCAGAGTACTCAAAAACATGAACAAAGATTACAAAATGATCAGAAAACAAAACTTTAAGCACTTATATGGGATCTTATACCAGCAAAATTAAAGGATAATTAAAAGATGGTTCCTTTCTTTTCAACCAAGCGCAGGAGCTATGTTTAATCAAATCTACTATATCTGAAACTCTTACCCACTCATCAATGCTTAAAAAATGTTTCTCAAATAATTTAAGTGAATGAAATATTGCATATTTTCTTACCTTTATAATATCAGCTTTTACTTGAGTTTAGACCCCTATCTACACCTTTCAAATTCTTCTTCTTGCTCATGTCAGTTTAATTATTGAGAAATAATTTTTTTAAAGTTCTTTCAAGAAACTAATAAAAAAAAGATGATTTTTCTAAAATAAAAATTTATAATATTATGTTATAACTTCTCGCAATACTTCAATTCATGAATACAAATTTTTCTATCGTATGAACCTTTTTAAATTTAATTGGAACTAAGTAATTGGTTTGATCCTCCAATTCATCTACGAAATTCAATCCCTTTTGGTTTGGTCATATCAATATTTATATTTATTTCTTCTTTTTCCACTTTCATTAACTATGAAAAAAATTCTAGATTATAAGAATAGAAAATTCACACTTTTTAATGTTTTTTCCCCAAACTAACAAATTCAGTTTGCATAGCATTATGCTATGTCAGTGGCAGTAAAACATTACAAATGCCATTTGGCCGTTTAGTGTCTTTCGTAAAACGTGCATTTCTAGTTGTTACTGTTTACAATAACTTTAATAATAAAATAAACACACAGATAATGATTTTTATAAAGATGAGTTTCGTGTTTCAAATACTTTTATTTAGGAGTCAATTTTCACATCCTAACGCTAAGCATGTTTATTTTAAAATATAAGATGGGCAAACATATTTGGAATTTGTTAAATTGAAGTTTAATCCCAACTAATTAATTAAATAGGTAGAGTTTCTGTAAGTAATTTTTTGAGTTTAAAGGTTTTTCCTACTTTGAATTGAGGTACTATCTTTTTAAATTAATTTTTTTTCTAGCAAAAGAAACTGTTAAATTAAAACTTGTAATTGTACCTCTAAAAAGGATTTTTCCCCCCTTATCCTATACGAATAAAAATAATTTTTTAAACTAACTTTTAAAATATTCTAAAAAATAAAACATTTTTTAGAAAAATGAAGGGGTGAATATTCGAGTGAGTAGCAACTCTTAACTTCCATACAAGTAGTGCCCACAAAACTATGCTAAAAGGTGGGTAAAAGCCTTGCCAAGATTCCTAACAAACATTCCTTACACTCTGCTCAAATTAAGATTATTTTAAAATGAACACTTGTCCCTAATAATTAAAGGATATATCTAATCTTTGTTTAATTTAAATATATTATAATTTCAACCCACTATGATTTAATGATAATACGTCATAATTAACTAATATTATTTATTTTTAAAACAGCCAAACCGGGCCCAACGAAAAGTTTGGTTAGAGTTGGAGTGTGAAATCTAGTATTGGTAAATCACACGTTGGCATACAAAAAATAATGAATTGGTAATATATTCACTGATTTAACTCAAATATAATGGTTTTGTTAAAAATAATAATTTTTATTAAAAATAAATATTTATTATATTTTACATTTTAATATAATATTTATTTTAATAAGAATTTATTATTAATATATTTCAATTAACCTTTAAAATTAAAATGATTTTTTATATCTATTTTGACTTAATTTTAAAAAACATTTATTTGTTTGTTTTTTGAAAAACTTTGGAAAAAAAAATCTAATTACCAATGTTTTAATCATTAGTTACAAAACTCAAATATAATTTTTTTATTGAAAATCATGTTAGTTTCATTAAAAATCATAATAAAAATATATTGATAATATTTTTAATATAGTTTTGTATTTAGTTTTTATTAATATCCTAAGAATACTGATTAACATTACATTAAAAATTAAGTGATTGTTTCCTTAAATTTAAGCTGAACCAAATATGCTATTGTACCTTCCAAATATATTTGTGAAATGCTCACCTATTATATTTAAAAGTGCATTGATGATTTAACAGTTTTATTAATCTCATCCTTTTGAATTAATCTTAACTTTATGAATTGATTTTAACCATTCAAAAGTAGTAAATATTGATTGAAATAAAAACATTTCTTACATTTTAGTATTTCCAATGCATAATAAATCTTTTTAAATGAAAATCTATCATTTTGAAATACTTAAAATAAATTGTAATAATTGAAGTTAACTTCCATAATTTAAACAGCTAATCGATCCGGAAAATCTACCCATGTTCTCTGCAGCATCAGTGATGATACACTCTTGAACAGAGATGACTATTGTAGAGGAAATGGAAGTTAATAGAATCCAATAGAAGCTGATAAAAGGAATTTGAGAAATGTTAAGAGAACACTCTACCAACTTCATTATTGGATGAATTTAATGAGTCTCATTAAATAAAACTGCGCTTACATTCTATTCAATAGAACACAATAATAAAAAAATGTATTAGAAAGAGTGTATCAAGTAATGTGTTACTAGTAGTCCTCAACAAATTTTGAACAGTCCACAAATATCCTGAAAGGACTAAATGGTATTGATAAGTGAAACTTAAATAAGTTAATTTACAAAGTCAAGGAAGAACATGAGAGGATGAATCTAGATTAAACATGCTAGTTTAGCTTATTGGAAGGGATTTAGTTATATAATTTGTTAAAACAAATATATGCATATTGCAGCAGTTAACAAGACTTCCTTTCAGAATAACCTCACTCAAGCTCTATGGAAGATGTACCTCAGTTAAGAATTGGTTGTGACTATGGAACTTTTTCAAGGCAGAGGCTTCTGAGTCTCAGGAAGGTGTTCAGCATATTGGTGGTGCACCATTTTGACATAGTCATCAATCATGTCAGCTTTCCAATTTTCAGTACTTATAGGAGGAAGATACTTGATGGTAAGAGGTGCTGGTCGAACATGCAAACTGCCTTTCCTCCATGCTAGATGAGTTCCTGTGAGAACCATTGGAACAATTGGAAGGCGCGATTGCAATGCTAAATGAACAAAACCCTGCATGAAAATTGAAAGAACAGTGGGATATGAAGTATAACCAAAATGACTGCAGCAAATAAACTGAACTAAAATCATCATGTGTTCTCCAGATCCACCAAAAATCAGCGGATTACTTGGCCATGATCATCTAATATATGGTGAAAGATAACCCTCCTACTAGTCAATCATATGAGTATTTATTCCAGATGAGAAAGCAAAGTATTTTGGTTTAAGATTGACATTTCTAGAACATATGGATACCCATATAAAGGTCTCTCTTTCTTGAGTACACACATTATGGCACTGGGATATTTTCTGGTGATGATATTCATAATCTGCATCCAACTTATAGATAACAATCAGTGAACTATATTGTAGGTTATAAGCAAAGTCAAGCAAAGGACAAATCCCCAAGTACCTCCAAGTGGTAGGTAGCCTATATGAAAATAAGCAAAGTAGCCAAATTCTTATGCAATGTAACTCAAATTATAGAATGCAAAGAAAGTGACGATAGATAATTACTTTTTTGAAAGGAAGTAGTCGTCCATTCTTAGACCTTGTTCCCTCAGGAAAAATGATCAGGGACAGATTGTTTTTCACAACTGCACGAGCTGCCTGAACATTGCAACTAGATATTAGAACCTTATATAATTATGAGGTAGATGGTGCAGGAACCATGTGGTCCATGTTATATACCTCTTTCATGGATTCAATAGCTGCAGTTGGGTTGGAACGGTCTATTCGGAGATGGTTGGCCAAAACATAAAGTTGCCCAAATAGTGGATACCATATTATCTGCACAGGTTCTGAAGCTTTGAATGCATTTTTTTACTTCTGGATTTAATACCCATAATAATGATTTTCAATGCTGTATGGTGGGTTAATGCTCATCAATGCATGCATGCATGATAATGACATGAGACAAATTGTATAAGTACAGTGTTATTGGATCGGACATGCACACATGCATATCCATTTCCAATGCTTAGCCAAGAACAAATACAATACCCATCTAGTATTGCCACGGAATGATGATGCCAAAGAGACAATAGTCTCACTCAGGTAACAAAGTTTCCATAATGCACTGTAAGATACTACTTATCTTAACCACTTTTTAATGATGCATTCAAAGTGGGGAAGGAAAACTTTTTCAAATTTAGACAGAACATTACACCATACCTCCTTCTTAGCAATGCCAACGGTGCCCGTAGGAGTCAACCACATTATAAGAAATATGTCAATCGGAGATGCATGATTACTGATGTAAATGGCCCTTTCATTTGAGTACTCAGCACCTTCAATCTTTATAGGATTACCAAGAATCCACATCTACATCCAATATTTGAGAGATCAGTCATAACTTGCAAAGCTGCCCCAAAAGTTTCAAAACAAGTAATTATGCTAGTCCAAAAAGAGAATAAGAAATACAATTGAACAAGAATAAGACTTTTCATCCTGTCATCCCAAATAGAGCGAGCATATATACCAAAGGTAGCTTACCAGCATTCTACCAGTCACATGCCCATAAATGTTTCCTTGTCTAATCCTCTCATAGGGCCAAGGTATTAGCACAACCATTATCAATGCCCATAAGAATGTTGTGACCAT
This sequence comes from Canavalia gladiata, assembly GCA_037954105.1. Lineage (NCBI taxonomy): Eukaryota > Viridiplantae > Streptophyta > Magnoliopsida > Fabales > Fabaceae > Canavalia > Canavalia gladiata. The sequence goes on from CM075664.1 coordinate 2,211,479, forward strand.
CATAGACACAAAACATGAGACAATTCTGATCCAAGATATGATTGTCGAAACCCACCCATCATCATCATTATAGACATCCTTCCTTGGCCTTTCTCCAGATTCATCTTTGACTATAATTCTTGGAGTTTCTTCCACACTTTGGCCAGAGCTTGTATTGAAAAAGCTCTCCAACCTTCTATTCCTCAAAAGGGCACCACCCCCACTATTCTCCATGACAAAGTTTGTGAATGAGTACTTAACAGTAACAGAGGCCACCTGAACAAAGCAAAAGCAAAACAACTCAGATACCACCACTTACAAATAAAGTTATGTTTCTTTGCTGAGGAATCTTATGAATAAAGACCAATAACAAAACCCCGTACGTTACGGAGAACACAATTTATAGACCAAAATCTGTTTCTCTGTTACATTGATTAGAACTGAAGCAAACAATCAAATAACTTCCGAAAGAAAAGCTTTGTCCAGTTCAACTGAAGATGAAGCAGAAGGGGCATTGACCAAACAGAGCCAAGTAAAAAGAAAGTGAAAAGTTGTACAAAAAAAAAGTGTGAAAAGTAGCACCACAAACCGATAAAAAATTCCATTCCTTTCTCAGGAAAGAACTGAATGGACAAAACTAAAAACTTAAACTTTGGGTTCAGTTATCAAAAAACGTCAAAAAGCTTCAAACTTTACAGTGAGGAGCCGACATGGGAAAGTGGGAATCCTTTTTCTTATTCTTTTACATTTTGAAGGAAGCGTTTATGAGTTGTGTGAAGCAGGGTAACAGAAGAAGACCCACCAAACCCTTGCTACCAAGTAAGTAACTTTGCAGAGAAAGCTGAGGAAAGTGAAGGAAAGCAGAAGTAGTGAATCATATAAGGATGGTTGTTGGGAACAGAAGCAAATCCACAAACTAAGGCAGAGTAATGACAAAACAAAATCCTATGGTCACGCTTTGAAGAGAAATAGGAAGAGGAAGAGAGAGCCTATAAAATTTGTTCAACAACAACAACTCTGAGATAAGATGATTTGATATTAAATCAACTAATAAGCTGGTCACAACTCATAAGACCATCTCATAGTTGTTAGTCCTTTGTTTGGATAGTAGGAATGAAGGAAAAGAAGGAGAGTGAAGGAGAAAGGAAAGAAATAAAGCAGAATTAAAAGAAATATATATTTGGATGAATAAAAAAAAATTTATTTAGATGGATGAATGAAAAAAATAAAAAAAAATATATTAGTAATATAAATTTTATTTTATATAAAATTTTAAAATATTTTATTTTTTTTAATATATTTTTTTATAAATATAATTTTGAATTTTTGTAATTTTAAAAAGAATCATAATTTAAAATTAAAAAAATTCTTTCTCTCATCTTCCACTCTTGTTCACAGCTAAGAAAGAAACCAACAAACTGTAGGCCCGCTGATCTTCCCTTCTAGTAAGGAAAATGCATGGAAAACTACAAGTTTTTCTTTAATTTCATTTTTTTAATCATTTCTTCATAATCACTTTATCCATATTAAGGCTAAATGGGTAATGATAAACTTAATTATCAGCATTATTTTATCTTTATATACATTTTAAATTCAACTGAGATAATTTTTATTTTATTTTAATATAAAAGAGAATATATAATTATAAATAAAATAAAAAGAGATATAATATTTTTTACATATAATACTCATTTTTTCTTAAATAATACTAAGAATTAAGTAGTTAGTCAAAAATTATTTTTTATTATTTAGAGTATTAAATAAAATTTAAATATTTGTGAGAGTTGTTTTATTAAATAATTAGAATTTATTAATATATATATATATATCAAAATTAAGATAGTAAAAATGAGATAGTTTATAAAATTTATATAAAGGTTTTTGTTAAGTTTTTATTAAAAATTAGTTAAATTATGAAAATTTTAAAAATGATATGTACTAGTAGAATTTTAAAAAAAATTAAACAAGTTTATAGAATTCATCTATTAAGAATACTCTAAGTTTTCATGGAAATTGTTTCCTATGAATAAAGTGAAATAATTTTGTTGATTTCGAATTTAATTTTTTTAAATATATAAAAATCATGAATAATTATAAAAATTATGTTTTAGTAATAGACAATTGGTTTAAGTATTTTTTATTTATGCAAAATTTTTAATTATGTATAAAAAAACTCTATGCTACAAAAGATAGTTTTATAAATACATTTTTTATTCAAAATTATATCATATATCAAGATTTTAGAATTGATTTAATGAAGATGAATTAAGATAGGTTATACGAAATTTTAATTTTAAATTTTATTATTTTTATTATTGTAAAAAATACTTATGCCATTAAAAAGGTTATATTTAAAGATAATTTTAGTTCATTTTTTCAAATTTAATAAAATTTCATTTAACATATTTTTTTTGTCTTATATATTTTTTAGTTTATCTAACAATATAACATTATAGAATTATTTTGATTATATAAATTATTTTTAATATTTTATTTAATTATATAAATAAAAGATATCAAAATAATATTAAAAATTATAAAGTAAAATTGAGTTTCATAAGATAAGAGTTAAAAGAATGGCATGCGATGTCAATATCAATCATTTAATATTTAAATAATTAAAATATACTTTAAGTACTTAGAGTTGGGCATTTGTTTTTGCCTTCATTAATGAAAAAAAAAAAGTTTTTAAAGAACGGTTTGGATTGTACTAGACAATTGACATAGATTATAGCGTTTTGCATATGCTGTTTTGACTTTTAAAGTACTTTAGGCTATTAGAGTTAGTATTGGGGATTTAGGATTATCCCACGTTATCATGGTTAGGTATTTTTGAGCCACATGCCGTTGGACAAACACTTGAATTGAACCACCGTCACATCCATCATTTGTCTCCACTTTATGGTTGATTCAAGATGGATTGAAAATGTTGTTTATTTCATTTTTTATTATTTTCTATAAATCATTATTTATTTTTCAATTCTTTTGGGTGCCTTTTCAAAGAATTAAAGCGTCGGAAGAATTTTGTAAAAAAAAAAAAAACAAGTTTCGGATGAGCGGAGATTTATCATTTGATTTCAAAAGTAGAGAGAAACTACAAATTAAATTATATTTTATATTAAAATTGCAAATTATATATTAATTGAAAGTTTTTTAATTTGAACTGAAATTATACATTTCGATCTTCGATGTACAACTACACCAAAAAGTTTGGTCGGCGGTACAACGTGATTTTCACGATTTATGAGATATGAAATATCATTGAAAGGAAAAAGTATATACGAAGTAGTTCACCTTTTTCCATTTGGACGAGAAATTAAATTAAATAAATTAGAAAAAAAAATAGAAAGAAAAAAAAGAAAAATAAATGAAATATAATAAATATTACGATAAAAAATTAATATAAATAACCTATCTCAATTTTAACCGTAGCTAATCCAAATCCGTGCATATAAAATCCATAGATTAGGTAGTTCAGTTTGTAATCCCTTCTTCAATTTACTTAAGATTGACTGCTACAAAATAAAATAAAAAATAATCATGTAATATGTTGAGAAAACCGAAGGCTGTAAAGTTTCATGTGCATGTTTAGAATCAATATTTACGGACAGGTTTTTATAATTTAAAAATATTTGATTAATTTTTTTAATTTTTATTTTTGAAATATTTTTTAAAAGTTAATAAAAAAGCAATAACTTCTCAAAAAGTCATCAGATATATATAACACAATGAAAGGATAAAATTAACATTTTATTATAATTATATATTAATTTCTAAAAATCATTTTAAAACGAATATTTTTACTTTTTATACATATTACTTTTTAAATTAGAATATATATATATATATATAAACATATAATAAACCAAAAAAATTGTCAAATTTATTACAACTAGTCATAATAGCTGTGGTTGGCACATGTTATTTGAAAAGGCAATATTAAAATATATTTTGTATAAATATTTATAAATAATAAAAATATTTTACAATTGAAAGGATAAAAATAACTAAACCATATTCATGTATTGAGAAAAATTAAATAATATTTTTATAACCATGTTATTAAGAAAAATCAAACAAAGTTATCAATAATTAATAAATTATATGATGTTTTTAATATATTTTAAGATATATGATAAAATTTTAAAATAATATTTTTTATTAAAAGTATCAAAATTAAATATATTGATAATACTAAACATTACAATTTTTATAAAAAATATTATTTATTAATTTATTATTATATATTCTCAAGTATATAATCTATATTATTATATAAAAAAAGGAAGAATTTTAAAATATTTAAACTATTTTACTTTTATAATGAAATAATATTTCCTAAAAATTTTAATTTAAATATTATACACTATTATTTATGAATTTTATTATTTTAACATAATTTACATATTTCTTTGTTTTACCCTGTTTTACTTTTTAATATAATATTACTTATATAGACATACTTTCATTGTTAAAAGATAATCATCTAAAATACAAATAATAATGAAATATTATTTGTATAAGTAACGGTTTTTTATTATTAGTACTATCATTAATATTATAATTATTTTCATTTAGTAATTATAATATATACCAGTAACTAATTTAATTTTATACAATACTGATAATTATTTTTTTAACACATTCGTAGTCCATAAAAATTTTATTATTGTTACCAAAAATTTATAACTATCTAAATTTTATTTATTATATTTAATTTTTTCATATAGTATTATCAATTATTATAGAAGGATAATATGATAAAAATGAATAATATAATAATATAATATTATGTAATTTAAAGTTGAAAATAAAATATTTGTAATTGATACATGAATAGTGTGGAGCAAACGGCACATAAATTTATAATTAAATAATAGCGACAGTTAAGTTTAGATAAGATACTGGTTTCCTTATTGTTAAATATTCTTAAAATCATTCCTAAAGGCAGAGAGAGAGAGAGAGAGAGAGATTCAATGTATTTGCTATTTGAAAAAAAAAAATGGTGTAAGATTGTATCGGTTAACTTTTGCAATTATATAAATTAACAAAATATATTAAAATAGTGTGAATTTAAAATTATTTACAAATTAAAATAAAATAGTATCAATTTTTCAACATAGGTCTAAAATTTTTGAAACAATTTCATTTTAAGATATTATATTTATAAAATTAATTAAACAACAAAAGATTAAAAAAAAACAGAGAAGTAAAGCATAAAATTGATGCATGATATAATGAAAAGAATAGGGTAAAATACACTTATTATTTAAATAATATATATTTTTATTATTTGTTATTTTAACAGAAGAAAACTGATTTTGAATGGTTAATGTAATTTTAATTATTTATACTTATTATTACATTTGATATTGTAATTTAATTAGCTGAATCTGAAATTCAGTTAAATTTTTTCAAAATATTTAATTCTGTTTGATAAAATATTTTTAAAAAAAGTTACGACCAATTTTATGAAAATTAATAATATTTTTAAAAATTTATTCTAAATAATTATTAAGTTTTTTAACTTTAAATTAAGATGTATATTTTTTTATTTTTATCTTTTATATATTTTAATAGGTCAACACTTTATTTATTTATTTTCATAAGCTATGATTATTTAATTTTTATAAAAATATTACTAATTTTGATATATATATATATATATATATATATTATATTATTATAGATATTATATTTAAATTATTTTTTTAATATTATATCATTTAATTTATTTTAAAGAAAATATTAAAATTTTAAATAACAAATAAAATTATAAAAATAATTAATCTTTTAAAAATTATTATTAAATATAAAATTATATTATAATTTATTTATCAAATAATAATATTTATTTAATTATGAATATATAAATTTTAAATAAAAATTAATTAATTATAAATTAAAAAAACCATTTTAAAATAAAAAAAATTTAAAAATTATTATTATCATAATAATAATAATAATAATAAATATTATTATTAATTTTATTATTATAATAAAATAGTGATGATTTGATAATAATAATAATAATTATTATTATAATAATAATTAAAATGATAGTTTGAGTTAATCAAATTAAAAATAAAAATATTTTAAAATTAAAAATAATAATAATTTTTTTATTTTAAAAATTAAATTAAATTATCATTAAATTATATTAAAAATAAATTTAAAATTTTTTAATTTAACTAATTTTTTAATTTTTAATTAATTTATTCATTAATTTTATGAAACACATTTTATATATTCAATTTGAGACTTATTTTTTTAAATTTTTTTTATAAAAATACATTTATATTTTTTTTTAAGTTTGTGTCTTTCATATATTGTGACATGTGTTATAATCTTTTATGATAAAAGAAATTAAAATTATGAATATTTTAAAAAAATAATAAGATCAATTGAAAATTAATTTATTTTTTAATTATTTATTTAAAAAAAATATAATTTTTCTTTTTTTAATTTCATTAATTAATATTTAATCTTTTCAGTTAACATAAAAAATAATAACTATTTGTTAGAGTTATTATCATTAAAATATTTTTAATAATAATAAATTTTGATATTTTAAAAGTTAAAAATCATTAAATGTTTGTTCATTTATTTTTATTTTATAATAAAATAAATATTTATCGTATAAATTATTTTTGTTCAATTTATTTTACTTACATTTTTATTAATATACCAATATAGCATTGTAACGAATATTTATTATTTTTTATAATTGCATAGGTACATTATTTGAGAGAGAGCTCTATAACAATAATAATGCGATACATAAAGATGAAAGTGACTCGTCGGCTAATTTAATAAATAGACAGGCTCGAGTTTATTAAAAAATCTCTTTATATAAACAAGTCAGATATAAACTTATAAAAAAATCTATTTAACTTATTTAGAGATCTATTTATATTTATATACTTATATTTATTTTAATATATTATATTTGTATAATATTTATTTTATATTTTATTTACATAATATATATATATATATATATATTAAGCCTATTTAATGATTTTTTTTATTTTGTAAGTTTCAAGTTTATAAGTCTTTTTTAATCAACTATTTAGATAGACTTTAACTTTATTATTGATTTTTTTTTATAATATAGACTTTTAAACAAACTTATAGGTCTTGTACACTTTAAATCAAGTTAAACCTGGGTAAAATAAATCAAGCTAAACCTGGATAGAAAAAAACCTTTAACATGTAACAGATTTAGACTCAAACCTCAAAATCTTTAAATAAGTCAAACTTAAACACTCAAAACCTAATTCGTCTTAGCCTACTTTCATCCCTAACAATAAAAAAAATACTATTAAATATATAAATATATGAAGACACAAATATTAAAATTTTAGTCAAACTAATTAATATTTAATAGTTGTATAAATTTGTACTCATTAAATATTTTATAATATAAATTATTTACTTTTCACATGCATTAAATGTGTAAATTAATAAGTATTAATCGTACAAATTTTAATACTTTAAATAACATAAAAGAAAGCATTAAATGATTTTTATATTTTTAATATAATATTATTTTATTTTTATTTTCTTCAACATATCAAGAACATAAATAGAAAATTTATATTTTAAATAATAATATAATATTCATTTATTGTTTATTATACAAAATATATATATATAGGGATGGAAGTGAACAAGGTCGTCCAATAAGATTTACGGCCTCCCTTGTTTAAAACCTAGTTTGTTTCGGCTAGTTTAATAAATAGATAGACTCAGACTTGTTAAAAAGCCTTTTTAGATAAACAAGACAAACCTAAGCTTATAAAAAAAAATCTATTTAACCTGTTCAGGGATCTATTTATATAATATTTATTTTATATTTTATTTACATAATATTAATATATATATATGTTTTAGGTTTATTTAATAACTTTTTTATCTTATAAGCTTTAAGTTTGCAAATCTTTTTAATTAATTATTTATATAGATTTTAAATCAATTTATTGATTTTTTTGTTATGTAGGCTTTCAAAGCCTTGTAGGCTTACCTTGACAGGAAAAAAATTCTTTAATAGATAATAGACCCAGACTCAGACTTCAAATTTTTTAAACACTCAAAACTTAACTTAGTTCAATTTTTTATATACAAATAGATAGAGGTAAGATTAATCTCACTCTACACTATATCCAGTGTTGGTTTCCTTTTACAATATAATTGCCTACATAATAAAAAACTCTAATACTCTAACTAAGCTATAGCTCCATACTCGTTGTAACATCACATATAATAGCACTCTCTCAATGTTTTTTGGAATTCATTCGCAAATCATTTATCTTATCTATCTTCTTCCATCCATTTTATCATCGTCTCGCCAAATTTAAAATTTATATTCAGGTAATTATCACTTTCTTCTTTTTTCCATTCTTATAAATGTTTCAACCATTTATATTAATATGCACTTTCTTACCCTCAAGTATCTACCTCATCATATGTTATGATACTTCAAAAATTCATATTTCAAATATTTTCTCATTTACTTCTCTTCATCATCATCAAAGTATTTTATATTTTCAAATAATAACATTTATTTATGTATTACTTCAATATATAAAACTATACTATTACGTATAACCATAATCTCTCAGTCAATAATAAGAGTGCTTGTATAAAAAAATTCTCCTAGTTAGTTCCATGCCAAGCCAAATCCATTATAATGGTCGCTAGATGCCATACTTGGAAACGTAACACAAAATCGATTGCTCTTCAAAAGTATTTTTCAAATAATTTGTATACTATACAGTGCGTGTTCTTTCTTGATCCCTCTATCCACATAACTTAGGATGTGACCCACATTTACATTATAAACATGTTTCATTTTCTTTTACTTTCTCTTTCTCCTCCATCTCACATAAGTATTTTGTATATTAAAAATATATAACTCATTTATTTTTTAATATATATATATATATATATATTAATGTATGCAAAATCTCTTATTTTATGAATTGCACATATATATATAAAATATATATATATATTTTATATATATACATAAAAGATAGGATTGATCTCAATTTTACGATGAGGGTGCCAAACACAATCAAGAAAAAAAATCCCAATCCCTGTGCCGAAGTCATACTCATTGCAAAATTATTAGGACCCACATTTGATTTGTAACACCCTCTCATTTATGCTGTGTGTGTTCTCTTGCCCTTGCTATATCCACCTTCTTTTCCTACTCCTCATTATATGCACATTCATCTGGGGATGGCCTTCTCCTTTTTCATTATATTTTTTTCTTCTTCTTGTGTGCCACTAAGCCTAGACTAAATTTCTTAGATTGTATGCTAGTAATTTCTATCCATATTTTATAGTGTCACAAACTTTAAATACAATGTTTCAAAATTGGAAATTAGAAATTATAAATGTCTGAAGGTGAGATTTATAACAAATTTGAAAGGTTTATATCTCACATATTTACTGTATATTTAGCCATGCATAGAGAAAATGCCTAATTAGTTGTGTAGCATTTGTTATGTCATAAGTTGTTTTCTGGTTTCAACTTCCTTCTTAACTGTGTAAACTTCATGAATTTACTATTTATGTATCTATTCTAGCTAACTAGGTGTATCTTTTCTCATGGATATGAGATGACCATATATATATATATATATATATATATATATATATATATATATATATATATATATATATATATATATAAAAGATGTCCATGAGAATCTTTTGTGTGAAAATTTAGATATCTTTCATATGCCTAACTTTAATACTTCAATTAAGCAGTTGATAAATAATTAAACTTTTTTTTTTCTTAACTGAAGGCAGGAAAAGAAGACTACATTGGACTAAAAGAAACACTAAGATGAGCGAACAAAACCCAAATGATAACCATGAAGATTCAAGAAATGTGTCTTCAAGGTGTTTCAAACGTGGTCGTCCAAGGAAATATCCAAACCCAGATGGAAAGGGGAGTTCTTATCTCCTACTTAATGAAAGAAGAAACCAGAATATAGGTGGAGGAGGAAATGATGCATTAGTGCCCCCTGGATTTGAACCAATTGTTGGAAACAAAAAGTGTCAAAGGGACCAAGTAAATGGTTTAAATGATGTTAAGGTTGGTCAGATAGTTTCTGCTGAAATTGACGGAGAATTTGAAGGTGGATTTTGGGTAAGTGTTAGAGATGGTAATTCTGATTCTATTTTTAAGGGGCAAATCTTTAAGCCTAAATCTCCTCATGTGATAAACCAAACCACTCATTCATTAGAGAAGGGTAAAGAGGTGCTTCATTCCCTCAAACCATCTTTTCTACAAAGAGGAAAAAACATATCTAAAGATGCAAAGCAAGATTCTGTATTTGGAAGTGAAACCAAAGCATCTCCAACATTACCCATCACAGGAACTTCTGAAGGAAGAGGAAAGAGTTTGCGTAGAAATTTGTCAAGGGAGGGAAACCAAGTAGCTTTACCTCCAACTCATCAAACTAGTGAAAATATTCTGCATTATTTATCTTCAAATATTGTGGTGGATGAAACGGTAAGCGAGATAATAAAAAATCCTATGATGGCTTTTGATTTTGAGAACTTGGTTAATGAAGTTGTTAAGAAGGTTACGTCTTGCTCAGGTTCCTTGAGTCACATGATTGATAACAGTGATCAACCACCAGAACAACAGTGAAGGATTCAAGCATGCCTTGAATGGTATGTTATGTGCCTATAGCCCTATATTGTGACATGTTTGCTTATATGAGATAATGTAATGTGGCTTTTGTAGGGAGAACAAATATTGGTCAATCAATAAAATGTTATTTTCAAAACATTCAATGTCACTTCTTGATTTATTAATTTAATCAATTGCTATTGTGTAGGAATTGGCTTGTAAAGTAGGTGAATATCTAACTTATGAAATATATTTGAATTTTCAATGGTTCCATGTGGATATTAAATAAACTTGCATGCTTGTTAACTTTTTTTTTTTTTTTATGTTTAAACTAAAGACAACATTTAGATTGAGTGTTAATTACCTTTTTGACAAAGTGATTATTACCCAAAACTTAATATAATGTTTATTGAAGCAGCATTGTATCTTTCACACAAGGTTGTTTTCAAGGTCTAAAAGCCATGTGGCTAAAGGGGAAAATAGCGAGAAATAAAAAAATAGATTGTTAAATTCCACTTGCTGATTTACCATAATTTATAAATGACAATAATAAGTATCTTGAGGAAAAGCTTTGATGTCTTAGACCTCATAATAGAAGAGATGTCTTTTGCAACCACAAGGAGTATATATTACAAGGTGTTAAGAGAATAATTCTTCATGGATTATTCAAAATTCTAAAATACAAAAGACGTATTGCATATACAATTTTGTTCACAAGATTATAATAAATATACTACATTTAATCCGTTCAACAAATTTTACTAAGATAAATTTAAACTGCTACAAATATTGGAAACATTGTGGTACCTGTCTTACAGTGATAGGGTTTTATCACTTGCTCGTGTTAGGGAGCTAAACATTTTTTAAATAGAAGGGTAATTGGAGGTGTGCTCGATGCTCTCGTTAATTTTTCTCATCTGTGTGTAGAATATTAATAAATAAATACAAATTTTTATTATAAATCTTCACAAGATATATTAATTACACTCTTAATTTTTTACTTTTAATTCATTAATTAATATCATAAAATTCTAAACCCTAAAATAATATATATATAAATAACAATTTCTCTAGATATTTATTTTTAAAATAACAATATATATAAATTTAGACAAAAGCTAATAAAAGACAACAATGTTTGATAGCTAAACCCTCTTAAGATAACCGCTATCATCCAAAAGGTGTCAATATATTAACCTAATAACTTCCCTCATAAATTAGATTAAGTTGTCTTAGAGCTATTCTCACGATCTTCTTAATTTCACTTATTAATTTATATATATAATAAATAGTATGCAAGTAGACAAGACAAGAAGCACGAATAACAAGTCCTACTAATTGTGTTAAGTGAAACAAGTCCACCAAATATATAATTAAAAATACAAAAAAATATCATAACATAAAAATGATGTTTATACAATACAACTATGTTTTGTACATGTTAAAAATTATTCGTGGTTAATAGTAATTCAAAATATCCTTTGTGATTGCTCGTTATCATATTTTAGCTAAAGTGCATTGCGTTTAACAATATACGATTATAATGATAAAAATAAAACATATGACTTTATTTTTAAAGGAAAACAATACAAGGGTAAAATTTAAAAAAAAAAGTGAACAATTGGGATTTAGTCGAGAATGCTGCAACTTTTTGTATGTTTTTTTACAAAAAAAAAGAATACGTAAATTAAGTTCTAATTTTTTATTTTAAAAATTTAAAGTACCTAATAACTATAAATGCTTTTATAATTATTATAATCATATTAATTAATTTTAAACTAAAAAACCTTTAACATATATTAGTTAGTAGTTACCCAGTTTTAGTGAGCCAATGGACTTATCAGGCCAGCCCAAACAAATTAGTTGGCCTGGCCCATTATTTCCCTCGTCCTCCTCCTCCTTCAGGGAAGAAACTTCAAAACTCGAAACCGCCCACTCTGCCATAGAACTCTGCCGCAACACAAACAAAACCTAAACGACGACGTTGCTTCTTATCTTCATTTCAAGCTTCAACTTCAGCACTATAACTGTTTGTCTCTTAGGGAGCAATGAGAAGACCGAAATCAAAGGAGTTTCGGAAGCAACAGCGACTCTCAGAGGAGGAGGAGATAGAACTGTTGAATTCATGGATCCAATCGCAGCAACCGGACTCGGGTTCCAACCCAATGTCACTGCCTCCTCTCCCCAAAAACGCTCCTATTGGCCGCTTCGACGACAACACCTACTCGCGTTACCCCGGCGCGTTGAGGTTCGACCAATTCCCACTCTGCAGGAAAACCAAGGATGCCTTGCGAGAATCCAAGTTCGTCTCCATGACAGACATTCAGCGAGCTTCTCTTCCCCACGCACTTTGTGGCCGTGACATTCTCGGCGCCGCCAAAACTGGCTCTGGCAAAACCCTTGCTTTCATTATCCCTGTTAGTGCTTCACTTTTGTTGTTAATTGAGTTAATTTAGGGTTAGGATTCCTTTTTTTTTATTATTATTATTGAGATGATATATTGAATTATCATATTTATACTAATTATTATATTATTTGTTTATGCCTTTATGTGGATTGTGAACGATAGGTGTTGGAGAAGTTATATAGAGAGAGATGGGGACCTGAAGATGGGGTTGGAAGCATCATCATATCCCCAACAAGAGAATTAGCTGGTCAGCTATTTGATGTGTTGAAGTGTGTTGGGAAACACCATAATTTTAGTGCTGGCCTCCTCATTGGTGGGCGAAAGGATGTTGACATGGAGAAGGAACGTGTCAATGAGCTCAACATATTGATCTGCACGCCTGGTCGTCTGCTTCAACACATGGATGAAACTCCCAATTTTGATTGCTCGCAGATGCAGGTCAATATAACCTTTTTTCTTATTTGGATTGGATTAACCTCTATCTGACTCTGTAACGAGAATTATAATTAAATCATTTAATTATATCATGTTCTGCTTCGTGTGTATTTAATTGTAGTTGGGTTTGTCAAGTGGCCTGCCTTAATTATCTTCTGAAAATTTTGCTTCCTCATTAAGCATTACCTAGATGATTTAGTAACATGGGGTGAAGAAGAGAATCTGAGTGGTTGAATTTGAATATGTTTTACCCTTGTAAATTTTAATATGTAAACCATAAATTATTAATTCTATCTTCCGAAGCATGTGTTATTTTTGGGACAAACTGGACCACAGATTGGCATCCTTAGATTTGTTATAAATATGGCTGATGGTTGAGTGGACTTCCTGGATATAGGTTTTGGTCCTGGATGAGGCTGATCGTATTCTTGACAGTGGATTCAAGAAGGAACTAAATGCAATCATCTCGCAATTACCAAAACGTAGACAAACCTTACTTTTTTCTGCAACTCAGACAAAGTCAATTCAAGATCTTGCAAGACTAAGTTTGAAGGATCCTGAGTATCTGAGTGTGCACGAAGAGTCTGTGACTGCCACTCCTACACTGTTGAAGCAAATTGTGATGATTGTTCCCCTGGATCAAAAATTAGATATGCTGTGGAGTTTCATAAAGACACATCTACAGTCAAAAATACTTGTCTTTCTTTCAAGTTGTAAACAGGTAACTCCACTTAACTCTCCTGATTCAAGAATTTTTCTTGAATGAAGGGAACGGACAAATTGTATGTTTGTAGACTTGTATTACACTTTTAATGTCATGCTACCTGAAAAGTTGCTTCCATTGATGATTAGCCAATACATGGCTAGTCATCATTTTCAAGAATATTTGTACAGTTCAAGGGATGAAGGAATGGAATTTGATTTGGTCATTGAAACTTTAAACTTGTCTCATTAGTTTCTTATTCAGTAACTGAGTAAATAATTGCTTTGTTGTATTTGTAACCACAGGATGTTCTCTGCATGCATCGAACTTGTTAAATGGTTTTATTTACACTAATAAGAAAGTTTTCAAAGGATTTTTAGGATGGATTGTCTATACTTCTTGTGTGTAAAATTGTAAATGGGGAAAAATTCTTTCCATTTAAAAGGTGTCTGTTGATTACTTAATTGAGTTGATTCAATATTTATGTGTCTTTGGGTGCAAATTTCCTCTCTTGAGCTTGACTGTCTTCTGTAACATTTACATCCTGCTTTAATAGGTAAAATTCACCTTTGAAGCATTTAAGAAACTGCACCCTGGCATACCCTTGAAGTGCCTTCATGGGAGGATGAAACAGGAAAGAAGAATGGCTATATATTCTGAGTTTTGTGAGAAGCGCTCAGTTCTCTTCTCAACCGATGTGGCCGCAAGAGGTCTTGATTTTAATAAGGCAGTTGACTGGGTTGTTCAGGTGAGGATTTCTGTCTTGGCACAAGTCTTGGGGATTTGAGATGGGGTCTTGGGGGTGTAATGCTTGCTTTTATGGTCAGAGTCTCACTTATGCTCTTACATCTGTAGGTGGATTGTCCTGAAAATGTTGCTTCTTACATACATAGAGTTGGCCGCACTGCTCGTTATAAATCTGGTGGAAAGTCAGTTTTATTTCTGTTGCCTTCAGAGATTCAAATGCTTGAGAGGTTAAAAGCAGCAAAGGTTCCAGTGCATTTTAATAAGGTACATTTTCCATGCAAATAAATAGTATGCATGTAATTCCAATTTTGATTTGAACATCAAGCTGTTAGGTTTAAAGATGTCATTTCCTTATCTGTTTCTTTTCAACCTTATGTTTTGTCTGACATATTTTCTTTTCATGCTTTTTTAATTACTGATTATTCAGCCAAGGAAAGAACTATTGCAACCAGTTTCCAGTTTGTTGGCTTCTCTACTGGTCAAGTACCCAGACCTGCAGCCTCGAGCTCAGAGGGCGTTTATTACATATTTGAGATCCATCCATATCCAAAAGGATAAAGAGATATTTGATGTTACGAAACTACCTATTGACGAGTATGCAGCATCATTAGGTTTACCAATGACCCCCAAAATCCGTTTTCTAAACCAGAAAATAAAATCTAAAACTGCGCCAACAAAATCAATTTTAGTTGAACCAGAAGATTCAAACGAGGAAAATGTCTTGGAGATTTCAAGAAAGAAGCTAGACATCTTTGCTTTCAAGGATGAAGAAACCAAAAATGATCTTCTCCAATTAGCAGATACTGCAAATGAAGGCGACTTGAAGTCATCTGAAATTGAGGAAATAATGTATGTTCCCATATAACTGTTTTCTGCAGTACAGATAAAGAAGTTTAAACTACTTTCTGATAATGCTGCTTTGGTTTCTTTACTTATGATTACAGAGAGGGGTTAGACTAGTCTTCTGGTTTCACATTGCTTAGGCAAATTGACCTCTCATATAAAATCTTATGATGGCTACTAAAAAGCTCAAATTCAGTGTTTGCTATAGAGTTGGACTTATCATATTTCTTGGTGGGAGCCATTTATGTGGAGCCTTGAATTTCTTCCTCTATTCTTGTTCTTACCAAGTTGGCTCTTTCTATGCAGACCAGCAACTCGGGTGTTGAAGAAAAAGAAGCTCAAGATTAATGTACATAGGCCACTTGGGACTAGGGTTGTATTTGACGATGAAGGGAACACACTTCCTCCACTAGCCAGGATAGCTGACACACAAAGTGGCAAGGAAACACTGTTGCTTGACCCAGGTATGTCCTTACTTTCAAATTGCAAACTAAAGCCTAGAATAGTTGTAACAATTTTGCACGATGAAATCTTTACTTGTTAATGTGCAAGGCTATCAATTGTAGCTAGGATCTTGATGCATGTGTATGTCAAATTTTCTCTTTTCTAGTGTTTTCATTTTACAAATTGATTGGGAACTGTAAACCATAACTTCCATGTTGTGGTCTTTCTCTCTCTCTCTCTCTCTCTCTCTCTCTTCTTTGGAAGTTAAATTAGAGTAGGGAGTATGGGTGCAACAAATGGGTCTCAATTATTAAAGTAATTAAGTTAGAAGACAACCTTCTCTATTTTCAATAATGTCTGTTATGATGGTTTGGCATCCCTGATCCCTTTCTATTTTCTTAATCATTGTTGAATTCAAGAACCTGATCGTGGCTAGATGTTATCCATTTACTATACTGCCGTAGTCTTACTTCAGCCTTGTATTGGTTAACTTGCATATATATATATATATATTCTTAAGCATAGGCTGTATTGTTTGTTTTGCCATGCTAGTATCTCATCTTGATATCTTTATGCAGAACAAAAAGCTGAATACTATAGAAGGATGCGAGATGATTTGGTAAAAGCTGACAAGGAAGACAAGCTTGTAGAGCGTCAGCGGCGCCGAGAAAAAAGAATCAAGCAGAAGATGAAATGGAAGGCTGACAATGTGGAAGGGGACGATGAAAGTGATATTTCTGGGTCAGAAGGGGATGAAACTGTTGATAGACGACGCAAAAAGAGTAAAGTGTACTTTGATAGTGACAACGATGAAGATGGAGGAAATGAAGTCACAGGAAATGCGGGTATAAGTACGGGTTCCGTTACTTTGGAGGAGCAAGAAGCTCTGGCTTTGAAATTGTTAAATTCCATGCACTCATAGGATATGCCTAATTTGGCTATATGACAATTTTGACCGCCTACAACGGGTGAAAAATAGAGCTGTTTTCTGTAACTTGTTAAGAGAAATTTTATGAACAATAAATTTTGCGGCCACTTGATCTCACAAATTTAGTCAGTCAAATCTCTGTTTGAAGAAAACATGGGTATAGAATCATCACTTTCCTATTTTTATTTGTTTAAGGAGATGCAAAAAAATCTTACTGGCATAAAGCACATAAATGACATCATCTGTGTGTACCAAACATGATATTAGTGTTACTGGGAGTTATTTATAGTAGTGCTATTCTACAATAATATTTGACTCAAAAATTCTAGTATACATGGGATAATTTAATGTTGTAGATATTAGTATTATTGGGAGATATTTATAAGTTATACTGCAATAATATTTGACTCAAAATTATTAGTATGCATAGAATAGTTCAATCCTGCATAGCATAACTTGCCATTTGACTAGCTTCCTCTTCCGAATATCGATCTATATTCCGTAGTTTTGATGATTAACGTGTCCGTTTGGTTTAGTATTAATGTTGAATTAAAAAATTATATTGGAATTAGTGTTTGCCATTGAAAGAAACAGGAATTGAATATTGAAGTCAAGAGTGAGGCTATCGTCGGATCTATTTCTTATATCCCCTTTCTTCTTAGAAGGGGAAAGAAGGAAATCAAGCACATTAATAGACCAGTTGATCCAAACAACAGAAGTAAGTTTACGCAGATGGTACCAATTTTGTTACCGCAGCAAAATCGTTTACTTGTCCGTCAAAAACTGAGCTACGATGCTAATTGTGAAAGCATGCTATTGGCAATTTTCAGATAAGAATCAATGGCAAGTTCGAGCATGCCTGTCTCCAGCACATGGATATTGGAAAGTAAAATTAGACCCTTGACCTTGTCAAGGTTAAATCCAGTTAAAATCTGGCACTGAAGTATGCTGCGAAGAAAATTAAGCAGCAAAACTAGATCTTTAGATCAGAGGTGTTCACGATATGATTTAATTTAATTTAATTTAAAAATATCTGAATTGATTCTTCAAAATACTTATGGTTCAATTCGTTTTAGTTGAAATGTATTAAAAAACCCAACCAACTTTTAATGGTTTGGTTCAGTCTAATTATTTCAGTTGACTTTGTTTTAAAAAAATCAAATAACAAAAATATGAACAAATAAACATAGAAGATTATGTTTATAGACATAAATAGAATAAAATATATAACAAAAAATTTATCATTATCATTAAAAATAAAAAATTATAATAAATAAATAAACTTGTTTAGAATAGGAGTACTACTTATTAATTATTAAAATAAATAAAGATAAAATTAGAATATATTTGTAATTACATTTGATTCCATTCATTTTGGGTTTGATTTGATTTTGTACAAAGAAGCCAAAAATCATAAACCGAATCGAATTAAAAAAAAAAGCTGTATTTCAGTCTAGATTTTTTATTTTT
Source organism: Canavalia gladiata (assembly GCA_037954105.1). Lineage (NCBI taxonomy): Eukaryota > Viridiplantae > Streptophyta > Magnoliopsida > Fabales > Fabaceae > Canavalia > Canavalia gladiata. Next base: position 2,230,089 of record CM075664.1, read on the forward strand.
TAATTTATAATTTTTTTAGTTGAATTATATAATTTAGAATGTATTAACTGGGAAGATGTGTCTTCTTAAAAATGGAGGTTGGTGAAAGTAGAGAAGGAAAGCAAAAGCGTAGGTCCCACCTAGCATGGATGAGTTCTAATTGATGGATTAGAACCTCACCTTATCACCTTATTACCTTATGCCCCGTTACCAAGTTTTTCTCAGTTTCAGGGGAAAAGATACTCGCTAACCTTTTTATAGATTTTCTCCAAAATGCTTTTTATAGGTTTAAGAAAAAAATTTCAACCGTAATTCTCCAACATACCGATGCTAATTGCATCTATTTATGTCTTATTTTTAAATTAAGTAACTCATTTCTTAATCGATCAATCACATTAATAATTATTAACTATAATTGTTAATTAATTATTTTTTATATGATTAATTACATAATTGATTATTTTATATATATAATTAGTTAATTATATAAGTAATTAATTATCACATTTTATTATTGAATAATAATTATATTTTTATTCATCATTTATACTAAATAGTTAATAATATTTTTTATATTGTTAACCATATTTTTTTTATAATAATCAATTATAAAAGTATCAATCGATTATTGAAAGATATTTAGGATGAAAAAATAACAAAGATATTTTCGACTCACATGAATCAAGTAACACGGAGTTACGAGGAGAAAGTTCAAATCACTTGGACTATGAATCAAAATAATTTATAGAAAATTAAGAAAAAATTATCAATTTAAATTTATTTTTAATACGGATGTGACATGGTGGAAAAATATGTAAACATCTTGGAAGATGAAATGATCTTATCAGACAGGGTAGGGCAGCTGACTTAACCTGTCAAAAATGACAAGTTGAATTGTGATTCTTAAAGTTTTAACCTTCCATTGTATTAATTTGTTTTAAAAATTTAGAATAATTAAAATATGCTTACTTAATAATTAAAAATATTTACTTAATAGTTATTTACTAAATATTTCTAATTTAACTTTATTAATTTTATACCACTTAAAAATATTTCATTATTTTTAATTATTTGTCATAAATTTTTTAAGTCAAATTTCTCACTAAAAAATATTCGTCAAAAGCATATCTCCGACTCATTAAAAAAATTTCTCAATCTTTTTATTTTAAAAAGTATTGATCCTTTTCTACTCAAAATGAATCCAATAAAGAAACAAATAACGTGGGTTCCTTTCTCCCACATTTTCTTAGCATATGCCTATCGATAGGAGAAATTATTGTACGTACATGCAATAATTTTTCTAATAATGGATACATGTACATCATCTCTCTCTTTATAACTTTTTTATCATTTGAAGATCAAATCCTAAACCTCCTATCTTATTATCTTTAAAACTAAATTAAAATATATTTATTTAAAATTTAAAATAGTAATTATTACATATGATGAGAATGATAAATGAGTGACTTATTTTATCCTACATGTTTATTTTACATACGAAATTAATATATTAGCATCAGTGTAATTTATTTTACATACATACTCGTATAATTTAAAAAGATATTTAGATTAGATGAATTTTTATTAATATAATAAATTCATATATATTAAAAAATACACTTGTATTATTTATATTAATAATATATTATACATATATATAAATGTGATTGTGTTGATAATATTAATACACCATCATAATGTGGTTGTATTCAGAAAAAAATTGTTAGTATTCATATATTCCTTTTTACTTGTTGAGAAAGTATTTTTTTTTTATAAACTTTGTTTTTATAAAATTATATGTTAAGTATTTTTATTTCAAAATTGTTTGATTTTAATTTATTTTGTTTTTTATTTAAAATATAATATAAATTTAATTAAAATATATAGTACAAAATTTTTAATATAATATTTTAATTTTATTAATTTCTTTTAAATAAAATTATTTATCCTATATAATTCTTACTTTATATTTATATAATATTTTTATTATATTATTTATCATATTTTATTGTTGATACTAAATACCATAGTAAATACCCCATTCACTTAGCTATATTTTGTATGATGACTATGATCGTTGATTTTTGTTATTATGTATTTGTAATTGATTTTAAATAAAATTATATTTTATTTTTTTAAAAAGTTTAAACATTTTATTAGTATCATACTTTATAATACAAATGATTAAAACTGAAAAATTATTTGTGATTTAAATAAAAAATAAGTTTACGAATGACTTATTAAAGTTTAATGAAAAAAAATTAATTAAAAAATAAAGAATATTGATATTTTGTTTAGATCACATAAAAAATAAAATAAAATAAAAATTGAACAAGTTAAAATAGAAGAAAAAATAATTTTTTTATCTGCCTGATCATAAAATAAGAAAAAAATATCAATAATATAAATTTAACTTTTAAAAATTTATTTTTTATTATATTTTCAAATAATATAATATTTATTTTTTATATTTTAAAATATATATAATAATATTAACAATTTAAAATACAAGTTTCTCTTCTTTATTCTCCCACCAACTAGAAAACAAGATTTGGTGTAACAGATGACAATAGAAATTGATTTTTTCTTCTTAATTCCTGTTTTACTAAACAAACAACACAGAATTTTTTTAAATAATTTTTTTTATCCTTTTTCCAACCAAATAAAATATTAAAAACTATCAATTAATTAAAAAATAATTTATAGGAGAAGAAACAAGGTTTTAGTGAAATAAACAAAAATTAGGGAAGGATTTATTATAATTACTAAGGATATAAGGATAAAAGCATAGCAAAATAGCCACGGATCAGTCATAATCGTCGCAAAATCATCCCCAAGCCATCATTATCATCTTTAGTAAGAAAGAATAGCAAGCGATTGGCAACAAATAGTTCTTTCGCTAATAACTGATGTTCTTGTAGAAGAAAAAGGATAAAGGATAATTTTTTTAATTAATGCATGAGGGAATGTTTTGTTATATTTTCAATTTTTAAAAATTAGTTTATAAAATAATTTTTAAAATGAAGTGATATGATGCCATATGACAACTTTTTATCAGTAACTTAATGATATAAATGATTTTATGTAATTAGTTTTTTAAAATTGTATTTTGATAAATTATTTAAAAAGTTATCATTAAAATTTACAAAGATGCTCAAAGTATAATTAACTAAAGAAAGAAATAATAAATGTGATGAAGAATATGATAAAAATGGAATAAAGAAAAGATATATTCGATAATCATTAGGCGAAAAATAAAAGGACAACTAAAAGAAAAAAACATGTGGTGGAGAAAGCCTGTTCCATCGCAATAATGACACATAACTGATATTTTGAGAAGTGGTAGAAAGAGGGCCACATCACATGGGGATCAAAAACTTATGCATAATGTGAAAATTAGGATGAAAATAATAAGATTAAAAAAAAAATGGATGATGAGACATTAATTCAAGATAAGATAAAAAGGTTGAGATATTTAAGAAGATAGAAATAGAGGAACACAAAAGATTTTATTTTTTTTAGATAAATAAACAAATATATTAATATTATAATTTTTTATTTAAAATTTTTAAAAATTAAAATACTAAATTTTATAAAAAAGAAAAAAACTTCTCCCTAGTGGAGATTAAAACTCCATATAAATTTTAATTCTTTCCTTTACTATAAGATTATTTAATCACAACAAGGACTTATTCCTCCTATCTAATCATACCATTTGATCCTGCTACTCTTGACATAAGCTTGCAGTGATCACTTGTAATTGTGTTGTTATGGCGAATGATGAATGTGGTCGTAGGTACGATGTTTTTCTGAGTTTTAGAGGTGAAGACACCCGCCACAGCTTCACAGGTAATCTCTATGATGCTCTCCGAAGGAAGGGAATCAACACTTTCATGGATGATGATGGATTGAAGGGTGGAGACAACATTTCATTCTCTCTTGTTAGAGCTATTGAGGAATCAAGGATTTCACTTGTAATTTTCTCTGAAAATTATGCATCTTCCTCCTGGTGTCTTGATGAACTTGTACACATAGTTCAGTGTATGAACACAAAAAACCAACTTGTTTGGCCAATCTTTTACAAAGTGCCACCATCTGATGTAAGGCATCAGAGAAATACTTACGCTCAAGCCATGATTAATCATCAATATAGGTTCGGGAATGAGTCTGAAAAGGTGCACAAATGGCGATCTGCTTTGTCTCAAGTTGCCAACTTGAAAGGATGGCATTTTGAAACTGGGTATCTTCAATATTTTTAACTGCTTTTAGTTTATCAAGTTTCATTCTCAGTTTATTTTGTGTGACAATACGTCTTTGAGGAGCAGGTTAATTAGTAAAGCATAATTAATTGTTACAGCTAAATATAGTTTTATAATAAGAATTGCCCTTTTGTAGGTACGAATATGAATTTATCCAAAGGATTGTTGAAATGGCCACTGATAAATTACAACTTAAAGAACTAGATGTTGGTGAACACATAATTGGACACCAATCTCGCATACAGCAAGTTAAGTCACTTTTAGATATTGAATCTCATGACAAAGTTTTCATGGTGGGAATTCATGGAACTGCTGGAATAGGCAAGACAACATTCGCCAAAGTTCTATATAACTTGATTTTTTATCAATTTGAGTGTGCAATTTTTCTTGAAGGTGTTAGGGAAACATCAAATAAAATGGGCCTAGTACATCTTCAAGAGGCAATGCTATCTAAGGTGCTTGAAGGGCAAATTATCAAGTTGAGCAGTGTTGATGAAGGCGCCGCTAGATTGAAAGACAGGCTTCGGCATAGGAGAATTCTTCTGGTGCTTGATGATGTAGATAGTGTGGACCAGTTAGAAAAAGTGGCAGGGAATTGTAATTGGTTTGGTAAGGGTAGTAGAATCATCATAACAACAAGGGATAAACACTTGCTAAATGTTCATGAGGTTGAAAAGAGATATGAAATGAGAGAGCTAAATGATCAGGAAGCTCTTCAACTTTTTAGCTGGAAAGCCTTCAAAATGAGTCAACCTGCAAGCAACTATGAACAAGTGTCTAACCGTGCAGTTCATTATGCCAACGGGCTTCCATTGGCTTTAAAAGTAATAGGTTCCAATTTGGTTGGAAAATCTGTAAAGGAATGTGAATGTGCATTGGATCAGTATGAGAGGATTCCAGATAGAAAGATACAAGACATACTCAAGGTAAGCTATGATTCCCTATCAGAGAATGCACAATATGTTTTCCTAGACATTGCTTGCTTTTTTAAAGGGGAGAGCATGGAATATGTTGAAAGGATTCTAGATAGATGTGACTTTTACCCAACATACAATATTGGAATACTTGTTGACAAATCTCTTGTCACTGTTGACAAATATGGTCACTTAAGGATGCATGATCTAATACAAGACATGGGCAGAGAAGTAGTTAGACAGGAATCGCCAAGAAGACCTGGTGAACGCAGCAGGTTATATTTTCATGAAGATGTTCTTGGTGTTTTAACAACAAATTCAGTAAGAACCTTGCTCAAGATTTTCCCCTCTCAAATGTTAGAATTGTCTAAAACTTGCAGTGTGTATATATGTACCCAATTGAATATTTGAGTTACTAAGGTTATTTTACTCCTTGACAGGGAAGCAGTAATATTGAAGGAATAATTCTGGATCCCCCTAAGGGAGAAGAAGTTGAAGTAGAATGGAATGGTACTGCCTTCAAGAACATGAATAATCTTCGAATTCTCATTGTGAGGAATGCACAGTTTTTATCAGCACCTAAATATCTGCCAAGTAGTCTAAGGTTACTTGAATGGAAAGGTTACCCATCACAATCACTCCCAGCAGGATTTTATCCAAGGAACATTGTTGTCTTAAGTTTACCACATAGTCATTTGAGGCTAGAAAAGGAAAAAACATTACCGGTAATGTTACCTTTTTCTTTCTCATTCTTATTCTCAATTATTCAAGATATAAAAAGGACACTTTAGTTATTATCACTCCATATATATCATTGCTGATCATTTTAATTTGTTTTTGGTTGGCAGAAACTCAAGCATTTGACTGAACTAAATTTCTCTTATTGTCGATTCATAACTCATGTACCTGATGTATCTGGAGTTCCATCTTTAAAACACATAAAACTTGTTGCTTGTACAAAACTGATTACGATTGATGAATCTGTTGGATTTCTTGAAAAGCTTGAAAGTTTAGATGCAAGAGAATGTTGCAAGCTCAAAAATTTGGCATCAAGCATCTGGTTACCATCTCTCCAACTTCTTAACTTTGATTTCTGCACCAGCCTTCAATCATTCCCTGAAATAGAGAAAGTGATGGATAAGCCCTTAGACCTTTATTTAAATGATACAAAAATTAGGGCGTTGCCAGATTCTGTATATAAACTCACGGGACTCAAAACTGTGACTATGTCAGCATGTAGAAGAGTGAGAAATCTACCAAGTAGCTTATTTGTGTTGCCAAAAATTGTTGAATTGAAGTTTCAAGGTAATCTTCAAGTTCGAAAATCATTTAGAAACTTCCGAAATAGCCTTGGAATAGCAACCACTAGCTACTCTCCTTTACGAAGGTTGTCATGCATAAATTGTGGTTTAAGAGATGAAGATATGGAATTTATTCTTAGCTGTTTTCCTAATTTGGAAGAACTAATAGTGCCATGGAACAATTTTGTGTCTCTCCCTCCCTGCATTAAAGAATCTTCTAACCTCACAGTTCTTGATGTAATTGGCAACGAGAGACTTAAGCAAATTCCGCAGCTGCCATCAAGCATTCAGAAAGTATTGGCTTCAGGCTGCAAATGCTTAACTTCAGAAACATCAAGAACGTTATGGTCTCAGGTTAGTTTGGTTTATCTTTCACATTTATATGATGCCGGAAAAATTCATATCTATACATGATGGATGATTTCATTTTTAAATTATTATTATTATTATTATTAGTTTTCTTACTGATTTCAATTAGGTGATAACTAGGGGTCATTTATTGTTTTAATGTGACAGGCAGTGAATGAAGTGTATAAATTACATGTACTGATGCCTGAAAGCCAGTTTCCAAATTGGTTTGACCATAATTGTGAAGGAGGGAGTGTATCATTTTGGGCACGTGGAGAATTTCCCATTGTGGCTTTAGCTTTTCTCTTTAAAGAGAAGCCAGTACGAGGCCGAACTCTAGTTAACTATGCAATTCGTGTCCACTTGTATGTTAATGGAGGAGAGGTGGTTAAATTAACTTGGTCTGGGGTTGGACTTAGGGGAGACCATGTATTACTATGTGATGTACGATCTGGGATTGGAGCTGAAAAGTGGCCAATCCCTGATACCTTCCATGCGTCTGATTGGAATCATGTGGAATTCAAATGTGATTCACCTGGACACTTGATCGTCAGTTACTGTGGTGTGCACATGTATAAGCAACACACTAATATGGATGATATTCAATTCACTCGTCCCAATCCATTGAAGCGAACATCGTCAATAACTCATAATCCGCCAAAGAAGCGTTTAAGAAAGGGCAAGAGAAAGTTACCAAGGTGGTGGAATCTGGGCGTATGCATTGATTGTTTATCATGCAAAAATATATTTATTTTTTTTCATCTTGATTTAATTTAATTGTTTTCATTTTATGACTTGCAGGAGATTTACTCAGTTTCAAACTTCATCTTCGGGGAGAAGAATGAAAATGGTATTTCCTATGAGTAAATGTTTTCGGAGATTTCTCTCTTATGGCATTGGCATGTACAAGTAAAACTAGCTGCTTTGAAATTGTGGTTTCATGCTTACCGAATGCCTCACCACCAATGTTTGTTGAAATTGCTCAAACCTTCCATCTTGTCATAATTCCTTTATTACACAAAACAACCTTTACAGGAACTTGTTTCCAGGAATCCTATCAATTAGGATGTTATTATGGATAAACTTAAATATATTTTTATAAGAATTTAATATCTTTAAAAGTACTTTTTTTTTTCAAATTTAAATAATAAGAAAAAGTGAGTAAAAAAAATTAAAAAAATAATATACTCATCATCATGATAAAAATTGTTAAACATATACTTTTATAACTATTTTTAGTTTGTTTTCAGTTTAATTAATAAGTAATTCAAGCATGTAAGAACTTCCTTTGTAAGTAATTTTTAAACTTAAAAAAAAATAAAAATTTCTAAACTCTAGAAATAAGTAACTTTTATTTTTTTTTGTTATTCTCAGTTTTCTATCCCTTATTTTTTTTATAAACTATAAGTGCTGATCAATAACTTTTATTTTTTTTGTTATTCTCAGTTTTTTATCCCTTATTTTTTTTATGAACTATAAGTGCTGATCAATATCCATGAATTGATAGACGAACATAGAAGTACGGGTAACGGAAACTGGTCCCAGGCTAGCTATTGCATTATGATCATAAAAACAAGGAACCAGTAAACTAGATTTCACAAAGTCTTTGAAATCAGACACGGCTAGTGGAGACAGATTTCCCACCTTTCTCTACCATACGATTCACAACTGCCTATTACGTTAAAACAATACAATTAAAAGATTAAATAGCTCTAAAATATGTAAAGTGTGATATAAAATAATTTATATTTGATAAAAAAATTCAGATAGGCGTCAAAAATCAAAATAAACAAATTTAAAGAAATGAGTAGCAAAATCCACCCCAAACTATAATCTCGACAAAATAAAAATCTCAACTTTGAAAAGTAGTCAAGTAATAAAGCTTAAAAATAAACGAGATTCAATAAGAAATAGGAGACGCGAATTGACAAAAACTGCAAGAGCCTCGGACTAATTTCCTTGGGGAGGGGGTAGTATGATACAAAAATTTACATATCAAGTGTATTCAAATAAAACAATTTAACTCCCTCTCTCTCTCTCTCTCTCTCTCTCTCTCTCTCTCTCTCTCTCTCTCTCTCTCTCTCTGCGTTACAAATACTTTTAAAAGCATTTATGCTTTGAATGGTTGTGAGATAAGAATTACTATTTAGAAGTTACACGAAAAATAATTGAATTTTCACCTTTATCAGAATAAATAAATGTTATTTTCCCTAAACCATAATTTACACTGGCCTATAGATCATATAATAATATTATTGATTACACATTTCTAGCTCATTGCTCATCAGAAGGCCATCAATACTTCCCTCCTAATCGACATCATAGGTATTGCCGAAGGCTTTCCCCACTCATAGACTCCATTTCCTGTAGAATTTCCTGAGCAAGAGATTTAACAGAAAGTTCCACATCCTCAAGCAGTTCACCAAGGAAGGGGATTGTTTCAGCCAGCAATACTAGATACTCTTCTTTCAAGTTCTCCACAAGAAATTTAACAATTCTAAGGCCCAATATTCTAGTTCGCATCTTTTCACTCCTTGTCTGCATCAACACCTACAAAAAAACCAAATAAACAAAACATTAAAATATTAAGTTGCTTAGGAATAAATATACAACGGATCAGTGACATAAATGAGATTAAACAGTATGTGCAGGGTCCAAGCCTATAGCATTCCAGCGCTCTATACATATTACAGAATACCCATAACTAGGGTAATAAACTAATGACCTAAAATTCCACACATAAATGAGGTATGCATGAAAAAGCAACCAGGTAAAGAAATAAGGATGTGAGAGAACACAATCAAGTTCAGATCTTTAAAGATTATTGGCTTGTGGTTCAATAGAAGCATAGGGGATCTTTAAAGTTTGATCGAAATAGCATAAAAGCTACAGTCTGTGCAACATTAAATTTTATTAAGTCTGATTTGACAAAGCAGAAAAGCTGACTTTATATGACATGCATTTCTTCAAATGCGTTTTTTCAAATCAATGAAAATCAAGATACTGAAGCCAGTATGTTACCAGAATCTTAGTATTAAATTAGTCAAACAACACCAATGAAAAGTAGTAGAAAAAAGTAAAAACCATAAACTTTTACCTCATGGTTCAAAGGTTTCCACAAAAGGTCAGATCCAGCAGTCACTGCCATTTGACCAATGCATACAACCAGTAGGTCATCAACTTCCTTCATGTTCGGTATATTCATATTGTCATCCAGCAAAGCTGGTGGATCCATGACAAGTTGTGAAACAATAGGTCTCAACAACATCTGCAACAAGCATACTATTTCACTCAGTGAAGGAATCTAACAAGCAAGATAATGAAGGAGGTTCAAAGTATACAGAATATTTTACTCCTTAATGAAATAAGAAAAAAGGGAATGAAGAAAACATGCAAAGTAGTGAAAAAGTTACAATCACGATGGAATGGGCCAATCACCCAAATTGATGGAAAAATTAAAAACCAAGTCTTGAGAATTTTCTTTCATAGCTACACCAAATTGTTGAAAAAAAAATGGTGTAATGTAAAGAATTCACTAGCCTGAAAATTTGAGGAGTCAAGAAACTTCAAGGTCCCAGTGTCGTAGAGGAAACATTTGTGCAAGGATGACAAGACTAAAGCCCTGAGATGCCAGACTTTGATAGACACACAGCTTGTTTCTTTTATATTGCCATCATCCAGAATCCTGGCCTTCTTTTTCTTCTGACTTAAACTAGATACTTTCATATCTCCACCATCACTAAGATGATGAACACAGCTACCAAGCAAGTGTTTGAAGTAAGGAACAAACAATGACCTACAAATAAGAATAGAAAAGCATCTTAAGGGCTGTCATTTGATCATGATCATTATTAAGGGAAAACTAAACAAGGTAACATCATAATAACTGACTATATAATTGTTAGACATATTTATTGGTGCATACTGCATACATAATAAATAATCAAAGAAATCACATTGAAAACTAATTTTCAATTTAATACTACGACCAAATTATCTCAACTGTCACAGGTAGTTGACATATATTTACGGCAGCTCAATACACAATTTGCATATCTATATTAATATATATAATTTAATACAACTACGGAGCTAAACTCTTGTGAGAATGAAATATAATAAACCTAAAATATTCTAGAGATGCCCAAATGAAGTGTCTTTTGACAAAATTCATAAAACATGCTTATTTTATAGAAAATTTTCTAAAAAGAACAATAACTAGGTAATTAAATATACTACACATAAACACTGACTTACCGATGGTTCTCTGTAAGCTTATTTACCAGGCCATAGAAAGATATGGCCCTATCAATGCTTCCTGCAGATGCAGTCTCATCCACTTTGGATTCCGCCCATTCAATACTCTTTATGAAAAGGGGCTTGAACAAGCTCTCAGTAAGCTTTAGGGTCAGAACAATCATTGCATTCATCACACCTTTTTCCACTGCATCAATGTTCTGAACCGAAAGAGGACTTTGATGGCGCAGATCAAGGGCATCCAAACAAAAGTCAAAAATCTTTCCATGGAATGCCACAATAGATGATCTGTCCATCGTACCAATCATGGTTGCCAACATATCAAATACAGTTGTTAAGCTTTTATCCCCAGCCTCAATGGCAGCTAGATATAATTTTAACAAAGGTGGAAGGGCAAGTCGGACCTGTAAAAGAAATGTGTTTAGTAAAGAAAACATGGGTATTCATTTCATACCACAGTAAAACAATGCTACATTATAACAAGCCTTACAGGAATTTTTTCAGCAAGAAGCTTTTGTACTCCGTGAGCTCTAGATTCCACCTTCGCATCCATTCTTGAAACATATTCAGGATAAAGCACCAGAAGCTCCATGATATCTGTGAGATAAGGATTTAAAAATCCACCAAGCTTGCCCACAACTGCCTCGAAAGTGACAAGAACAGAAAAAAAATGGGATTCATTTGAGGCTGATAAAACATCATTGGTTCTGGGTTTCATATCCGAATTAGACAATATTTGACGAGATGACTTCATCACATTGTCCATAATCTTAGGAAGTTCTGCCAGCGATTTTGGACCTAGAACATTGATCAAGGCTGCGGTTGTTCTAAGGCAGCTGGATGTCACAGCCAAGTTATGAGATGTAATATATCTTGTAACAGATCCAAGACAAGCACCAAAGATGGAATTACTTGAAGGAAACGTTTCAGCCAGAACTTCTAATGCTGAAAGTGCAGCCACTTTCAAAGAGGTATTTGATGAATCATCAAGTACTCGAATAATCTCTGTACACATTTTACTGAGTGATTTTTGAGAACTTTCACTCATATGAAACAATAGAAAACTTGGAGTTGACCTTGAGCCTTTGCTGTCTTTATGCCTTATGCTAACATTTTTATGATTTCTTGCAGCCTCACATAGGAACCCAAGAGCCTGCAGCACAAAAAAATGCAATATCAAATAACAATTTCCCAGAGTCTTGTTTTCACACAAATAAAAAATTGGGGTTTTCTATTGTGTGCTCACAGGCAGTGTGAAAGCATTAAATACGCTATTAAATACTTCTTATTACTTAAAAAGGGAAGGATTGGATGACTTTTATGCTTTCGACATAGTATATATGCACTAATAAAGCTTTCTATTTTTAGTTTTAAATCATGCGCCCATGGGTACATACTAGAAAAATGGTAAAAAAAATTTACCAATATGTGTGGTCAAAGACCAACAAGCAAAAAATTATAGTAGATTTAGAATCAATGGCATAAGCGTCTTTTTCCACTAATCATCATATGAAAAAACATAAATGCCTGCTGTGGCTAACCAACAAATAAAGGAAACATATTCAAAATCCTAACATCTAATACTATAAAGGAAATAAAGACACCAACAAATTATGGTCTAACCTTGTATCAAAACAATGCAAGATCCTAATGAAATTCTTATATCTGGCAATTTTACTAAAAAACATACCTTTTTCGCAACATTTTTGTCAGCATGGTGGAGCAATTTAGTCATGCTCTTAAAGTATACAGACGGTATCATGACTGTTGTCAGATTCCTTACAACAGCACGCATAGTTTCTTTCAACTCTTTTTTCATAATGACAGGGAAATTCAGTTGCTTTTTTCTTGCATCTACAAGTTGCAAGAGGAAAACAACATGCTCCATAAGCTCTCCCAGTGTCCTCTGCAATATTAAAGAAGCCATCACATTTATTTTGATTATGAATATGTTTGATAGGCAACTCAAAGATTAGAATATTTGCCCAAATAAGCATGCAACTCCAATGGTTTTACATTGAGAAATCAAAAACAACATCTCAGCATGAAAACTACAAAGAATAATCAAACAAATATGATCTGGATTCAGAATTGAATATTTCAATTCAATGAAATAGTCTGCTTCAGCTTTAATATTAGCCAAAGATCTGCACCTCGCATAAAATCACAAAATTTCTGTTCAATGGAGAATTAACAATTTCACCATGTAGATCATCATTTATTTATAGTACAAAATTGCAAATTACATTAGCACCCCTGGAACTTAGGTTAAAAATTACACCCAATACAATTCCTTTGCTGACCCCCTACACAAACTCCCTCAATAAATCAGTAAAGGTCTGGGTTATGAACAAGGGGAGATCTATGTTAACAAGAGGGATACATGGTTTTAAGTTAGTATATAACTACCAGGATCTGTGTGGGATAAAAAAAATGAGTATTGAGCATAATTCAATCTAAGTTCAAGGGAGTGTCAATGTAGTTTGCTCAAATTACAGATCAATCTCTCAATTATCTCAATACCATACTGTATCTGTCACCATGGTCATGCAAAATTTATGATACTTGTAAAATTCATGATATAAGTTACACTTAGACTTTGCCTAATAGAATTGAATAAAGGAGTTAGAAGGCATTAGAAGTCTCTTGTATCATGTGGATTTATACCTGAATGACAACTGTATCTTCTCCTGATTCCAACTTGAACACAAATTCAGGATCTTGCAACTTTTGCAAAGAAAATTGCATAGCAATAAACAATTCCAGAAACAATGCCTGGTCAACGTTACTATTTGTCCTCTGTCCAAGCACCATAACTAAAGAAGGAAGCCAAGTCACACTCGTATATTGTTCACAAATTTGCACTGCAAATTTATATTCCCACTCTCCTGTATAAAATGTTAAAGCATCTGGAGTTTCCACATTGAGGAAACAGGAGGCTTTCTTCAAAACTAATGAATGGAAGAGTAGGATAAGCAATGAGGCCAGGCTTTTACTCTCACCCAAGGTTCTGCAAAATTGCCATCATTGGAAACAGATCACAACCCAATGGCTAATGTAATAATGATAGGATCATGATGTAGAACAAGAATACCTTAATAGATATAGTACAATTGACAGCCTTCTGTGCTCAACAATTTCAGGCAATATATCTATGAAAATCTGAAGGAAGAAAAACCATATTAGAAGGTTGATCTGCAAAGAGTTACTTTTAATCATGCAGAAGATACATGAAAGCCCAAAACCATTTCCATGAACAACCAACCTTCAGCAATTTCTCCACATCATCAGTCTTAGACAGCCAACAGGGAACAATTGCAGACATAAGATCCTCATAAACATGCTTTGAATGACTGTCAATCTACAGGCACATAAAACACAAATGGTGACACCACAGTTCATACAGTGAATTTAGTCCCAAATAAATTGGACTGTGAAGAGATATACTCCTGAACGCTCTGTATCTAAAAACTTACAGAAGCTGCAAGGGTTAAAAAGAATCTAAGCATGCAATTCTGTAGCTCAGTTTTTGAATCAAATGTCAAATGGTGACTGAAAAGCAATGATTGAAGAAAGAAGCAGGGGGGGAAGGGGGTGGATAGGGTATGATAAGTTAATCAACCAAAAGAACATCCTTCCCCAATGCAATAAAAGGATATAATAAGCTATTCTCCCCACAGAATGTCCCAAGTTCAGTACAGGAAAAACCTATATTAACAAACCTGTGTGACAGCTGCTTCTCCAATGACTGGAAGAATGTCAAGTATATGGTCCAAAATTTCTCCTGGAAAGACTCTAGTAACAGCAGAAAGCAGAGAGAATACTTGGTTGCGGGTAACCACAACATTGGAAGTCCGGGCACATTCTATCAGTAGCTTAATGTCAATTGCATTTGTTATTTTCTCCTGTCAATAATGGTGAAACTTAATATAATGAAATAGCCAAAATAGTGAAGAGGTAGCCAAATTAATATTTCTTATATCATAATAAATATTCCAGCTTCAAGATTAGGGAACACACATTTGGTGGAGCCATGCTTTTAAGAGACATAATTATATCCTCCAGGACTATCAATAGTGTCTGTTGAATATGAGATATGGAATTGTTGGCTTCAGAAGGACTTGAAGAAGGTTGGCTTAAGCTTCTCTCGGGGAAAAACATACCTTTCACCCATTCTTCTGAAAATACCTTGCTAAGAAGCTTAAATAAGGGTTCCAAAAGCAAATGCCTGCAAGAGTCAAACCCAAATTTAGCGCAGCAAATGCTTTAAACACTTGTCTATCATGTTAATGATGTAATATCATCTTTCTTGGCAGTATCACAATGTAATGATTCAGATTCAGAAGTAAGCAAGTCACCTGTTTGGTTCATCTTTCTTCAGTAGTAAAACATCAAGAAGGGAACTAAGGATGTAAACCGGATTATCTCTTTTGCATATGTCATTAGTGGTGGTAAGTCCCAATTCTTGATGTACTATCATTTTTTGTTTCTTTGTCACCTTTTCATCTGCTGAACTAATTATACAACTTTTCTGTGCATGTATGAGATCAAGTATGTGGCCAACAGTTGAGAAACTAATCTGCAATTCCAAAATATACACCAATATTCTCAATTTCATTTCATTTTTTTTTCTTCTATGGAATGAAAACTTGCAAACAATCCTCCACTACATTGAAAAGAAACATAACACAAAAATAAACACAAAATATAATCATAATGATAATAACCAGTTGACCAAAAAGGCTACGGTAAGTGATAAAAGGTGGAATTTATATTTTTAAAATTTCTCCTCAGGTCATTACCCAGATTTACTGTTTATGTTTAAAAGAAAACATTTATTTTATTATTTCATTGTAAAAATCTTACTAGGGGTAGATAAAAAGGATGATGTGTCACTATTTATCATATTTAAAATATAATATGATAAAAACATTTATATGTATTAGAAATTGGGCTTGGACCTAACTCAACCCCAAAGCTAATTCATAAGGTGACATTTCCTTCACCCTCACACCTATGAGCTAGCATTTAATCATATACCTACAAACAAATAAGCCTTCTGCAACATGCAAACAAATTTAACATTATTCCTAGAGAAGCAAGGTTAGATAGAAGATCTACCAATTCCACAAGCTTTATTATTCACAAATCTCAATCTCATGCACCCCAAGGCATTCTGGCATGTTCTCAATTTTTATGAAAATTCTTCTTTCCTCTTCTTACTCAGTATCCTAACCATTAGAGATTTCTTTTACAAAAATAATATGGAGGTGCAAATTTACTGTAGACAAATCATTCGTCTGAATAGCAGTACTCAATAGGACTTCTTAGAGATGTCAATAAAAAGCCATTCAGGTGGCATCACCTAACAGCTTAAGCTTTTGAGATGGATGATTCATCACATAGAATTAAATACTCTATGACTAAATATTCTAGACTTTGATCCTTCCACCCCAATTTTTCTAATAAAAGTTGAATTTCAGGACATGATAGGCAAACATGTGAATTGTCTACACTTCAAGCCCAAAGTGCTTTAGTGTGAGTGAATGTGTTAGAGATGTCAATATAAACCATTGTCTTCACCTAACAGTTTAAACTTTTAACAGAATTAATACTTACGATCTACTGCAAGTTCTTAGGCCCCACACTACTATGTAACAGATTCTAAGGAAGATACTTTCATATTTGGAAAAAAAAAGACAAAAAGATGTGATCTTGTCAGCACTTAGGTAAAATTTGTAGAAGCACTTGTCTGCTCCTCAACTTTGGAGTTTCGATAGCATTATGATTATGGTAATATGGTATCAATGTAGTGTAAAGCTGAAATATATTTCAAGGAAGCCATCAGTTCGGACAAGCATAGACAACAGTGTTCAGCAAGGCACTGCACTTTTTACATTAGTCAACAGTTGTACTTTGTTTCATTTTTATATTGTTTATTATCCTTCATTAGGTTGTACTTTCCATCTACAGGACGCAAGACGTGTGTCAAGGGGTAGCTACTACGTTGGCATCTAAATGGTGGAGAGACTTATGTTCAATTGAACATAGAAGAGGAGGTGAGGAGGAATGGTGGAATGATAGGTGACTGGAAGGAGTTTTAGGAGATGTGTTCCTAAGATTATTCATGGTAGCAAAGAATAAAGAGTCATCAATTTTTAACATGGAAGAATGACAAGATGGGAATTGGAATTGGAAATGAGAGTGGCGTAGATTGTTGTTTGTGTGGAAAGAAAGGCAAGTATTGGAGTTAAACGGGTGCTTAGATGAGGCAGAGGGAGGGGGTAAAAGACTTGTGGGTATGGAGGGGAGATACAAAAGACAAGTTTTTCCATGACTTCTAGAACAATTTAATACCTTTCAAGGTTGGGATCTTGGCATGGCAATGTCGGCAACAAAGACTACCAGTTGCAGAAGAACCGTTGAAACATCACATCATACCACAATAGATGACCAAATGTCACCTATGCGGCAAAGAGGAGGAAACAGTCCAACACTGAGTCATCAATTTTTAACATGGGAGAATGGCAAGATGGGAATTGGAATTGGAAATGAGAGTGGCGTAGATTGTTGTTTGTATGGAAAGAAAGGCAAGTATTGGAGTTAAACGGGTGCTTAGATGAGGCAGAGGGAGGGGGTAAAAGACTTGTGGGTATGGAGGGGAGATACAAAAGACAAGTTTTTCCATGACTTCTAGAACAATTTAATACCTTTCAAGGTTGGGATTTTGGCATGGCAATGTTGGCAACAAAGACTACCAGTTGCAGCAGAACTGTTGAAACATCACATCATACCACAACAGATGACCAAATGTCACCTATGTGGCAAGGAGGAGGAAACAGTCCAACACTTATTCTTTGCCTGCAAGAGGACATGAAATATGACCGACAAATCTGAAGTGGTGCAGAGTTTAGAGTGCATTAACAAGTGAAGGAAGGAGTCATTTTCACCAATTTGTTGGTTTGTTGGCAAGGTTCACGTCCATTTGGAGCATTTGGATTGCACGTAATGCAGTGATCTTTAACAAGGAAGACTTTCATTGTTACAAGGTGTTGAAAATGATACAACTGAGATCTTCATCATGGGTCATGGCTAAGAACCCTCACTTTAGTTACTTCTTTTCAAATTGGGTGTTGAATCTGAAGGACAGTCTTGACATGTCATAGAAATTGTTGTTGAACAAAGAGGGAAAAAGATCATGTGAGATGTCAGAGTGTTGTGGAAAGGTATAAGTTAATTGTAGTCCGTAGTACAAAATTACCTATCCATATTATAGATAGGTTTTCTTGATTCTGCAATGTTGAGTACTTTTGGTACTTCTATAATGCTATTATATTTTGCCATTTCAAAAAAAAAAAGGTTGTACTTCCCGTCTTTCTAATAAATTTCATTTTTATCTAAAAAGGAAATACTACACAACATCCCATGCAACTAGAGTTCTTAAAACTCTACCCAAGAATTAAGAAAAACAAGAAAAAATTTCATTTGCATCCACTTGCAAGGAAAAAAATCCTTATTAACTGTTCTACTCATAAGTATAATAATTAACCAATATTTGAACATTTAAATCAAAGACAAAATAAAGTTAACAAGTAATCTAGCACATCCAGATTGAATAAATTTCAAAAGATTAAGTTCTTTGCAAGTAACCACCAAAGAAATCCAACACCAGACACCAGAAAGATAGATAAACACAGCGCATTAACCAAGACAACGCATGGGCAAAAAACTCACATCTATGCGCATTAAGGCCTCTCTAGTTGCACTTTGTACATCACCATTAGCATTATGGCACAACAACACAAGCTCACAAAATAATTGTTCCTGGCAGACAAGAAAAAGTAATAGTTTAGGTCGCAGTAGAGCAAACATTGGTTATAATTATTTACCCAATGAAGTAAAATTATCACAACTATTTAACATATCAAGCCATGAGAATGTACAGATTCACTTATCAGCTACCAAGAATGACAGTAACAAACTCTGGAAATAATTAAACTGCTAATAAGATGGACCTTCACTTCATTCTTCAATCCCATGTAGATTTGACCGTTAAGTTTGTTCAAGACAGTGATACAAGGCTCTACATAGGCAGTGTTATTTGAAGTCACAGCATCAAACTGAAAGGTCCAGAGAATGAAGTCAGTAAATTCAGAATAATGAGACATGGCATAGGAAAAACATACATCTGATTATCTCACCTGCAAAGCCTTCAGTAAAAGATGCTGAAGATCATTTGCACCAGAGGGAGCTGACATAACACAGCTCTACACAAGAAGAGGAATGAGTTTACACTGACCCTCAATAAATGTTCCATCAGCTAATGCACAGTACAATACACATACCTCCAGCAAAAGGCACATTATCTTAATTTCAGTATTTGACAATTTTGGACAAGACTTGTTCAGGTCATCATAGTATTGCTCCATAAAAGAGGACAACACTGGTCCAACTTCTGGAACAAGCATAAGGGCATTCCCAATTCCTTTGAACAAGGATAAAATCATTAGCTGCCAGGGACATCAACAAAATAAGTTACTTCCTCACAGAAGTCCAGCTTTGCATAGACAACCACACATAACACTGATAAATCTGAGACTGAACATATGAAACCTTGATCTGTATCACTATTTACAACTGAGATATAAGGAGCAAAATAGATGAGTGTGAAGACATCAAACCTTTCCATAGTTCGAGAATTTAAGAGCAGAACCCAAAACAAATCCAAGAATTTTCATTTTTGTGGGCTGGTCAAACCTGAAAAGATATGTTGGAAACTAAGCAAAATAAAGAATCTTGGAAATTTGAACAAATAAACACTCTTCATGAATGAAGATAAGGAATGCTCTTAAAATAAAAATAGAAGCTACCACCAAACCAAATGAAAATGCAAAAGTAACAGGGAGATAGCAACAAGATGCACATCACAGAAATTTGCATTAAACAATATGACCATAAGTATCATAATCCAGATATCCCTTAAACCAATTTATCCCCACAATCCATATTAATAAAACCAAATAATATTTTAAACTCCTGTAAGGCAGGCGCACAATGTATAACATGCAAATTGTGTAGAAATAAACAAAAACAAAAACACTACTATAAGCAGTATATAGGGAGTAGGGACATATATAATAAGAACAATGCCCTAAAACAATGTAAAAGTCTACATTTACATATATATGATAGACTACAGATTCAGATTACATGATTTCGAACTTATCACAATTATTTATTTCATTTTTTAAGAAGAATTCACCAAGAGGAAGTACATACGTACAAGAAAGGGAGATAAGCAATCATCCTAGAACAACCATGATAAAAGAAACAAAACATGTTAACAGCTTTCATGTGAAAACCCATAATTACGAAATTCATTCATAAGCAATTTAATTTGTTGCCATTTCTATTAAATTGGGTATCCTTACTTTAAGGCAATTCACAAGGTTCAACAAGCAATTGATATTTCACCATCAAGGATGTAGTGCTCTTTGTAGTTGCAATCCATGTATATCGTATTAAAATATCGAAAGACTATACACATTGGTTCAGAATGATTTTAATTCTCAGCTCTGGATGTGTGTGTCTGTCTAACTGTCTATATATATACACACATGTAACATTGAATGAATTCCCCCTTCTTTCTTCTCCCATCCTAAATTTATTTTTCTCTATTTTATGCGACTCTATTTGTTCCATGCATCACCACATCAATGTACCTAGTCCCTGCAATGCAGCTTAACTATTTGAGTTTTGATAAAGGGGGAATACCCTCTAAAAGCCATGGACTTTCTTCAGCGATTAGGGGTAGAAATAGGGCTAGCAACCCATGAGGGAACTAGGACTTAGCCAGCTTTTGGCCTACCTCAATTAATAAAACAAGCCAGATGAGGCCATTTAAAAAGCCCATCAAGTTAAATAGGCCAAACTTCAGGTCTTTATACAGCTTATGGCTTGGAGTCACGTTGATATGCCCACTAACCTATTTAAGTTGATAGGCTCGCTGGCCTATTTATTTGACTACTTCATGCTGATAAACCCATTGGCCTATTTGGATTGATAGGCTTACAGCCTATGCATAAGCCTTAATCCAAAACAAGCCCTTAAATAAGCTTTCAGGCCAAGTCATCTTTTAAGAAGACCAAGCCAGCCAGCCAGCCAGGCTTGGGAAAGGGACAGCGACAGGTAAACAGGTCAAGTGAGCTGGCCAGCCTTTGTACTTAGGAATCTGACCAGCCTCAAGGCTTGCAAGATTTGGCTTGGCCTGACCTGTTTCTATCCCTATCTGAGATGAAGACCAATAGAAACAGCTACTTCCCCTAACAATGGAAAATTTATTATCAAATATAATATCATTTAGATTTTAAAAAGAAATGGAGAAAAGGAAACTCTGTCCAAATGACATTCTCCGCACTAAGAAGAACTAACTAATTCCAACAACATAAAAAGAAAGCATAGTAATATATTTGATAAGCAGCAGCTAAGACAAGGAATATATCAAATAGTTCCATTGTAATAAAAGTGGTGACATTTAAATGAGAATTGTTATAGTAACATGATAAATACCTGTTCTCTATATTTTGAGGTACTAAGATGTTTTGACAAGATGAGCTTAAAGTGGATGCAAACAAGGAAGGAAGAAATTTCTTGTCAGACAATATGAGTGTTTTTTGCTGATCCATCAACCATAAAAGTTCACCCATAAAATAGATCCATGTTGCATTGCTCCCTGTTTTTAACAGTTTAGAAACTTATAACGTCGCAAGATAAAATTAATTAGGCATTAAGGGTAAATGATTTTATTCTAACAATAAATTACCATTTTTCTTGCCAGAACGTTCAATATGACTCCACAATGCACGTAACGGATCAATACAGTTCATGGCAGCAACCCTTATGGTCTGGAAAAGGTTTCAAAAGATGCAAAGAAATCATAAGCCCATGGAGTTTCCTCAAATCAAGAAAACAGCAAAACATGATTAAAAAAGTAACAGGATATTTGAACAAGAAAACCATTTGTAGATAATTATAAATTTGCAGTGTGCAGAAAAGGAGAAAAAAAAATACACATAAAATCCATGAAATCATGCCAAGAAAGAGTCATACCTGATTATCACCCGCCAATGGAACAAGTATAGAAGGAAATTCAGCTAAAAGTTCAATTTGCCATCTATCTTGTGACAGGCTACAAAGAAATGCATAACAATGAAGACTTTCAACCTGGACTGCAGCAGGAACCCCTGCAGAATGAAAAACTCAACCAAATCACCCAAGAGGCAGCTGCTCAGAATCATAAATTGATAATCAAAGACTACCAAAATAACTGAAAAATATCAATTCAAATATCCATAATTTGAACTAACTTCCACAAAATAAAAATAAACAAATAACTTAAATGCATTTGCATAGTTGGATGCAGCACTAACTTTGATTGTGCTTATATGTAGTAATGCAAAAATATTATTGCTTTGGAGTCACACATGCAAACGTAAACACAAGTTCTTCTGAACGCGATGGAACCAATGGAAATATCACAAGCAAGAAGTGTAGAATACAGTGTGGCCTTTAATGATATCTAGACCTAAAGTTTCCAAAAATTAAGTTCTTCCCATCCAGGTACACAGAAATCATGTGCAAGATGCAAGGGGAATTTCTAAGCTCTGGAATGGATTTTGAGGGGGGAATACAGATGCCGGCCAAAATTCGGCTCTTGATACCATGCTAGATTTCAAGAACCAAAGAGAAAGTGAGATATAGTTTACAAGAGATTTGGGAGAAAGAGAACATTCTGCATCTGAAATAAAACTATAAGCAGAACAAATGTCTCTTCTAAATGTGCTTCAATATATATATTTAGTCTACCCCTTAATGCCTCTACCTCTAACCAACTACCAACTGTTAGTTCAAGTCTGACTGAATACAAATAAAACAAGTTAGCAGAGGGCCTAACACAAAACAGCTACTACCAACACCTAACAAGATGGATGCACTGAAGCAAATAGACTCCTACACAGGGAAAATTTATCAGAACTATATAAAATAACAGAAAATAGAGTAAAAAGAAACGGGAAAAGACACAGAAAATAGAAAGAAAAGAAAAATAAAGTTTAGACCTTCTAGTTAAACCCAAAAAAGTAAAAATAAAAATGTGTGCTTGTATTCATTATGCATGATGAGAAATTGTGATTTTTACAAGATAAACTGTTTAATTCTATCATACAAGCAGAAATGTCACTGTAGAAATAACACAGCAATGTCCAATTAACATATGGAGAGAATCAAGGAACAGGTGTAGAGCACCTTCTTCTGTGAAAAACCTAGACAAGAGGCGGGGAGGTGATATTCTGCACTGCGCTGCTAAGTAATGGAGGTGTTCGCGGAATGCATGTTTGACTCGTGAGGAGGCAAAAAATAGAAACAGATCCTTTATCTTGCTGGCCCACTTATCATCATCATGCTGCATTTTGAAAAAGATTCATTCATGCAACCAATTTGGAACAGGGGGAATCTAATAACAATATCAAATTCTGAGAAGGAAAGCAAGTTCATAAAACAAAATTGAACAAGGGATTAAAAATACTAAAGGAATTACTAACCAGCAAAACGTCAGAAGGTACTGCTGATATGAGTGCCGCTAGCAGCCTCCAAAATATGCAGATCATAACCCTTGCATTTAGAGGTCTGAGTTTGGCATGCAAAAGATGATCAAAGAAAGCACTGCAATCCCAGTCTAACACTTGAGAATTTAACTGTGAAGCAATTCCAATTACCAACAATCAAAAAGTAAAAAATTAGTTTCACATCAGAAAAAAAAAGACATAAAAGCACACATATGCTAGTAAACCATTTGTACCTCATCCAATAAAACATCACCAGTAGTCACTACAGTTTCCCACTCAGCCTTTAGAAAAGGAAATATACTTTCAAATAGTGCAGAAATATCTTCACCTTTGATCAAAAGGAAAAAAGTCAATATTCTGCATTCCTTAATCCCCCTCTTTTGACTTTTTTTGACGAAGAAACTTAATGGAAGGAGAGGAAGGTACAACTAGGGAAAGGGCAAGATGTACTCCAAATATTCACTTCTGAATTATTTGTTAATACATTATTTTCTTCACTCATTGAACGAAATAAGATATTTACATAGTTATGGACAATGCCTGAAAAAATCGAATTCAAAAAGAAAACGGGGAAAACAAACCTTTTGGATTTATCAAAAGAGACTGCAAAATAACAAAAAAGAAGAGTGTCTTTGACAACTCCAAATCACTGCAGCTTTCAACAAACCAAGCAATATGATCTTGAGGGTGGACAATGAAATTGGCAGCCATGTTATTGATAGTCTTCAAGTTAATTGAAGATAAACTTCCAGATATCGATGTCTGCAATTGTACTTTCAAGAGTTAGTAATGCAAAAGGTGATTGATGATTTCATCTGACATAAACATGTTCATGAGCAGTTGTGAATTGTGATTACTGATTAACTATTTTGAAATCTGATGAAACTGAAATGTTTTTGAGAAAACCCCCACTCCAAATACTACTAGTAACATAAATTGTTGTTCATGTGCTAGACATGATGGTACTATAGGGTTATTCCTTAGGGCTAACACAAGTTGGATTGGGTTGAGTTTGGAGGGGAAATTACCCAGCTCAATCAATTGAGATGGGATTGGGTTAGGTTGCTTTTGATGAATTTATCCCAGCTAATCCGTTTAAGTCTAACCCAATCACATTTGGATTTGACTGGGTAGGGTCATCAAGTTGCACATATTTTATTTTATTTTAGAAAACGTATTTTAAAATTAGGAACGAGTTTAATGGTTCGCATTATATAAATTTTATATATTTAATTTTTTTAAAACAAGAAATTAAAATAAAATTTACAGAATAAGAAAAACATTGAAAAAAAAAGGTTTGGATCAGATTTTGATGGTTCTATCATCGGCAAATCCGATACCTGACCCAATTGGACCAGTTTTAACATAATTAAACCTGATGTGACCTGATCCATGTGAACCCTAATATTCCTATAATTCCACTAAACATAATGTCGGTAAAAATATTTGCACTTCATTTTTCAAAGTTTTGCTTTTCCAAAGGAGGCAGGACCTCATAAATTGATCCCATGTCTTTACTTCACCATGGACAATCCTAAATAAGATCTTGAATTTGACAAAATAGCTTTTTGAACAACACATTTAAGTTTCCTCAGAGTAAGTGTAGATTAAATATAAAAATATACAAACCAATTTCCAAATAGATATTTACCACTTCTCCAAAGGAAGATACAGCGATATTCCGATAAAGTGGCCAGTTTATTTTGTTGACTAGTCCCAGAGCCTTTAGATTCAAGCTCTGTGTCTGCGCAAGGCAAGATAAGCGGTTTTGTGATAATCACCCAGACAAGGGAAAATATAAACACTAAAGTAACAAGACACAAGGTCAAAAATATATTTCCACCCAAAAATAAATATATTAAATCAGAAGTCAGCTGCAACCTGTGGTAGAACAAGGAGTAAAGGAAAAATAATTGCAGCAATGCTCTTCAAGCAATCAGTACAATCATTGAAGTATGAGATGGCATTCCTTAGACAGGTAGCAGCAACTTCACTTATTAGACTAATGTTATCAGCTGAACCTGCAAGAGAATGATGCAGATAAATGATAAATCATACATGCAATGGACAAAGAACCTTGAAATACAAACATCCTTGAATGAATCATCACTAAAAGGAACCTTGAAAAAATCATTTGTTATCTAAATACAAACATCTCTAGGATGCTAAATTCAGTATTATACATAGGTATAAGTATAACAGAACTAGAATAAGTTTACATGACAGGAAATAACTACCAGGCAGCATTTTTGTGAGGACAAATATACTCCAGTAACAGTATCAGCATATACTTTCCTCAGCTTATGTTTTGAAGAGTTAGAGCTCATACTCCTTGCTACATTTCCTTTTTTTCATTTTAATGAAGGAATTACCCAAATAAAGTTTTCTCTATAATTGATTGGACAATCTACAATGGATTTTAGTGAGTTTGGTTTAGGATTTAGGGTTCAGCTTAGTTTAAAAAAAAAGCTCTTGTTTTTGTCATCTTTGTTAAGAGATCTTTTAAAAAATAAGTGATTATTTTCCTGAAAAAAACTCATCTAAACATGCACCAAGTGTTTAACCGCCCTAGTCATCAATCATCAAATGAAATGATTAAAGAACAGATTATCTCAGAAAAACCCAACATAAGTGCACAGATTGAAGGGCACATCCATCTGAGTCAACATAAAGTATAAGCATATTTCAGTAAAGTAAATATAAAAATGGACAGCTAGACACCATTCAAAAAGAAACAGAAAAGAAAATATATTCAGAAAATAAATTCCCATTGGAAAAGAAAATATATTCAGCTAGACAGAAGGTATAAGTGTAGGCATATTTTGAACCATTGGAAAGCATGAAGGAAGGTTAGACATTTAATTAAAGCTTTAAAAGGCCACATATATATTCTCTGCACATAACTCCATCACCACCTAACAGTCATCAATCATAATCTAATAAAGATACATTCAGAAAATAAATTCCTTTCCCCAGCATATGGAGAAGTCAATGCATTGTGTGCAAGAGATTTCCAAAGTGTGTGAGTGATGCAAGTGACAATCACACAATAGTAAACAAAGATCAACAATGCTAAGAGTAAAGTAAAAAGATTCTATCTTAATCTCATTATATGGTGGAATGAAAGATACAAATATCTGTAATACTAAAGAGAATCAAAGGAAAAACTAAAGGAACCACAGTTTCCTTGCCCAAGACAAACACCGTATTTCTCATGAACTTTCTTTCTACCTCCCCTCTTCCTCTCCCTCTCTTCCTACCAAATCATG
Source organism: Canavalia gladiata (assembly GCA_037954105.1). Taxonomy (NCBI): domain Eukaryota; kingdom Viridiplantae; phylum Streptophyta; class Magnoliopsida; order Fabales; family Fabaceae; genus Canavalia; species Canavalia gladiata. The sequence continues at coordinate 2,257,039 of CM075664.1, forward strand.
GGCCCCAACATCTTTCCCACTCAGCATAACCAACTTCCTTCCAGATCCTTCACCACCTGTCCCTCCTTTTCCCTTCCTGGTATATACTTTTAACACCTTAGTCTCACGATTTACCTGCTGAGCCAGTAACAGTTTTCATCCCTTGAGATAATAGGTACAAGGGTCTCATCAGTGTGCATGTTCAGGCACATATATATTAGTACTAACCATATTACCTTTTATAACACATTCAAACAAGTTTGTGTTGCTTTAATATAACAAACATAAAGAAGAATTTCTAACAAATTATTCTTAATATACCACACTTACCTGACAGCAGTTTCTCAGTGCATCTTCTTAGAACATTCTGCAGTGCCTCAAGGAGCTTGGGAGACTCTATTACATTAGACAAACCATCAACTTGTAAAGCTGCTTGAACAACTGTTAGATCTTCATCATCAAGCTGTCTTAATATGGCCTCTTGCATGTCTATAAGGCTCTGATCAACAAGAAAAGGTTTTTGTGTTAGCTAAAAGTTGAAGATTTTGAATATGGAAAAGCAGCATTAACACATCCTAGCTAATACCACCATATTATAAAGATTTCCATAAGTCACCTAGGAATCAACTTATACGTTCATATGAAAATAGCAAAATTCCCAATGTTAATCGAATAATTTATGGCTTATAAATAGAATTGATCATAGTATATCAAGTATTTATAAATAAACTAGTTATTGCTACTTCCAGGATCTTTGGAATGGCACCCATGGCACTGCACACTTTTTAATAGCATTAGGTGTTTGTGGTTTGACATTGAAGCATGATACAATAATTTTTTATAGCTTTTTCTTGCATCATGTTTTCTTTTGGACAGATTCATGCCCTCAGCTTCATTGTGAGTTGAGGCTAGGTTTACAGAGTTTTATTTGACAGTTTAGCCAAAGGAAACAAGTTTACTCTCCTGAGTTGTACAGTCTCCTCTTTTGTTTTGTTTTTTTTACTAGGTTTTAGGCATCTTTTGATGGATATATACTTTGCCTACTTTGTACACCTCACCTTTTGCAAATGAAGCAGTCTAACAAAAATCAATCAAACCCTCACTAATAATGTGTAAAATCAGTGGCCTTAAAACTTTCAAATTAACCAAGCATATTTTAGATCACAAATGTGCCTCACTTAAGGTCTCCCAAAATGGAACTTGAACATATAAAAAATATTTCCAAACAAAACTAATTGGATAGAAAAAAATTTTGATGTAACCTTTTCAGAAAAATAGAATTTAAGAAAAACAATATGCCACCACCACCTGAAATTTCATACCCACACACATATGTATGTATCTATGTAAACATGCACGAGGGATCAGTTTACACAGCTGTAAATTACACTTACTCTTATACCATTAATAACTTTATATAAAATGTAACTTTTTTTATAACCATTAAATTATAATTATATATTACCTAAATTATTAGCATCAAATCCTGTAAAAATTGAACAATAAGATAATCAAATGGTTTTTATTTTCTTATATTTCAAAAGCATGTATTACGTTAAATTTGATTTACATCAATAAGGTACTAAAACAATTTTAGATTAATCTAAAATTTTACAAATCTGATCTATATGATAGAAAATTTTAATCCAATGGTGGGTATACACGCCACGTCGAACAAAAAATTTCCAATTTTTTCAACCAAAAGCAGAAATGTCAAACATTGTTCTTCAACGAGTATCATAAACACAAAATACAAATTAATAGAAAGATACTGTATAGGGAGAAAAGGGGAAATTAGAAGAACATATATACCTCCGAAACAACCGCTTCGGTTTTCAGGATGCCAGAAGAATTTAAATCAAGCAGTGTAGCACGCCGTACATTAGCCTATGCCACATCAAAAAAGAATTGTGAAGCACTAGCATACTCAAAGAAAATTGATAACTATGGACCAAAAGAATACACAATTTTAGATTTATGTACAACTGATGTTCAAGAGGAAGTCAATAGGCGATACCTTTGGATGATACAAGCCAAACCAAACTTTTGAATCTGAGTTATCAAGTGATGAATCCGAATTCCCATCCAACATCTTACATAAAATCTTATGCAATGAATCATCTTTCTTAGAACATCCCTTGCCCTCCTGTTGAACAAGTCCAAGCCATTAAAGACTATCTAATAATACATGCCCAAATTAAAGGGGGGAAAAAGAAAATTCATCAGCATGCCTGAAGAAAATGATGAACTGCTCCATGAAGGTCAGAAGGGTACTTTGTATTAACAATAATCAGAACCTTTTTTGCCCACCCAGCTAATTGACATTTCACCAAATAATATTGTGAGAAGAATAAGCAGTGCATCAAATGATAACTGAGTAGTTGTAAATTTCTACTCAATTTGATAAATTCAAATGGAGCTTAAAGATTAAAGAAGAGCCATGATAAGAAAAGCAGACAAAATTATTTGGTGGCACAACCTGACAACAATAATCTACCACATAAAGCAATGAGAACACTTAATAGGAAAATTGAATTTCCAAGCTGATGATGGTAAAACAATATGCGCAATGACTATTTAAGATAAAATATGATAGGTAACCTACTCCACTTACTGTAATAGTTAGTTACTTACTACTTACTAGTTAGTTGGAAATAACTGATTAGGTTGAGCTAGTTAAATTGTGAGATGTATGTAATGCGTATAAATAAAGGATAGGGATCAAGGGAAAGTGTCTTGTCATTTTGAGAGGAAAATTAGGGCCTTTTGGCATTGGGAGGTGCAGACCCTTGAAATCTGCAGCGTGTAGTCTATTTTGTAAATTGGGAGTTCCTCCCTATATTCCATGATAAAGATACCAAGTTTCTATCACAATACACGAATACACATAGATACATATATCATTAACCATTTACTGAATATGCAATTTGTGGATAACCAGTTCATTAGTAAGTTTGTTGACAATACTCCAATTTTGTTTTAAATCACATATCCAACTGCTTTAAAGCATTTCCACTTACACATTCATACTTCGGCAAAATAAGGTCAGTGTCAACAAGGATAGTTGGCAGCATTGATGCATTGGCAAGTAGCATGTTAAATTTGCAGCCTTCCTAGTTATCTTTCATGGTTTTGGGGGTTTCCTCACAAATTAATGAAATAGTGTTATTGAAAGGTGAAAAGTAATGACAGGAAGGAAGAGGATGTGGTTTCTTAACAAATGCCCTTGTTGAAAGCATATTTTAGACTTCAACAACAAATTCCAATTTTCTTTTCTCTGATTCTGTAAAGTGATAAACTGTTAATGAATGGATTAAGATCCCATAGAAACAAGGCATCATAACAAGCATGATTAGAGACTTTTGCTCTTCCATGAGAGATGATTTTTCGTATTGAATGGAATGGTGTCAGCATTCAGTGTAATGCAATGTTTTTGCTCCTGTGTTTCCAAACTCCAGTTCTTACCATCTTTACAGACATTATAAACATTTTTCTTACTCGGGTAATATTGATAGAGAAAACAAATCAGCGCTAATTAGACCATGTTCATGTCATGTATCTATTGCCTGTTTTCAAAAGCTCTGTTTCAGGAAAAATAATAGCTTTTATATTTAAGATCAAACTTGATGGTGAAAGAAATTGCTGTATAACTTACAATGCCTCCCTGGGCCTCCCTGGGCATTGTATTCCAAATAAAATTTTCGCACATGGATAGTCAAACAACTTTTGTTACACAAGCTTTTAGAAGTGATTTCCCATCACCAAATGGGATTTTCATTAATTATTATTTTCTTTAGAACTTATTTTTTCACTTCCAGTATGAATTATTATTATTAGCACAAACTTATGCAGTACATCAAGATATATGACATGGAATATAGGACTAACACAATAAGATTTTAAGTGACAAGCTTACTAAGATTCAGAACCAGAAAAACAAACCTGACATGGAAGAAGTTGAGTCAAAAACTTTTTGTGATGATTTCACACAAGTTGAAAGGATCTTGGTGACCACATGATGAACAGAACCATTTATCGGTACTTTCTCTATCAAGGATAGCAGAGCCCGCTGACAGTATTCATCAGAAGAACTGCAAATGTGTTATAATCAGCACAAAACACAAGCTTCTAAAAAAATGACTTAAAACATAGATCTCCTGGAAGAAGACATAGAACCCGCACCTGCAGTCAATCAGGGAGTCCAAAAGCACAAGAAGAAACTTTTCAATGTTGAACTCCTTAGACAATTCTAATAAAATTCCTGCCAAGTCCCTATATGTGGATTTTATAAATCATAAATATAAATACACAAAGAGCAACAGCTAGGGCATAATGATTATGGATAAGTTGAGCAGTTTGAGGAAGATTACCTTATTTCCTTTAAAATCTCCAGGGCCTTCATTGGGAGTATATCAACATTTTGAGACTAAGAAAATTCCAAAAGAACAAAATAAAGTAAAAATATAGCCATATTAGGAAATATATATTGCACAACAAAAGGAAAATTGGATCAATACCATTTACCCCAAAAAATGGATCAATACCATTTACCCCAAAAAATGGATCAATACCACCAATTAAACTTGAAGCATGTAACTCAACACCAATGCAAACAAGAATATGTTAGTACCTGAACAAGATTGATTAAGGTAATAAGGGACAACCGTAACCAGTGGAGATCAGTTAACTCTTTAGCCTCCCCACGAGCAACCTCAGCAACTGAGCGTATCAAACTATTCAAAAGTTTAGGACCTAATGCAGCTTTGTTTCCAAGCAAAGCTATGATCATCAAAGAACCAGCCTGCATATAAAGGACAATTTAACCAACAAAAAACTACATTACAAGGTGCCAAGAAATGTAGCTCAAATAGACGAGTTGAGGAGTATTCCGAGTACCAAGTACTAATATATAGATATTGTTAGAATATATGCAAATATCATATCATATCCTAGAGTAACTTAGGTCTTTTAAGATTAGTTTCCCTATATCCTTATTATCTCTTAAAATTGGATTCCATATTTCCTATCTCAAGATTTGTTTCCTCATGTAATTAGGATTATGATTGGTATAAATAAAGGTTAATGCTATAGGTTCCATGAGCATCTCATCACATTGTAATTCATCGTAATACTCAATAGAATATCATTCTAAGTCTCTATCCTCTCCTTTTCCTCCCTTTATATGCCTAAAATTTCATAATTTCAACAGATATAAGTCCTAAAAAAAGTAAGGTCACACAGACATATAATCACATTTTTATGTATAACCTGAGACATATTTCCTTACTTGTGCGTTCAATAAAGAGTTGGTTTATGGTCTTTGTTTGGTGCACATTGCATGTTCTTTTTAAGGCTCACAACTATAAATATGGAGAGAGATTGGAGGGCTGTTTTACATTGGTGAATTACTTTTATTTCTGTTTTGAATGAAAAAATAAGGGTACCTAAAACTACTTAGCACACAAAAATATTACAGTACAATGACTTATAATAGGTTTTAAATTTTAATGCATAAAAGAATTCCTTGAAATCTAACCTTGTGATCTGAAACCCCCTTAATGCCGGGCTGAAGACCAGAAACCACAAAAGGAAGTATTCTCTTTACAATATCATCATTAACAGTCACAACAGTGCCCAAAACTTCAACAAAAACAGCAGTACAAAAGCCAATTACATGCCTTGAAGGTTGAAACTTTTTTGATGGAGATGCCTGTAACCAAATACTTAGTTGTCTAATTATTTGATTCCATTAGAAAGCTTTCAAATTCACAAGTGAACATGGAACAATTACTCACATAGTTGCATAGAACCTCTAATATGCCCTTATCACGGATGCACTGCTGCACTATGACCGTTCTAGGTGGGGGTGCACCAGAGACTTTCACACCATCGAGAAACCCCCATTTAGCATTCCTTTACAGAAATTAAGAGAAATATCAGATGTCATTCCAACCAGTAATCTGCAGCACAACCAAACTAAGAACATAATCATATCTTTCTAACCTTGTATCAAGTATCTGTACTATTCGAACAAATGCATGAGTGTCATGGTATGGAAAAGCACACAAAATCAAATCCTCGGTGTTGTACACATGAATCCTGAAGCTCAAAACAAACCACATCAAAAATCATAGAAAGGTAAATAAGGCAGAGACAAAATGTGATGATTATCAACACCTCTAGGAAAAAGACAATTCATAACACATTGATCCATGAAAAGAAAATTATCAAATAGGCTGCTCACTTGTGTCTCCGTATTAAGTACTCGAGCGTTTTAAGAGCAGAGGGAAGAAGAAAATATCCAGAAAGTAGTTTTAAGTATGAAGCAATGTAGACATTAAGTTGATTGTTCTGTTCTATGCCCATCAACTCTCTATCCAACTCTTTATTCCTGTGGCTAAACAAATCGTTCTTATAGTTCCTGAACCGCTCATCGGTACCTACAAGAACCTCTAAACCTGAAAAAGTACATCACACAAGCAAAAAGTCAATACAAACGCATAAAATGAAGTAGCAACACACTTCATATGCTCCATTCACGTCTCAAGTTCACCGTAAAACTTAATTTCGTTAATTAGATAGCTCGGTCGCATTAGCTTCCTTGGAAGGAGATTAAATGAAAAATGAGAAGTTCAGAAGATTGACCTTGAAGTGCAATGGAGAATATAGTTTCAATATCGATGTCGGCGGCTTCTTTGGGATCGAACAAGATAGAAGGACGAGTGAAGGGCCTCTTCAGAGGCTCGGAGTCGGTTTTTGCGAAGGATCTGATAGCTTCTAATTGAGCAGCTATGGAGGTCGCCATTGTTAGGGTTTCGCACCAATACACAGGTTAAACGGTTTTGGTTTTGGTTCTGCTTATGCTTCTTCTTCTAGTTCTTCTCTCCAGGGGAACTTCAAACTGGAAGAGAAGAGGTGTTATAAGTTGTATTGATTTACGGCTTTCGCAGTTAACTAAACGCAGGGTTTAGGGTTTTTGTGTTTCTAACCATCAACTTTCCCTCCTCAACGACGTCGTTCTCTTCTTTGTGAAGGTGATCCGCGTAATACTGATCAGTGATCAATATCAATGCAATAAGTCACCGGATAATCAATATTTAAATAAAAATAAACAGTTAATTTTTTTTTATAAATATTTGTATTTATAATATTATGCAATTCCAATATTTTTAATGTAATTAAAATAAATCATAAACATATTAGAGTGAATAATTGGCAAATAAATATGTATATCTAATTAAAAGTTAATTTTGTTTTATAAAATGGTATTTATAATGTTATGAAATTTCAATATTTTTATTGTAATTAAAATAAATTATGAAATAGTTGAGTGAATATTTGATAACCGAGTTGATATATTCGATTTCTTTGGTATACTAGTATATGATTTGCGCAATCGTATGAATGAATATGAAATATGTTTTATATTGTTTGTATTTAGTATAAAAGAATATTAATTTTTAAATTAAAAATTAAATAATATAAATTAAATTTTATCTTCAATGTATATTATAAATTATTAAAAGTAGTATATAATTGTAACTATTATTATTAAATAAAAAGTAAAAAAATAATTATGAAAGTTTGAATAAATATTTCTTTTAAAATAGTAATGTTTTAATAAATAAACTATTGTATAATTAAATTAAAAATAATAATGTTACAAATATTTATATTTTAATTAAAAAATGATTAAATTAAAGACAAATATGTTTTTGAATCAAAATACAAATAAAATTAAAATATTAATAACTTTTAGAAATGTAAAATACGTAATTTTTTTTTTCGTGTATCAATTATAAATTATTAGATTCATTATTTTTATTTGAGATTTGTTTGGTATATAAAAATAAAAATATTATGTAACTAAATTAAAACCAATAAAAATCATCTAAGAATATATGTAAATTAATTAAAAATAAAATCAAGTTAGAATAAAATATATTTCAAAATATAATTGAATTGGTAAAAATATTTAAAGATAAGAAATGATTAGTTTATTTGTGTATATCAACCGCAGATGATTGGATTTGATATATTTATTTAACATTAGTGCTGTATATATTGATAGAATTATTACATAATTTAATTAAAATTAGTAAAAGGTATGCTAAATGAAATATCCATGCTTCTAATTCCACAACTATGGAAGTATTGATTGTTGGGATTTCGCAAAAGTACACAGGTTAAATGGTTTTGTTTTGATTCTGCTCAAGCTTCTTGCGGTTCTTCTCTCCACGGGAATTTCAAGTTAGGAGAGACAGCTTTCGCATTGAGCTAAACCTAAAATTTAGGACTTTTGTTTCTTCTTCCTTCTAAACTACTTTGTTCTCTTCTTTATAAAGGTAATGCACATAATCCTAACTAACTTGTGACATCAATATAGTATACGTGTCGTTATCTTCTTTATAAAGGTAATGTAAATAATAATAACTAGTGACCAATGTAGTATACGTGTCATTAATCAAAATTTTAATAAAAATAAACGTTTTTTTTTTATAAAATTTTGTAGTTATAATGTTATGCAACTCCAATATTAGTTTTAATGTAACTAAAAGAATTATGAAAACATTAGAGTGGACATTTGACAAATAAATTTATATATCTAATTTCTTTCATTTATATATATATATGGTTAAAATAGTTCCAATACTTATTTTTTATTATTGATTACTTAATTCGGTCTAAATTCAGTGTCAAAAGTTAAATTTTGTAATTATAATTTTTAAACAAAACATATTATTTCATGCTGGTTTCTTTATTATTACATCAATATGTTATTTAACAAATTATACTTTTTTTTTTGTGAACTTTAACATTTTATCCATGCTATTATTTAATAGTGTGAATAATGAATTACATAATTTTTAATTAACACGCCTGAATAATTTAAATTGCATTATTTTATATTGCTTATTAACAAAATGTGAGATGCTTTAGAAAACATCAAATGGTCCAACATATGAATATAACATTTAAAGTGAAAAAAAATACTGTAAAAGAAGGTTAAATAAGAGTTTTCCTTTATTTAAATAGTTGTTACTTCGTAAAAAAATATTTATAATATACAACTACAAGTTATTTTAATTATAGAACGAATTGATGCATGGTATTAATTCTTTTTTATTATTATTAAACAATATAATTAAAATACGAGTATATATATTCATAACTCGAGCCACCATAATAATAATAATGTAAATATATTGAAAGAACAAGACTTACTTTTGGCAAGTACAAGAGGATTTACTTGTACATGTTGAAGTGGTTAAATTTAAAAAATTTACAATATAAAAAATATTGGGAGTTTGTTGAAGCAACGAATAGCATTCAATTAGCCATTCAAATAAACCGAACAATATTGTTGCATGCAGATAATGCTCAAATTCTGATAATACAAGAGCTTCCAAAACAAATAAAGTACATACACATTAAAAATTTATAGACACTTTCGCCATTAAATATAGAAAGTTACAAACATATCTTATATGCACAATCAATATGCACTAGTGGAAAATAAGCTTTTTACATCGGTTGTTAAGCATATTTTACATCGGTTATTCAAGCGGTGTTGAAGCGGGCGATATAGAAAATAAGACTTTTTACATCAGTTCTGCAACCGACGTAAAAAGTATGACTTTCTACATCGGTTGGGCAAAGAACCGATGTAGAAAGTACACTTTTTACATCGGTTTCGGGCAGAACCGATGTAAAAAGTATACTTTCTACATCGGTTATAGCTTTAACCGATGTAAAAAGTCATACTTTTTACATCGGTTCTGCCCGCAACCGATGTAAAAAGTGTACTTTCTACATCGGTTATGGTCGTAACCGAGGTAGAAATTCCTTTTTTTTTTAATATTCATTTTGTTTAGGTATACTACCGTATTATTTATTCACATATCTGCATATACACACAGAATCCAGGCAGACAATAGAGAAGCACCAGACAGCCAATACAGAATTCACATAATCTATATATTTAAACTAAATACATCATTATTTATTATCAAACTTTAATTTACAAATGAAATAACTTAAAATTACATCAAACAAGTATTGAAAGTTGAAAAGAAATGTAATAATCAGCCATGTACCTGTTGAAAGCAAAGAGAAAAGATGTTAGAAACTCTACTAAACATAAAAAACGTAATAAAAATTTTAAAATAAGTTAAAAATAAACATACAATGATGAAATAATTAAATAAATAACTAACTTGTATCATGTAGTAACATTTTCCCATATTCCTTCATGATGATCATCTCGAATAGCATGTACATCATCTATTTCAGTTTCTTCATTGATACTAGATATCCTTGATGATAAGGGAGTTTGAGAAATATCAATATTTGAAAGATCATTGGTGTCATCACTAGTGATTGTTGTCTTTCCTTGAAGAACAACTGACCATCTTTTGGAGCAAGGATCTTGGACATAAAACACTTGTTTTGCTTGGTGGGCCATGAGAAAAGGGTCATCCTTGTAAGCTACTTTTTGAAGGTCAACCAATGTAAATCCAAATTCATCGACTTGCACACCACTGTTACTATCAACCCATCTGCATTTGAAAACAGGCACTCTAAATTTGGTGTAATCAATCTCCCAAATCTCTTCAATCACTCCAAAGTAAGATATGGAAGCCTTTACAGGATTTTTATCTTTAGAACTTGCAAAATGCATCGACTCTGCCACCACCATAACCCCACTATTTTGCCTGGTACTTTTATCATCCTGAGACTTTGTATAAAATGAAAAATGATTAATATCGTACCCAGTCCAACATATGACATCAAAGTTTGGGTCATTTGCTAGCCACTTCGATGTATCAGAGGCACCATCATCCTTCTTAATTGTTTCATCAAACCAGTTTAAGAACGTTTTGTTATGCTCATTCAACAACCATTTCTCGTTCATTCGAACATTCTCCTCCCTTATCATAGTTTTGTGAGTAGATAAGTAAGGTTGAACCTCATCGGTATTATTCAAAATATACAAATGTGCTTGAAGGACTTCTGCACGACCCATGCTTTTCACAGTTATGCCTCGTGTACCTTTACCTCCGTATCTTCCCTCATGACGAGACTTAGGAACTCCTATGGGTTCCACCTTTGACAAATACTCTGTACAAAACCCAATGGCCTCTTCTGCAATGTATCTTTCAATCATAGATGCCTCGGGACGGTGTGGATTCTTCACATACCCTTTTAATATTTTCATGTATCGTTCTATTGGATACATCCACCTCAAATAAACTGGACCACATAATCTGATCTCTCTCACTATATGAACAACCAAGTGAACCATAATGTCAAAAAATGATGGAGGAAAATACATCTCCAATTGACATAAGATAGTGAAAGCTTCATTTTCCAACTCATCCAATTTTAGAGGGTCAATGGCTTTGCTACATATTTTATTGAAAAATAAGCATAACCTACTTATTGTATGTCTAACTTTTTTAGGTAAAATGTCACGAATAACCACTGGAAGTAGTTGTTGCATCAACACATGACAATCATGAGACTTTAACCCAACTAACTTTAAATCTTTCATCGAGACAAGTCTTTTAAAATTTGAAGAATACCCTTGTGGCACTTTAACCCCACATAGGCACTCACAAAAAGAAATTTTCTCTTTTTTTGACAACGTATGACATGCCGGGGGCAAATATGTTCGCTTTCCTACAGACTGTGGAGCTAACTGATGTCGTATACCCATGTGAACCAAATCCAGTCTAGAATTGACTCCATCTTTAGTCTTGCCCTGTATATTGAGAAGTGTTCCAATGATGCTATCACACACATTTTTTTCCACATGCATCACATCAATACAATGTCTAACATCAAGTTTGCACCAATATGGAAGATAAAAAAATATTGATCTTTTCTTCCATATCCTTGTCTCCGTGACCTTTTTTTGAGTCTTTCCAAAAACAGTTTTGATGTTTTTAACCCGGTCGTAGACTTGTTGTCCAGTTAAGGCTTTTGGAGCAACATCATTTTTTAGCAACCCATTAAAAGCTTTCCTTAATCTACGATAAGGGTGATTAGTCCTGAGAAATTTTCGATGACCAAGATACACTGTCTTCCTTCCATGATGCAGTTGATGGTAACTTGTGCCTTCTTCACATATGGGACATGCTTTGTGCCCCTTAACGCTGTATCCACATAAATTTCCATATGCTGTAAAGTCATTAATAGTGCAAAAAAGCATTGCCCGCATCTTGAAATTTTCATTACCATATGCATCAAACACCTCCACACCTTCTTCCCATAGATTTTGCAAGTCTTCAATTAAAGGAGCAAGATAAACGTCTATGTCATTTCCAGGTTGTTGTGGACCTGAAATCATCATGGACAACATGATGTATTTACGTTTCATGCATAACTCCGGAGAAAGGTTATAAATTGTCAAAAGTACAGGCCACGAACTATGTTTACTACTTAAATTACCGTAGGGATTCATTCCATCTGTTGCAAGTCCAAGCCTTAGGTTTCTTGGCTCATTCCCAAAATCGGGATATAGTTGATCAACCATCTTCCATTGCAAACCATCAGCTGGGTGTCGAAGTTTTCCATCAATCAGTCGTTCATCTACATGTCATCTAAGGTTCTTTGCTTCATCTTTATTACAAAACAATCGTTTGAACCTTGGAATTATTGGAAGATACCATAACACTTTGGCTGGAGGCCACTTTGTGCTGTCATTGCAAATAGAATCACCATCCTTCAGTTTATAACGTGAAACTTGACACACAGGGCATTCATGTAATCCTTCAAACTCATTTCTGTATAGTATGCAATCATTGGGGCAGGCATGTATTTTCTTATACTGCATACCCATCAGACACAACACCTTCTTCGCCTCATAATTACGCTTTGGTAATGTGTTACCTTCCGGAAGCATCTCTACCAACAGTTCAAGTAATTCGGTGAAACTTTTATCACTCCACCCATTCCTTGCCTTCAGAGTGAATAATCTTAACACTGCTGACAATCGTGTAAAGGTAGTACATCTCGGATACAAAGGTTTCTCTGAATCAGTAGATAAGTTACCATACATATTTGCCCGCTCAAATGACGCATGCCCTACATCACGAATCATATCCTCTACCCAATCTTCCATATTTATATCAACCTCCACCGTCTGTGACACATTTGGCATGCCTAATAACTCACCATGCCATGTCCATTTTGTATAACTTTTGCAAAATCCATCACAAAGAATATGCTCTCTAATTTGACCAACACCCAAACGTCTCTCATTTAGACAATTAACACACGGACAGTAAAATTGTCCATTACTCTCAGGTAGATTTGTCTGCGCAAAATTCAAAAACTCTTCGACCCCATTCTCGTACTCATCGCTCGTTCGTTTAGCATTTATCCAACTACGATCCATACTATACAAGAATCATCAACACAAGATTTAGGATTAACCTTGTCACTCATTGTTGTTAATTTATTATCCTCCCTATTGGTAAGACCCTATCCCATTCGAGAAAAAAGTTTTTTATTCATCGATTAACATACTTCTAAAATCTTGAATATCATACTTGGTGAAATTTCGGCAGCATTTCGCATCAGTCTCCAAGTACATAACTTCATTATGGTTTTATTTACCATAATGAAGCATGTACCCAGAGACAATGCAAAATGAACTAAACCAAAATTTAATCAAGTACAATTTACAAGATTTATGAAGAATTTGTTAACCACTAAATAAAAAACTTTAGTCCCAAACTGTCGAACTTGGACAATTCAAGATTTAATATAATGAATGATTTACTTATTTAGTAATAAACTCATTATATTCAACCTTGAACGGGAAACTAAGGGTATGCTCATATTTAAACTCAAGAAAACAAACCAACATATTTAAACTCAAAATCAAGACTATAACATATATAAACCCTAAACAAACTTTCACATCTGCAATCACAAAGTAGAGGTGCATAGAACATACCTCATAGTCAACACAAAATGGTTGAGCGGTGGCCAAACGGTGTCCAAATGGAGGCACAACGGTGGTTGAACGACGACACAACACGGTATAGCCAAATAAGAAGCTTAAAAATTAAAGAATACAACCAAAATAAATGTATATTTCAACCATAATAATAGAATGAGATGCATAAATAACAACAAAGACGACTTCGAACCTTACGGTGCGCGACAACGACTTTGAACGAACGAAATCGTTCCAACGGCGACAACGACCACGAACGTAAGCACGGAATGAAACCACGAACAATAAAGATGTCGACAATGGCTAAGACTTAAACGAAAATAGAGAGAACAAGCCGAAACGAGAAACTGGGGTTTTGAAAAATGAGGTTAAACACGAACAACGTCGAAAAAGAAGTGACAGGGGAAGACATTCTACATCGGTTGTTTCTCAGAACCGATGTAGAAAGTACTTTCTACATCGGTTGAGAAAATAACCGATGTAGAAAGTTTTAAAAAAATTCACTTTCTACATCGGTTCCAGAAAAACCGATGTAGAAAGTACTTTTTACATCGCTTGTTTCGTAACCGATGTAAAAAGTTTGAAAAAAAACTCACTTTCTACATCGGTTGGTAAAATAACCGATGTAGAAAGTACTTTCTACATCGGTTACATAACAACCGATGTAAAAAGTACTTTCTACATCGGTTATTTTTCCAACCGATGTAGAAAGTTTACATTTATTTACAAAAATGCCACCGCGTTTTTATTTACATCGGTTTTTAAAAAACCAATGTAAAATCCTGTTATAATATCGTATTTTTGCACTAGTGATGTTTAATAATTACCTTATATGATTATTTATTTTTTGATTTTTTATTTTAAACTTAATAATTTAAGTCACTCAATTATGTACAAGCCATGTTAATCAACCTATAAAAATTAATCCAACTTAATTAATTTTCTTAAGATTCTAACAAATTTAAAATCTTACAATAGATACTATTGAAAAACAATTATATAAGAACCAAGAAAAAATTCATATTTTATTAAAGTACCAAAACAATTATTTGTGTAAAATCACATATAATTTTATTCTTACGTAACTGTAACATACTTCAAAAATCATAGAAATTTTCTAAAATTTATGTATATAAAAAACCCAAATTATATTTAAACCAATTTCAAGACATAACGATTTTTTATTTTTTTTAACATGCAAATAATAGGTTGTTTTTTTTACAGAAGTGATGCATTGATTTTGATTTTATTTATGAAACGTCGTTTTGTTCACGCAATGGCGTAACGACAAATTTGGTGATATCATCGTGACAGTTGGGCTTGGTGGGTGATGATAGCAAGAAAGATTGAAGTAGAAGTACTTTGTTGTCGTGCTGGTTCGGTCGTTACTGTTACAGAGAGAGTTTGACGCCAAACATACCGTATCTTATGGAACTCAAATTGCTTCTGATTCCAACGCTTCTTTTTGCAACTGTCACGGCGGAATACGTTCGCTCTCTGCCTCGAAAAACCTTACCCATCCTATGGGATTCATTTTCCAAGGCCCGTTCTTATCCTCAACAGGTCAACCTCTGTTCCATTCTCATCATATTGAAACCCTTTTTTATCAGTTTGGTGCTATTTCCAATGTGATCAATCTTACAGTTATTGATTTCTTTCGTGTTTGATAGGATTATTGTGGTGTTCAGTTGGTAGGATTTATTTTTTTATGTAGGGTTATATTTTCAAAATTATTTGGCAATTTCTAGACGAATATTCTTGAACCGTCAACCATGCTTTCTTTACTAAGGAGTAATATCTTATTAACTTGTTATGCATGTTTATGTGTGGTGTTCTTTATATTTAAGATTCTTAGATGCTGAAATGTCTATTCCAGGTACACATTTCTTTGGCTGGAGACAAGCATATGAGAGTTACCTGGATAACGGAAGATAAACATTCACCTTCATATGTAGAATATGGAACATTACCTATGAGATATGATTCAATAGCTGAAGGAGAGTACACCTCTTATAATTATCTGTTGTATAGCTCAGGAATGATACACCATGCTGTAATTGGGCCTTTGGAAGACAATACTGTGTATTTTTACCGTTGTGGTGGAAGAGGTCCTGAGTTCCAACTCAAAACTCCTCCAGCTCAATTTCCAATTACTTTTGCAGTGGCTGGAGATTTAGGTCAAACTGGTTGGACTAAAACGACCCTAGCTCATATTGATCAATGTAAATATGATGTCTACCTGCTTCCCGGAGACCTTTCGTATGCTGATTGTATGCAACATCTGTGGGATAATTTTGGTAAACTAGTAGAGCCTCTTGCTAGTACAAGACCATGGATGGTAACTGAGGGAAATCATGAAGAGGAGTACATACCATTGTTAAAGGATGGATTTGTATCCTATAATTCCAGATGGAAAATGCCATTTCAGGAAAGTGGATCTACTTCAAATCTCTACTATTCGTTTGAAGTTGCAGGTGCTCACGTGATCATGCTTGGGTCCTATGCAGATTATGATGAGTACTCGGATCAATACAGATGGCTAAAGGTTAGTTGATTGTCCTTGTTGATCAAGAGTTATATACTATACTTGGATAAATGTAACGTGGTCCATGTTGAACTCGATAGTGAAGATGGAAGAGAAATCTTCTTCTTCCATTCTTTTGGAGCATTATTCTTATTAGTCGTATTTTTTACACTACATTATGATTTTGAAAAGAAAAGTGCTTTGGACTACTTTTTCATTTTCTCTCTCTTATTTACAGGCAGATCTGTCGAAGGTGGATAGGAGAAGGACACCTTGGCTGCTTGTGTTATTTCATGTGCCATGGTATAATAGTAACAAGGCTCATCAAGGTGCAGGAGATGATATGATGGCAGCTATGGAGCCATTACTTTACGCTGCTAGTGTTGATTTAGTTATGGCGGGCCATGTTCATGCTTATGAACGTTCGGTATGCGTTTATGATTTGACATGTATTTTCCGTGTAAGCATAATTTAATGGAAACTGGATCTTAAATGGTACTGTCTGATTGTTAGAAACGCGTGTATAATGGAAGATTGGATCCGTGTGGTGCTGTTCATATAACAATTGGTGATGGAGGAAACAGAGAAGGCTTAGCTCATAGGTAAGCTTCACAGGCAGAAATATTCCATAGAAATCTGTTCTCTGAATCGTTTGTTATATTGAAAAAGCTATGTTGAGGTTTATCAGCATGCCTGCAGCCTGAAATTTGTTGTTTCCTTTATTATCAGATGTATCTTTAACACCATTGTTTCTTGACAGGTATATAAACCCACAGCCAAAGTGGTCAGAATTCCGTGAAGCCAGTTTTGGCCATGGTGAGCTGAATATTGTGAACTCCACTCATGCCTTCTGGAGTTGGCACAGGAATGATGATGACAAGTCAGTAAAAGCTGATGATATCTGGCTAACCTCTTTGGTCAGCTCAGGATGTGTTGTTCACAAGAGAGACAAACTCAGGAATATGCTTATGACACCCTAAAGGTCCAGGGTCTGCTACTGCCATTCCTTAACTAGGTGGATTTAATACATTATACATAGACAATGAGACAACTCCCCAGATTTGCATATGCCACTACTAGCAGCCTAGTTGTGCTGGGCTTCTGTAAGCAGAGTGATTAAACTGCGGCATTTTAGTACATAGCTTCTAGCTGTGCTTGTATTTTAATACTCCAAGGACTTAGAATAGCCTGTAAATAGTGTGTAATGTTGGTTGTCTCTTTGCTTTAAGACATTGCCTGTATAATCTGAACTCGTAAGGTTGGTTTCTGTATAGGAAAAAGAATATTTGGTTGTCTAGTAACCAGCGATAAATACATAATATTTTATATTCCAGATTGGCATTTAGATTTGATTCTAAAGCTGCACAATCAGTAAAGCCTTGATGATTACTAGAATGGCTGAAAGTCTAATTAACAAAATGCCTTAATTCTGACTTCATTGTTTGCTGATACCAAGGTAAAGGGGATATGATAGACTGCAAACCAGCAATCTATGGATAGAACTATAAAAGCAGCAAAGTGGATAATTAAGCGTTTAATGAAAACTTCTGGCTTCACCTCCTGTCTGTATGTACTAAAACTGCTCTCATCTAGTATGCATCAACACATGGAATCAGGTACATAGAATCCAGTTACATTTATGCCATCATGGTGATTTTATGTGTAGGCAAACTTGGTACTAATAACAGATATCTGCATGTGGTGAATTCAGGGTTGTAAAATCTTTCCTCTTCCTCCTCTCTTAGATTTTGTTTCTCCATGTTGTTCTGTTAACAATTAACTTCATTTCACATCATCAAGTGGTTTTATAACTTTGGCACTGACCCTCTTATGCTGAGGTTTCTGCAATCATCAAAGCTCCAGCTTGATGCTTGCAATGTCTCTTGGCTTGATGTCCAGACCAGTAAGCATGAGCAGACTAGATTCTGCTCAGAAGTTCTTTGAGAACAGGCTCTCCCCTTCTTTCCCAAGTAGAGACTAGCAGCGTGCATAATGTCTTTCATTTATCCGGTGCAAACATATCGGTCAGGTCATGTGGCAGTAGTAGCATTACAAACTGCAAAATTCTCTTGGTTCTGAAAGTAGATATCATTCAGTGAACAGTCCAACTTTAATGATAGCATTGCTAAAACATTGATACAAACTCCCACCCTCTCAACCATAGCATAGTATAATCAGTAACTGATTGGTTTATCTCAGACTGCTCCTTTCCTTGTTTATCAGATATGGCATAACAATAATCTGTAAACTTTCAATAAACTCATTGGGCAAAAACCTCCAAGGGCAATAATCTGGGGGGATTCCCAGTGTTGTGTTGCATGCAGAGAACAAGGGCAAAAACCTCTTAGCAGTTTCATGGTTCATAATTATTGCAAACAGTTTCTCTATTTTGGGTTGACACAACTTCTTCAAGTTGTTCAAGAACTGGGGTAGAGTTTGTTCAGTCTCTCCTCTTTACAGCGTCTCTGATCTCCAACCATGGACTCAAAAGTATCCAAGAGTCCAACCAAACCCTCATGATTCTCCCCAACTGCCTTCAAGGCATATACAATGCTCTCAATTGTGGACAAATAACCAGCCTTAGGCTGATGCCTCACGTCACTGTACAAGCTCATCTCATTCACTTCCAACTTCACATGCGGCAAAACGTTTAACCAAGGATTTTCACTATAAATTCTTTTTGCCTTAGCCCACGTTCCATCCAGAACAATCAAGTTCTTCACCTCAAAACCAATAGCATCCACGTCACTAATATTAACAGCCTTGTCAGAGGGAAATAGTAGTACTGATCCAGGACGAACCTCAAGTTCAAATTCTTCATACTCTTCCAAGTCTACATCCCTATTCAATCGCTTCCTTTGGAGCTTCTTCACCAAAAACCCTTTTGAGAGTGCTTCACAAGCTTCAGGAGAAGCCAAAATCTTGTCAAAGCTTAAGTCGGGAGATTGGCATTGTGGCATCCAAATATGAGACAGAGAGCTAATGGCACCATACTTTCCAACGGTAACAGTTATAGCTAGCCCTCCATTCCCTTCATGGACATCTCTAGTTAAATCACAATTTGGACGAATTGGAATTTTCTCAAGTTGATCATTCACCACTGCACCATCATCGTTACTCGCTTGATTCACAACCTCAGCAGGAACAGGAGAACTCAGAACAGCTTCGATATTATTTTCCAATCCACATTCTCCAGCATTAAAAACCAAGTTAGAATTTTTCTCAGAAAACTTCTTCTGGGCCTCTACATTTTCCCAAGACTGGTGAGAAAACAAACCATTTGACCCGTCTCCAACCGAACCCGATTGAGAAATCGGATCCAATAACCGAATCAAGAACCGGGCTTCAAAATTAACGTCAGAAACGGTCGCAACGGTGAGATTCTTGAGTCCCAGTCTGGCGATTCTAGTAGAATTAAGCGGGTGCTTGCACTCTAGCGCGTGCTGCAGAATGGTTACGTTCACCGAATTTTCGATACCCGGCGTCAGAATTCGAGAGCAGAGACAAGTTCGGGTGGGTTTGGAACAAGATGGGCAAATGGGTCTCTTAGATTTGCTCTGCGTTACCGACATCGAAATCCTCACGGCTCGACGCAGAAGTATCCTGTGTCCGTGCAAAGTGTTGAACAAGCTGGTGGTGGTTTGTATCTGGGTCCCAAGAAAAGCCATTGGTGCATCGAGCCGTTAGACAAAACCCTAAAACGGCTTGAAGAAGGAGACTACGACGTCGTTTAATGGACGCAGTTGATGTTAATCCAAAAATTATACAATAGGCCAGGGGAAAATATGGAATTAAAAATGGTTCATGATATTAATATGGACTTTCTCGTGGATTCATCCGCAATTGGAATCGACAGATATTTTCAAAATTAAGAAAATTTATATTATTTGTGAATATATTGATTAATAATAATAAATATTATATTATATTAATAAAAAAATTAACGAGATAAAAAATTTTAAATTAAAAATATGAAATTTTTAATATAAACTCTTTATTAATTTAATATATCAAAATTTAAAAGTTAATTTTTTTATATAATAAAATAATAAATTTAAAATCTAGAACTTGGTATAAATTTTGCTACACTCTCGTTATTAGACTAATTTTAATTTAACTTTAATGGTTAAAATTAAAATTAAATTATGATTAATCTTGAATTAATTTATATAAAAAATAATAATATTTTTACATTTATTATAAAATGATATTTAAAGATAGATAATATCACGTTAAAAAATTATAATTAATTAATATATATATTAGGTGTCTAGCCTAAAAAAGGAAGAATGGCAAATATAGTAGGTGAATGATTTGATACAACAGGAAAAAAATATTACAAGACTATTAATATTTTTGAGATGTAAAGTAGTTCATTAAGAAAGCTAAACATTATCTTAAAAAAAATTTAAATATTTTTAATACATTGTATCTATAATTCTCAATACATTTTTAAATTGATTTTTAATAAATTCGTACTTAATAAATCACTAAACAACATCTGCAAGCAACACTTTAAACAATGTCTGTAATCAATACTTCAATAAATTTTACATACGTAATGATGAATTTATAATTATTTGTAATTTTTTAGCTATCACGTTAATAAATAATATAATGATATTCAAACTTCTTTGTTAATTAAAATATTTAAATTAAGTTTTTGTTATGCTTACATATTAAATACATAACTTGATTATTAAGTGTATATTTAGTATAATTTATTTTTAAAAAATCGTTTTTATTTTAGTTTTATAAAAAAGTATTTAAAAATAAACAATTATTTATAAAAGTATATTAATTCAAACATGCATTAAAATATTATGGCTGCACTCTTATCATTTGAGGACAATTTTTGAGTGTTTCGAATATTTATAAAAATATATTAATCCAAACTTGCATTAAAATATTATGGCTGCACTCTTATCATTTGAGGGCAAATTTTTGAGTGTTTCGAATTGTATACCATTTAAACTATGATGCAAGAGATGAATAAAGAAGAATTGATTTTGTTAAAATTAATTTGTATGTAGATACGATAATTTAAAAGTAAATTAAAAAATTAATTTTATTTAGATAAGATAAAACAATTTTAGATAAAAAAAAAACCAAAATAGGTATTTAATGTATTGAGAAATTGATTTAATTTTGCAAAACAGGAATTTTATGAGTTATGCTTACACAATAAGGATGATAATTGACAAATGATTTGTAAAATTGGAATCTTTGAAATGTAACCTCCCTTTATGCTAAAATGTCAATTTCATCCAAACATAAATTTAAAATTACAAATTTTATTTTTTTACTATTTAGAGCATTTACAACCTAGCAATTTAAGAAAATTGAATAAACTTCGTTTTAATAATTTTTATGTGAAATTTATATACACATATCATCTTTAAAATAGAAATTACTTATTTAAATAACTTATGCTTATATAAGCAACTTAACAACTCTTTAAAACGTTTGCTTAATTTTAAAAATTTAATAAGCAACTTGCATTAAGAATGCTCATAGAAACTTCCAACAGGCAGAACAAACTAGAAAAACGTGCAGAACTTGCTAGTTGAAACAAATCCTGATTGGACTGTAGATGATTATGCATTTCAATGTTTTGTTTCACTATTAAATCGTGTTTTTGTTTGATACTATTTTATTGCACTCATTTGGCTATAAAAGGCATGCCCCTCTACATGAATTCTTGTATCAATTTGAATGAGAATTTAGTGAATGTAAATCAGATTTTTTCCTCTTCAGCCTTGACTTGTGTGAGTTTGACTATGAATTGAGAAAAATATTTGGGTGCTATCATCATGACCTTTCATTTAAATCCTACAAACCTTATCGTTAAGTGACAAGTTCAAAGTTGTCAAGTTACAGATTTTGATATGTGAAATTTTGTGTCATCCTTCCCGCATCCGAATTTCCCAGAAAATCCCATTTTAAAGGAAAATGCACAATTTCTGTTTCTTGATTTTTCACTGTTGATTTGTGTATAAAAATTTATTTACCAATTAACAGTACTAGGAACCAAACAATATCAAATCTCCAAAAAGTAAATACTTACCAACCTCGTGGGATGCCTTAGAATATAGGCCCTATCATATTTGGCATGTTTATATTTATTTATAAATTACAGGTTATTCATCACACATTAATCTTGAGTACCTCATGAAATATTCATCATACATTATTATTTTCACCATAGATTGTTGTATTAATGATCTGTACAAACCTTGATGAGGAACAATTTAAGTTGCTCCTGAAATTGGAGGGAATTTGGGGCATTCATCTATCATGATATTCACTGCTTTGAGTGGCTGTAATTTAAATCCTTGGCAAAAGTTCACAAGACTTGACAATTTTGTGAATTTTATTTCTCTCAAGCTTGGAAACTCAATTTTCTCATCATTGGCAATGCCTTCTTCTCCATCATGTATGAAAACCTCTTTTAGTTCTGTAGCCTCTGAAATGTGTAAAGTACTTAGTTGAGGAAGCATTCCAACCACATCAATAGAGAAAAGACTTCTCAATTTATTGCAGTTCTTGACCGCCAAATGTCTCAATTTAGGAAAGCATATTTTAGCATTGGCTAGACTTTGAAATTGTTCATTCCCTGCAATGATTTCTTCCAATGCCTCACATTGGTATATGACAAGAGATGTTAACTCTGGTAGGCTTCTATGGACCATCATAATAGAGAAGACACATTTCAATTTTGCACAGCCATCCACCTTTAAATATTGAAGATATTGTAGACTCACATTCTGTTTAGAAGTAGGGTAAGACCATATGAACCTTAATTCAGAGAAACCTCGTATTTCCACTTGTTCTAATTTTGAGGTCAAGTGCTTTTCCTGTTCCTTCTCATAGGAAACTCCCTGAAACAGACAAATAGTAGTATCAATTATGAGAAAATTTAACAATCTAATATTTGTAGATGAAAAAATTCATTGATGTTTCAAAAGCAACAAAACTGAGGCCTATGCTTATGTGAAGGAGACTTCATTGGAAACGCAATGATGGACTATCATTATTAAAGACACAAAATAAACAACTAAAATTAAAATGGTATAAAATATTGCACTACCAAATAAAATAGTAGACTTAAATAAAGAATGAAAACACTGTCATATGTATGTCATAAAAAAATATGTAGTCAAATCAAAGAAACATTTTGCATTTCAATGAATTAGACAGTTGGCTGAAATGTACCCTATTTAGATGTTGTCCCACTTCCAAACCAACCATCATAGGGATGCAAGATGTACTCAATTTTGGGCAATTCACGCAACTTAACTCCCTCAAAGATGGGCAACAAGTTTGATAGTTTCCTGTGCATATCCCAAGGAGATTTGCAAGGTTCTGGAGTTTAAGTACTTTTAAAACTGGAAGCTTGGTTTGGATCAGATTTTGATATGAGGAATGATGTTCATGGTTATAATGGCCAAATATATATTTCAGCTCAGAAGCTTTAAAAATTTCTAACTCTTGCAGGTGCACCAGGCCAACACAAGAGCTTGGGAGTGCAAATTCTAACTTGGGACAATAATGAATGGAGAGTTTCTTCAAATTAGGGAACACCAAGTAAGAAGTGTTAAAGTCTGGAGATATGTCCTCCCTTATATCAATACCATCCTCTTCTTCATATGACATTATATGCCTTAGTTCCTTGCAATCTGCTATGGATAGCTCTTCTAACTGCTGTAGACTTCTAGCAACAGACATTGAGAAGAGTTCAACTGCTGTGCAACTGATGGCAACAGTAAAGTGATGAAAACCTTTACCATCAATTTTTAGGATTTTAAGATTGCACAATGCACAGTTCCTTGGAAATATGTTGTGCAATTGCTGGCACATCCTTATATGGACTTCTTCTAATTTCTCAAAGAAGCCAAGCACTTGCTGAGGTGGACCATGGCAAAGTTCTTTTAAATTCTCCATTTCCTCCAATTCTAAGTTAACTAACCCTGGCAATAAAGCATTCACATGAAAAGAACCATCATGGTAACAAGTTGTATCTATGAGGCATTCTATTTCAGAACAAGAGCGAAGCCGGAGCTTAGTTAACTCACTCATGCCTCCCACAGCTTGAACCATCTCTGGGATGATACTTTTACATCCTCCATGAAGCCGATTCAAATAAATATCCTCTGCTCTTTGCAGAAGATTCATTTTAGATGCACTAAACTTGGAGATATCAAAATCTTTCAAGCTCAAGGCTCTCATGCTAGAATTCTCATGAATCCTAGAGCCATAAGTTTGCAAGCATCCAAGTTCTAATACATACCTCTGCAAATTTGGGAGAGTAACATTATCCACAAAGTTTTGACAAGGATATATGTATGTTTCGTCGCGATGGAGGAGAGGTCCAGAAACATATAACTCTTCTAGTTGTGCACAACTTCCTATTGCTTTAGAATTATAATTTTCTGTAACTGTACACCCTGACAAATCCAGCAACTTCAATTTACTCAGTTTCTCAATTTCTTTTGGAAGTTCTTTAAAGGAACAAGCTTGCAGATCAAGAACCTCAAGTTTTCCTAGGCTTAATATGAAAGAGATATCATCTAACTCCCATCCTCTCAAGCGCAAAGTTCGAAGATTACTCAATGATAGCGTTGAACGAGGCAATGTTAATGATGTCCTATAACCCTCACTGATTATAGACATAACCTTGATTCCTTTAATACCTTCAAATGATGCATTCAGTAAATCCAAAGACATTCTAGTATTTAGCAATAGAATCTCAAGCTTTGGAGCATCAACTTTAGCAGCAATTCGGTCTGTTTCCTTGTACCATGAAGATACTGCAAAATAATCATTTATGTATCCATTCTCAACCAAGGTGTTCATATCTTTTGCAAGATTTACGAAAATATTGCGGTCCACTGATCTAGATGCTATCCACAAAGCAACATCACGTACCACATCATGCATCTTTACATGGTCTGTTCTATGGACAAGTGAAAAGTGGTTTTCATTTTTCTCAGAGTGCATCAAGAGAGAATAGTCTATAAGTTTGTTTATGTTAGCTCTCAACTGGCTCCTTGCTGAGTCAAATGATTCAACTTCACCACATATTCCCAACCCTACTCCGTAGCTGATCAAATCTTCAATAAAGATCTCATGATCTTCTGGAAACATGCTACATATCAAGAACATCAACTTGGCTCCTTCACTTTTCAAATGATTATAGCTAAATTCAAGACAAGAGAATGCATCTTTCACTCCATCTTCAACACCAATTGGTTTTGAATGTCTCAAGCAGTCTAATGCTGCCTTCCACTCATCAATGTGTTTTCTTTTTAAGGAAGATCCCACTGCTTCAATTGCAATAGGTAACCCTTTACATTCAATAGCAACTTCCCTTGCCACGCTTAACAGATTGGGGGGGATCTTATCATCTATGCCTGAATGTTTTATAAACAACATCCAAGCTTCTTCCTCAGTTAAGAGATGAAGAGGAATCTCTTTTTGACAGTCCATCAAGGTACATACTGGTTGGAGACGTGTGGTCAAAAGAACCTTTCCCTCCCAGTCATTACCATTACAAGGGATACCTATATCCTCTAGCTCAAGCTTTGCCCAAACATCATCCAAGATCACAAGAATTCTCTCCTTTTGTAGTCTCATAGATATTCTTCTTGCTCTTCCAGCTTCACTATTTTCATCCAATTTCAAACCTAACAAGTCAGCAATTTCATCTTGAATCTTCTTGATATTTGGAGTTTGAGACACAGTAGAAAATACAACTTGATCAAAAATATTTAAATCCTTGGCTTCCTTTCCCACTGCTTTCACCAATGTTGTTTTACCAGAGCCCCCCATCCCATACAATCCAGTTATATAGCTACTATCATCTTGTAGTGCCTCCAAAAGTTGAAGTGAAGCCTCTTTTGTAGACTTAAAACACACAAAATTTCCAGAAGAGAAGTACTCTATATCAGGAATTGGTGCAGGGAAGGAAAATGGCTCAAACACACATTTGGTATTCAGCTTTACCATTGTGTCTATTTTGTTTTGCATTTGTTTGCATAAACGATATCTTTTCCTAATAGAACATCGCCCTTGGAAACAACTGCTGTCAGTTTCTATTTCTTTTTCCAGCTTCTCCACCTCTTCTATTTGATTCTTCACTTCATTTAGCCACTCCAAAACAGCATCGTTGACCTTCTCTGTTTTATTAGTTGCTTCAATTTTTCTCTGCACATTATCTCGAATTGAAATTAGCTCCTCCTTTTTACTCTCAAGACTTCTAATGGTATTGGTAACACGGAACAGATATTGTCCTTGACGTATTGCTAAAGGTACCAAATATTCTGATAATTTTCCAACAATGGACAAAATGATTTCTCCCATTTAAACAAAAGCAACCTGCCAAAGTAATCAATTTAACTCTTAAATCCAAAAGCATCTTAATGACATATTTTTCATACAACAAATCAAAATAAGGTGAATGAGAATTAGAGATAATACGTATAGCTTTAACAAAAATAAATTATAGTAGGTATGTATGCCTAGCTGTCTAAGGGGTATAGCAGAGGAAGATACATCTTGTTGTGTGGAACAAAGTGTGTATGCCTAAGTTACTCTTGGCTGTTAATGAGTTCTCTACTATTCTTTCTTGTATTTAACCAATCTTTGATGGAGCAACTTCAATCTGCAAACTTACTCTAACAACTTAAAATATAATAAAATATTTAAGTAACTTTCTTTTTGAGTTGTTTATAAGCAACTATAATGCTGTAGGTACCATGTACTGTAGGTAGTTCGGGCCTTGGCCCTCATAGTTTACCAAAAACAAAATTGAATTATCGTAGGTCCAGGGACCAGGGTATGTAATTAATTATGTAATTAATTAGAAAATGTGCGGTTACGGACTTATGGAGAACTTTCTTTCTATTTGATATGCATATTCTCTCAAACGGGGAAGACCCAAGAATTTACGGCATATTGTTTGGTATTTATAAATGTTCGTATGATATAAAAAATAATTTTTACACAATGAAATTATTTTTATTCTATGTATAAATCTTGAATTTGACAACTATATATGAGTTTATATATACAAATTTTTATGCTAATAAAAAACATATAGATTTATTATTCGGATTAATAAAAACTTAAAAATAAAAGGTTGCTTTCTTCAAAGTGTTAGATCCTGATTTTAAGGATACGAAGAATAATAACATACATGGTAGCATATGACAAACTACTGGATATATTTTATATTATGGAGAGTATGTCCACTGCACCTATCGTATTATGAAAGACTTTTCTAGTAATTAGACTCTTTTTAATTTCATATGCTCACCATGATTACAGAGATTTTTTTTAAGAAAAATCGAATTGGATTAAGTAGAGCAATTACAGAATGCTCATAAGAGCAAGATTACACGTTGATTAAATAATCTTCTATAAACGGGTAAATTTTGTTTTCTTTTAAGGGACTCAAAATAATCGTTTACCTATTCTATCATTTAAATCTGGCTTTCTATATTAACTAGACTCTTAAAAACTGTCATCATCACCGTTGATCTTACTTATGAATTATGGAAAACATTATATAAAACATATAAATATTTGCTAGAAAAGAAGAATTCACCGAATTGTCAATAATAGGGAGATATATGAATTGAAAAACATATTGGGAAAGAAGATAAGTGGATGGAATTTTCAACTCACTCGAATATGTTGCAGGCAAAAACGAAACGATGACTATCCCTTCGCTTTTTCTGGGAATAACTGAACCAGAGAATGAAAGCAGTGTTGATAGACTTCTTACAGAAAGAATATATATTAATGAGAATTGTGCAATGAGCAGAAGACTTATTGATACATGCTTTTGGTTTGTATACTTAATTTTTCAAGAAAAAGTGGACTGTTGTTTCAACTTTCAATTATTGATAGGAACCTTAATTTATTCACAATAGGATGACTTGACTTCGCCCCAATTATTGAGAAAAAGTTATCTTATGCATTCAAAAGGGTGTACCCACAAAAACAAAAAAAGAAAATAATAGAGAAAGTAAGAGATACGATATGATTGGATGAAAAAAAAATTTTAAAAAAGGGAATAAAAAGCGAGATAGAAAAAATAAATGTATGATAATTACTGTTTATTATTGAGCTTGTCAATTTTAGATCATCATATTTTATTTTTATTTAAACTACAAATATTTTTTATAAAGAATAATTTTATTTGAGGTGAATATAACAAGTATACATTATTAATACGTTTGATTGATTATTACATTGCATATGATATGATGATACTAAATATATAATAATTTAATAACTTCGATATAATTTTTAAAATAAAAATTTTCAGGCATGAAAATCTTCCGTCACAATTTGAAACTTTAGTTATGTAGCCGTAACACTTTGTATATGTGGGTTATAAAGTTAAAAAAAACATGTTCAACAAAATTAATTATAATAATTTGATAAATAATTTTACAGCTCAAATGATTACTCAAAAAATTTAAATAAGATCATAATAATTTTTATTATTAGTTTAAAAAATTCTGGACTGAGTTTTATTTTTTACCTAGATAAATGTTAGGTCCTGACATAAAAATGAAACTTTATATAAAAACTAATTGATGTTTAATTACATATTTACATGTCATGGAGATAAAACAATCACATAAAAGTATATTAATATTTAAATTATAAAGCGTAAATTTTGCATCCAATGAGAATGGAAACCTTATATGAAATTGTAATAATACCCAAATCACATGATAAACATTTACGTCAATTGGGATGGAAATTTTACACATGTATTGATATCAACATCTCAAGCATGGTTAAATATTTACATCATATATATGAAAAATTATATAAAAGTGTATTCTTATTTAAATTATGTAGGCAATTTTTTTTTGTAATGCAAGAAAAAATAAATATGAAAAATAATAATTAAATCTAAAATAGTTTTTTTTACATAGAATTAAATTTTAATATACTTGCTGATTATAAGTTAATTATTCAAAAACAAATAATTGGTTCATTCATGGTATTGCAGAAGTAAGAAACTACTTATTAATTCTAAAATATATATATATATATATATATATATATATATATAAAAACACTTTAAAATATTAAGTATATATCTAAATAAGAATTCAAAGAAACTTTAAACAGAAAGCAGATGATATGCACTGCATGGAGCACTAGCTAGTTTATGAGCTAATATATAGCAATCAAGAAACTGCAATAATCTTACATAGCATGCGTTCAAAATAACTTCCAACTACTATTGAATAAGCATAGAATTGCAATCCAATTTTGAGCCAATAATCACATATAAACCACCTCATGATGTATATGATTGACCAGTTCTTTGGCCGCACTTTAATGTGAGAGAAATTAGTGTCTTCTCTCAATCCATATCCAAACTTTGTATGTACAAACGACTTTTATTATTATTAACCTTTCCCACAATCTTCTGAATAAATTGATATTCATACCTACAAAAGTAAAATAAAATTTAATTCATTTAAGAACATAATTAACTTTTTTATTTTTTTAATAAAAACTTATTTCAACAACAGAGTATATAAACTTGAGTTTCACTAATTAATATACATCACAGCATATTGTTGCACAAAATACAAAATTTATTCAAACTAAAACCAAAGCGATAACAACACACAAGAAAGTTATAGCCGGTTGTATTCTACCTTCTTTCCATGATTCTAGTTGTATTTTTTATAAATCATATATAAAAACAGCTATAATATCCAGTTTTCTAAGATAGATGACAAGCATATTATAACTGGTTGGGATTAACATGGTTAACTCATTTATTTGTTGTGAACATTTCTTATAACACCTCAAATCATCTTTCTAATGAAAAGTACAAGATCTCATGAAAATTGATTGATTTGGTTCTCTATTGTGTGGGTAATTTGGAACAATAAGAATAGTTTTTTAGAAATTAGAAAATTATGGGCATGGTTCATATAACCTCTGGAGGATAAGCTAAGTATAAAGTGAAAGGGTTTAGGTTCTCAGTTAGATTGGATTCCTGAACATTTACTTTATACACTCTCATTGTATAAGGTTATTTTGTATATGGATTAGGATATCCCTTGCATCCCTTCACCGATAAAAAAACAACATACAGTAGAGCATGTCTCAGAGCATCCCTTGTTTTAGATAGCTTCATTTAAAATGATAGTTATTAAGACCACATTTGCCGGTTAAGGTTTTCATAGATCTTGAAGAACCAGGTATGTATGTATATATATATATATATATATATATATCAAGTAATTTATAGTTATAGTATTAACACCTAGTACTAGAAAATTAGACATTAATTATGGAGATTAAAAGTGGATTGTAAATTATGCTACATACCCAGTTCCTATTGTATAATGATCCCCAGACAAGCCTGCGACTTCAAACAAAGCTGACTTCCATTTCCGCACCTTCTCAGAGTCCTTTCCAAGCCTTTTTTCATGTGCTTCCATAGCTTTGCCAAAACTATTTTTCTGATACCTTACATCCGTTGGGTCCACTTTGTAAAAGATTGGCCGAACGAGTTGGTTGTTGGTCTTCTTACACTCAAGGATGGTGACAAGTTCATCAAGACACCAGGCAGAATATGCATAGTTTTCAGATAAAACAATAATGGAAAGCCTTGATGCTTCAATTGCCGCAATAAGTGACAGTGAAATCTGGTCACCACCCTCTAATCCGCCATCATCCATGAAGGTCTTGAATCCCTCACGGCATAAAGCTTCATAGAGAAAACCTGTAAAAGTTTAGCGGGTATCTTGTCCTCTAAAACTTATAAAAACTTGGTAGCGGGCCGATGTATGTTTCAAACCGTCTAATGTTGCTTCCCACTCCTCAATCGGTTTTCTTCTCAAGGAAGATCCAACATCTTTGATTCTAATAGGTAACCCTTTACCTTCTATTGCAACTTTCTGGGACACTTTCAATAGGTAGGATGAGGATTCATCGTTTTCTTCATGTATGCCAGAATGTTTTGTGAACAACTTCCAAGATTCCTCTTCAGACAAGGGATGCAGAGGAATCTCCCTTTGACAGTTCATCAAGGTGCATACTTGTTGGAGACGTGCTGTCAAAAGGACCTTGCATTGATTACAGTTATAGGGAATACCAATGTTCTCCAATTCAAGTTTGTTCCGAACGTCATCCAAGATAACAAGAATTCGTTTCCCACTTTGCAATGTTAAAGATATGCTTCTACCTCTAACAGCTTCATTATTTCTATCCAATTTTAGATCCAATCAGTCAGAATTTTCTCTTGGATCTTCCACACATTGGGGTTTTTGGACACGGTGGCAAATACAACCAGGTCAAAAATCTTTAGAAACTTGGCTTTCTCGCTCACTGCTTTCACCAATTTAGTTTTACCAGATCCCCGCATCCCATGCAATCCAATTATATAGCTGCTATCATCTTTTAGTGCTTCCAAAAGTAGATCTGAAGCCTCTTCTGTAGACTTGAAACTCACAAGGTTTCCAGAAGAGAAGTACTCTATACCTGGTATTGGGATATGAAATGGATCAAATTCACATTTGGCATTCAGCTCCTTCATTTTCGTTTGCATTTGATCGTACCGCTTATAGTTCTTCTCAGAAGAACATGTCAATAGGAAACAGCTATTGCTGTCAGTCTCCATTTCAATTTCCATATTCTTCTCCTCTTCCATTAATTTTTCCGCTTCATGTAGCCACTGCAAAACAGCTTCATTGACTTTCTCTGTTTTATTATTAGTCGCTTCAACTTTATTCAGCACGAGATCTCGTGCTGAAATCAGTTTCTCCATTTCACATTAAAAAAATTTAACGATTTTGCCAATACGAAACTGATATATTACATTACGAATCACAAATTCACTTATTGACCCGAAATCCATCTAAATGAAGAAACCTGGGGAAAAAAAATCATCAATTTAATACTCAATTCAGAATCATCTTAACGACATATTTTCCATGCAGCAAATGAACGTGATGGATGAAAAATGAATTTCCATCAAAGCCAAACGCTATTATTCCTTGTGTTAGAATGTTTCATCTAGGTCTTTACAAGAAATGGAACAAATGAAAGGAAGGTATAATACTTGAAATGACCATAACTTCAGAAGGATATAGCTGGCTAGTAGGTCCAGTGTGTGCAATTGTCTTCTTCCTTACTGATCAAATAGAAAAGAAAGCATGCTGTCATGAGCTTAATTGTAGAGAAAAATGACTTTCTTCGTTAATTAAATTCTTAGTCACAGTCATCATGATCATTGATTTTACTTAGGCATTACGTGAAACATATACATCTTTGATGAAGGACAAGAATTCCCAAAAGTGTCAAGAAAAGGAAAAATTTGATTTGAAAGAGAAAGGTAAAGAAGAGAAATGGATGGAATTTTGAACTCACTCTAAGATGTTGCTGGCACCAAGGAAATGATGGCGACCTCAAATTCAAAAATAGTGTGATAGATTATAATACAGATTGCCGGGAGCAGTGGACTAATGGGAACCTAATATGCCCTCTTGGTTCAGAAAAATGTGATTAACTAATAAATAATACACAAGGGATATATCATTTTACTGGAAGCGTCCCTGTTCCTTCACTCACTGAGGATTCTTTTCCATCAATATTGATAGCAATCATCCTTTGTGAATTAATAAAATGATGACTTAACACCAAGTCTTACAGGAGAAAAATATTAAAGCCATTTTTTTATAACTAAACCAACCTTCCAAGTAGCAAATTTTGTTTTTTTTTAATTTTCATAAAATAGTTTATAATTCTATTGACAGATCAAAAACCTAATTATTGTTGCTAACTCCGAAGTCCATATTTCTGGTTCTGCAATGAGCAGCCGTGTAAAATGTTGACCTTGTCCTTTGGTTCACACCGAGAATGAGCATCTTCAGTATTTTAGGGTATGGATACATCATGAATGGCCTGATCTTCATTTTCTTCATTCGGTTCCTGATATTATATGTATAGGAATAGAGCAATAAAAATGTAATAGTGGAAAATAATGGAGAAAATTATACCTTAAACTTGAATATAACACAGGTGACAAAAATGAAGAACAAAGTACAGTGGAATCTGAGAAAGGCGGCCAGCGAACATTTTATGAAAGAGATAAAGTCTGATTCCATATTTCCATCGATCTTCGTATTTGTCTCTCAGATTCTCACCCTACTAATTGAGACTAGTCCTAATCCCATACCCGAAAATTCTCCGATTGCTTCTGATAGTGTGGACGAAAATTGACTCTTCTCCTGTGTAACCTCAAAATATAACACTTAATACATAAAATTTTATATGCAAAAAAATCGAGAACTGTAAGGGAAGAAAAACAAGTTCATATTCCGGGTTAAAACCAACAATATTACACAATTCTGGAAAAACCCCTTCCAATAATGTAATGCAGAATCACAAAGTGGTTACAGTAGTTGAGAGTTGAGGGAAAGGTTTTAGACGAAAACTGGTTGCCATGGATCAATGTGGGAGTGTGAGACACTGAGACGTGAATTAGATGGAAAGGCGAAAGCAAAAAAACAAAATAGAGGAAAAATAATACTTAGTTTTACGCTTTATTTGCATGGATGGAAGTAGGAAGATTGTGGAGACAAACAAAATAGGAGAGATATAAATATTTTTTAAAACATCTTTTAATAGGTGTAAAAATAGGAAGAGAAGTTTGATTTTTTTTTTGGTATTGTTTTAGATATTTTTTAAATTAAATTAAAAAATTAGTTTTTTATTTTTTCTAATTCTATTTATTTTTAAAAATTATTTTTTATTGTATATTTATTTTATTTTTCATTTTTTATTTTACTCATCTTTAAAATACTTCTTATGTAAAAAATAGTTAAAATTATTTAAAAATATATTAAAAAAATGACATGTTGATATGATATGATCAAAAACAATTTTTTCATATTCAGATAGGACTATTCAATTTTTTTACATCTATTATTTAAAAATTAAAAAAAAAAAAATTTAACAATTTATATTTGAATGTTAAAGTACCGGGATTTTACTCTGCACTGCAGCCAAGAGGAAACAAGTCTGGGACGATGTTTCACTGTGTAATGCTTCACATTCTCCTGCACTTCAGCAACTTACAAGGCCGTGCTAAATTTCAAGGAAGTTGCCTACAGCCCCGGGCCTACTTACATTTTGGTCAAAAAGCTATTCTTTTATTTGAACTTTATTTTTTTTCACTTTTCTAATATACAAATTTACTTCCCAAATAAATTCATTTGATATTTTTAATTAATAATAAAAAATTATTTAATATATTAAAATATTATTGATCTCATGCTTTATTAATAGAATATATATATATATATTAATTAAAGTTGGAATAATAAAAGTTAACTAATAAAATAAGTAAAATAATAACCAATTAAGAGAAAGACAAAGAGAGGTGTTGCAATAAGATAATAAACTTTTTTTTAAGGAAAAAATATTTATTTTTAACCTTAGTCGTGTGCTAATTAATAAATTTTTAATTATTAATTATTATTATTATTATCCTTTTGTCTATAATTTTTCGGACCATAAAAAAATTTAGTAGTTTTATATTTAGGTTGGTTTTATTTAAGTAAACTAATCAGATTTAAATATTTTATATTTTTTATACTTTATTTAGATGATATAAGAAATAGAAAAAAATAAAAAAAACGAAGAAAAAAAATGATGAAAATAAAAAAGACTTAGAGGTTAACGATTTTATTTCAAAGACAAGACTGCCCGCTTAAATTGTTAAAATTTTATTGTATATTTCTACGTTGGTTATCTATTTTCTTAATAAGCATGCTATATTTTATAATTTTTATGTTGTAGCATTGTAAAATTTGTTTTTTTTTTTTTATGAATTAGCCTTCTCTTGTAAGTACCGTTTGAGTCCCTTTAAGCTATGATAGTATAAGTGCGGATCCACAATTTTTTTTTTGAAAGCACTATCAACTGCACATCTCAATCAATTGACATACTCCATGGATGTATTTTCTTTATGTATATTATTTAATTTTAAAATATTAATTATTTTTATAACACAAAATATTTTAAATCTATGAAATAAGTTTCTTAATCAATGTTAATTAAATTTTGATATACATTGCATGGAGTACTAACTAGCTTATGAGTAAATATATAGCTCTCAAAAAACTGTAATAATCTTAACAACATGGCACGTATCGAAACTAACTTCCTACTAAGATTTAATAATAAGCATACAATTACAATCCCATTTTGAGTTAATA
The DNA here is from genome assembly GCA_037954105.1 of Canavalia gladiata. NCBI lineage: Eukaryota > Viridiplantae > Streptophyta > Magnoliopsida > Fabales > Fabaceae > Canavalia > Canavalia gladiata. The sequence goes on from CM075664.1 coordinate 2,292,782, forward strand.
ACCACTTAGAAATCCCTTGCTATGTATATAATTGACAAGTTCCATCTTTAGCTGCATTTTAACGTAAGAAAAACTAATGTCTTCCTCTTCTAATCCATGTCCATACTCTGTATATACAAACGACTTTTATTATTATTGACCTTTTCCACAATTTTCTGGATGAATTGATATTCGTACCTGCAAAAAAAATAAAATAATTCATTTAGGCACATAATAATAATTTTTGTTTTTTTACTTAAAACTTATTTCGACAGAAGAGTGCATGCATAAAATTGAGCTTCAATTATTAATCATCACACCGCAACATATTATTGCACAAAATACAAAACTTAATGAAACTAAAACCAAAGCATTAACAACACCAGTGGAGCATGCCTGACAACATTCCTTGTTTTACTTGTAACTATCATTTAAAATGATAGTTACAAGACCAGGTATATATATAGCAATTTGTAGTCATATTATTAATAAGTCGTACTAGAAAATTAGACATTAATTATGGAAGTTAAAAATGGATTATAAATTTTGCTACATACCCAGTCCCAGTGGTGTAATGATCTCCTGACAAGCCTGCAACTTCAAACAAAGCGGACTTCCATTTCCGCACCTTCTCAGAGTCCTTTCCAAGCCTTTCTTCATGTGCTTCCATGGCTTTGCCATAACTACTTTTCTGATACCTTACATCCGTTGGGTCCACTTTGTAAAAGATTGGCTGAACGAGTTGGTTGTTGGTTTTCTTACACTCAAGGATGGTGACAAGTTCATCAAGGCACCAGGCAGAATATGCATAGTTTTCAGATAAAACAATAATTGATAGCCTTGAAGCTTGAATTGCTGCAATAAGTGACAATGAAATCTGGTCACCACCCTCCAATCCCCCATCATCCATGAAGGTCCTGAATCCCCTACGGCATAAAGCATCAAAAAGAAAACCTGTAAAAGAGTAGCGGGTATCTTGTCCTCTATAACTTAGAAAAACCTGGTACTGGGCCGATGTATGACTCAAACCGTCTAATGTTGCTTCCCACTCATCAATGGGTTTTCTTCTCAAGGAAGATCCAACATCTTTGATTCTAAGAGGTAACCCTTTACATTCTATTGCAACTTTCCGGGCCACTTTCAATAGGTAGGATGAGGATTCATCGTTTTCTTCATGTATGCCAGAATGTTTTGTGAACAACTTCCAAGCTTCCTCTTCAGACAAGGGATTCAGAGGAATCTCCCTTTGACAGTTCATCAAGGCGCATACTTGTTGGTCACGTGTTGTCAAAAGGACCTTGCATTGATTACTGTTATAGGGAATACCAACATCCTCTAATTCAAGTTTGTTCCGAACATCATCGAAGATAACAAGAATTCGCTTCTCACTTTGCAGTGTTAAAGATATGCTTCTAGCTCTAACACTTTCATTATTTCTATCCAATTTTAGATCCAACCAGTCAGCAATATCGTCCTGAATCTTCCACACATTGGGATTTTTGGACACAGTGGTAAATACAGCCAGATCAAAAATCTCTAGAAACTTAGCTTTCTCACTCACTGCTTTCACCAATTTAGTTTTACCAGAGCCCCACATCCCATGCAATCCAATTAGATAGCTGCTATCATCTTTTAGTGCTTCCAAAAGTAGATCTGAAGCCTCTTCTGTAGACTTGAAACTCACAAGGTTTCCAGAAGAGAAGTACTCTATACCTGGAATTGGGATATGAAATGGATCAAATTCACATTTGGCATTCAACTCCTTCATTTTCGTTTGCATTTGATCGTACTGCATATAGTTCCTCTCAGCAAACCATGTCCGTAGCAAGTAACCATTGCTGTTAATCTCTATTTCAAGTTCCATATTCTTCTCCTCTTCCAAGAGTTTTTCTGCTTCATGTAGCCACTGCAAAACAGCATCGTTGACTTTCTCTGTTTTATTATTAGTTGCTTCAACTTTATTCAGCACTAGGTCTCGAGTTGAAATCAGCTTCTCCATTTCACTCTCCAAAATTTTAACGATTTTGCCCATACGAAACTGATATATTATTGCATCGAAAAAGTGACCTACTATCTTACGACATGCTAATTTAACCAGGATGTCCATCTAAACAAAGGAACCTGGGAAAAAGTCATCAATATAACACTAAATTCAGAATCATATTAATGACATGTTTTCCATGCAGCAAATGAAAATGAAGTGAATGAATGTGATGGATAAAAAATGAGTTTCCATCGAAGTCAAACGCTATATGCCTTGTTGTGCAATGTTTCATCTAGGTCTTTAAAAGAAATGGAAGAAATAAAAGGAATGATATGATACCTAAAATGATCATAACCTGAGAAGGATATAGCTAGCTTTTATAGGTCCTTCTTCCGTATTGATCGAATAGAAAGGGAAAAAAAAAAAAGCATGCTGTCATTCGGATCACTGTAAATAAAAATCTATTATCTTTTCTATTATTTAAATTTGGCTTTCTATGAGTTAAATTCTTAATCACAGTCAGTATCGTCACATATACATCTTTGCTGAAGGACAAGAATTCACAGAAGTGTGAATAAAAGGAAGATAGTTGAATTGACAAAGAAAGGGAAAGAAGAGAAATGTATGGAATTTTGAACTCACTCTATGATGTTGCTGACACAAACGAAATGATGGAGATGGCCCCTCTTCTCCTTCTGGGAATGACTGGCTACCTCAAATTCAAAAATAGTGTGCTAGATTAGAATACAGATTGCTGGGAGCAGTGGACTAATTGGCACCTAATATGCGCTCTTGGTTCAGAAAAATGTGATTAACTAACAAATAATACGCAAGGCATATATTATTTTACAGGGAACGTCCCTGTTCCTTCTCTCACAGAGGATTCTTTTCCATCAATATTGATAGCAAGCCGACCTCCTTAATAAATAATGAAATGATGACTTCACCCCAAGTCTTACGCGAGATAAATACTAAAGCCATTATTTTATAACTATACCAACCTTCCAAGTAGCAATTTTTTGTTGTTGTAATTTTTATAAACTAATTTATTTTTCTAGTGGCTGATCAAGAACCTAATTATTCTTGCTAACTCCCAAGTCCATATTTCTTGTCCGGAAATGACCGAAAGAGTAAAAAGGTTGACCTTGTACTTTGGTTCACACCAAGAATAAGCATCTTCATTCCTGCTAGCACATACTGATTCAAGAGGATTGAATGGATACATCATGAATGTCCTGATCTTCATTTTCTTCATTTGGTTCCTGAAATTATATGGAGAGGAATAGTACAATGAATTTATAATAGAGGAAAAGAATGGAGAAAGTTATATAACTGTGTGTCTTTAGGGGAGTTCAAAATTTGTTTGTAAAAATAAGCCCTCTATTTTATATAGATATCCTGAGAATATATCACGCGTCCACAATTTTCTATACAAAATATGCGCATTTTACAACATCAAACTATCAGGAATCAGTAAAGATGGAGGCCGACAGGGGAACATAATTACCAAGGTGAAAGCAATTGAAAGGATCCAAAAGAAACATCATAATTGATTGAACTAAGATGAATGCTACAAAGAGTTACAACAACTACTTATAGAGAAAGAACGCATGCAGCAGCCTGCAGCACAGCAATAACTAATTAACCATACTCCCCAGTCGGTTATAACTGTCAAAGATGTGCTAACAACCACTATATAACTTCCTAACTAACATTGCGACTGTTTCCAGCTGTCGTTGACGTTGGAGCTTCAAGTTCACAATCTCTGTTGACACTACCATTTCGGTTTTCGGTGGCGCTTAATATAAGAGGATCTGAAGTCTTCCTTGTAGTCTTCACTCCACCAAGGATTTTGTATGTACAAGCGATTTTTAATATGACGTGCCATTTCCACAATCATTTCGATAAATTCATATTCGTACCTGTACAAGCACAGGACCATTTCTTTCATTTGACCACACTTTCCCTTTCCTTTTATAAGTCTGACTTTATTACATAAAAACAATGCTTGCTATTTTTCAATTGGAATATATAAAAACAGCATATCTATCTCCTACATCGTCTTAATCAACCACTTTTAGAACGGTGAATTTAACGTTATGCATGTATATATATTTTCTAATTAATAATTTTCTAATGATTTTAAAAAATAATAATTTATTTAAAAAAATTAATCTACATTCATCTATATCTAAAATCTAATAGTTGATAATTTTTTTATATTTTTTTAAAAATATAAAAAAAACTTGTACAATTATAAAATAGATGAAAATAAATATAATATACTTTTGTTACGTATAACAATTATTTTGTTTTAAAAAAATAAATAATTGATTTAAACATATTACAAGAGTTGTTGGTTTATGTCTTCCAACACACAAAATAATTTAAATTAAAAGCTTTGTGTAAAATATTATATTAATAATTACGTACGTTTTTAAAAATAAAACTCTTAAAAGTTATTTAAATACTCTATTGAAATTTTAAAATGATAACTATTAAACATTTTAATCTAAAAAAAATGCCCTTAAGTCCTTAACATCAAGCTTCATTAATTAACCACACAAAAGCAGATTGTCACACAAAAATACAAAAGTACTGCACCGAAACTAAACTAAAACAGAACCTTGGTTGTGTAATGGTTTTGAGAATAGTTTTTTATTTTTTAAATTAAATTAAATTAAAAAATTATTTGGTGAATAAAATTTTTGAGATCTATTTCTCTAAACATTTTAGAGTTTTTTTCTTGTGATGATTTTAAACTAAACATTTTGAATATTTATTATTAACTTTATGATTTTAAAAGATTAAATAAATTTTTTTGATAAAATTGCAAACATGATAATATAGAAATTTAAAATTTATTATATTTATAAAATACTAAAATTAAGAATAAAATAATCAATTAAAATTTATAAAAACAATATTAAAAAATTTATTATTATTCATCACTATTAAAAGATTTAAATATATCAAACGATATCAGAGAAATGCTAGCATAGAGTCTAATGAATAAAATTTTTAAAAATGATACTTTTTAACTTTTAAAACAAAATTTAAAATTATGTTAATTTCTTTTATTTTTTATTTATATTTTGAATATACTATTTTATCTTTCTTATCTTTATTATTTTTCACTTTTTAAAAAATACTTTTTAAATCACTTTACAAAATAATTTTTAAAAACTAAAAACCAAAACATCAATCAAACAATCCTAAATAAAACACAATATACCAGGACATGTCAAACAACGTTCCTGGTTAACAAAGTCACGTTTAAAATGGTAATTAAAGGACCAGATTTTATGATTAATATTATAGATCTTCAAAAACGAATATAAATTAAGTAATTAAAATTATAGTTTTAACAAGAAGTACAAGGAAGTTAGACATTGTGTATGTAAATTTATTTTAAAGAAAAATACTTTTTGCAATTTTTTTAAAGAATCTTAAAGAACAATTAATTATCCTAAAAAAAATTACATTTACAAACCAGCCATTACTAAACTTAACTAAAAATAATTGAAACTGTAACACTTACCCGGTCTCAAAATGCCATCCTTTCAAATTGGCAACTTGAAATAAAGCAGACTTCCATTTTCGCACTTTGTCGGAGTAATTTCCTAACCTTTTTTCATGTTCAGCTATGGCTTTGGCATAACTATTTTTTTGGTACCTTACATCCGAGGGGTTTACTTTGTAAAAGATTGGCCAAACCAGTTGGGTTTTAGTCCTCATACACTCAAGGATCTTGACAAGTTCATCAAGACACCATGAGGAATATGCATAATTTTCAGAAAAAACAATAATTGAAAGCCTTGATGCTTCAATTGCTTTTACAAGGGTTAGTGAAATTTGGTTTCCTCCCTCCAATACCTCATCATCCATGAAGGTTTTGAATCCCTCCTTACACAAGGCATGATAGAGAAAGCCTGTAAAAGAGTAACGAGTATCTGCTCCTCTAAAACTCAGAAAAACATGGTAGCGGGCCATTGAGTGCTTGAGACTGTCCAATGCTCCTTTCCACTCATCAATGTGTTTTCTTTTTAAGGAAGATCCCACTTCTTCAATTGCAATAGGCAACCGTTTACATTCAATAGCAACTTTTCGTGCCACATTCAATAGGTTGAATGGGGACTTATGATTTATACCTGAATGCTTCTTGAACAACATCCAAGCTTCCTCCTCAGATAAGAGATGAAGAGGAATCTCCCTTTGACAGTACATCAAGGTGCATACTGATTGAAGATGTGTGGTCAAAAGAACTTTGCACTTTCGGTGATTACCACTACAAGGAATACCTATATCCTCTAACTCAACCTTTGCCCAAACATCATCCAAGATCACAAGTATTCGCTCCTTACTTTGTAATTTCGTGGATATTCTCCTTGCTCTTCCAGCTTCACTATTTTCATCCAATTTCAGACCCAACCAATCAGCAATTTCATCTTGAATCCTTTTGACATTTGGAGTTTGGGACACGGTGGCAAATACAACCAGATCAAAAATCTTCAAATACTTGGCTTTCTTACCCATCGCTTTCACCAATGTTGTTTTACCAGAGCCTCGAATTCCATACAATCCAATTATATAGCTACTATCATCTTGCAATGCCTCCAAAAGTTGATCTGAAGCCATTTTTGTAGACTTGAAACACACAAAATTTTCAGAAGAGAAGTACTCTATATCCGGAAATTGTGCAAGGACGGGAAATGGTTCAAATTCATGTTTGGTACTCAGGTGTTGTAGAGTGTCAATTTTATTTTGCATTTGTTTGTAGAGACAACGTCTCTTCCAACTAGAATATACAATCTGGACAAAACTGTTGTTCATCTCGTCTTCTTCTTCAAATTTGTCCACTTCTTCTACGAGTTTCTTCACTTCATTTAGCCACCCGAGAACAACATCCCCGAATTCTTCTGTGATGTTAGTTGCTTCAACTTTTCTCCGCACAAGATCTCGAGTTGAAATCAGCTCCTCCTTTTTACTCTCAAGATTTTTGATGATTGCGTTAACACCAAACAGATTTTGTCCTTGGCGTCTCATTGAAGCCATCACATATTGTAACATATTGTCAAAAAGAAAGCCCACAGCGATGTCTATTAACGCCATGTAAACGAAGGCAAGCTGGCAAAATAATCAATCAATTTACTATTTAATCCAGACGCATCTTAATGGTTTATTTTTCATGCAGCAATAAATAAAAAATGAGGTGAATGGATGATACAGATAAAAAATGAATTTCCATGGAAGAGAAAATGACAGGGAAAAAAAGAAGAGAGGTGGATGGAATTTTGAACTCACTCGAAGATGTTGCAGTTATAAACCAAATGATGTTATCTCTCTTCTTCCCTCTACTCTTCTCTTCGAATGACTAGCATCCACAGAGTGGTTGATTTGCAGTGTTTATATGTTGGAAACCAGCAGTTGACTAATTGGGGCCTAATACACGCTCTTCGTTTATATAAATATGATTATTTATTTTATAGCAATTAGCAAGAGTCGCTGTTCTTTCACGCGATGCCCATAGGATCCTTTGTAAACAATTGCATAGGATGATGACGATTCAATCCGAACTTGAAGTATTTCGCTAATCTATTTTTTTTATAAATTATTGATCAATTATTGTTATAATTATGTTTAAATATTAGATGAAAATAATTTTCAAATAATTTATTTTTGTTTAAATTTATAAACAAATTACTTTTTCTATAATAAAATTATAAAATAAGTATGAAGTTATTTGTAATAGTTGATTTTTTATTTAAAATAATTATTATAAAAATTAACTAAAAAAATAAGTGGATAATTTTCAATCATAAGCTTTAAATGTATGTTTATTTTAAATAAGTTGTTTCTTTTTATAAAAGAATATCCTCAAAAAATAGTAACTGATTTTTTAATAGTTATAAATCAAACAATATTAAACAGTACTTTTTACATTTTTCAAATAATTACCAAAAAATTATTTTTAATACATTTAACCCCAAGTCACCAAAAATTTACAAATTTTAGAAAATATTGACGACATGATTCTTTTAAAAATACTATTCTTAACTTTTAAGATTGATCTTAAACATTTAAAAGTAAAAAAAAATTGAGAATATAAATGTTTATTATATTAAAATCTAAAAATATGAAAAATATTTTTAAAATAAAATATTATTTTAAATATTAAAATCAGACTTAAAAATAGGTTACCTAAACTGTTACTTTATAGCTAAAAAGCTAGTCTTCCGAGTTGATCACGCTTGCATGGTTTTTAATAAAATTCATAAAAGTATACTATTTTAGTGAGAGTTCATGTGAATTTCTATCCTTTTAGGCCCAAAGCCCAAGTTTCTTGTCCAAATACCACTGTCTTCATTTAACTTTGGCTAAATCATATTTACACCTTCCTTCGAGATATATCGAAAAATATTTAATATTTTTTATTTTAAATATTTTTTATTTTAAATATTTTTTATTTTAAATATTTTTTAATCCTCTTTAAATATATAATATCATAAAAAAATAAAAATAATTTGCATATATTTGTATAATTGAGAAAGATGTACACTTTATATATTTATACAAATTAAAGAAAATTTGTGAATGATTAAAAAGAGAAAGACATAAGATTTTTTTAATGAATATTAGAGAAAATGTTAATGTAATTTATTTTTTAACTTTTCAATAGATTGAGATATAGTGAGACCAATGTGTTGGGTAAAATTAAAACAAGTTGCTCAAAAGCTAATTGAAAGATAAAAATTAAAAATTAAAAAATTAGATAAAAGACAAAAATTATCGGTTAAATTAAAAATATTTAATCAAATTAGTTATTAAACTAAATGATAAATGTAAAATAATAAATAAATAATAATTAATAAAAAATAATAAATATGATATATTTTTATTTTATTTAATAAAAATATATTAAAAATTAATTAAAAAAAAATTCTTTAAGACAAAATTTTTTACATAAATAAATTTCACATAATTTTTTAAAAATTAATTATTATAAATTAAATTTTTTAACAAATGGTTTAATATATTTTTAATAAAATAAAATAAATAATTTATTAATTAAAATAAATAAAAAATTACAATAGTAATTTAAAATATAATATTTTATAATAATATAAAAATAAATTTATAAATATTAAGAATATTATTATGAAAAATTAAATAATATTAAATTTATAAACTAAATAGATAAATTAATGTTAAATTATAAAAATATATTAAGAATAAAAATAAAATTATTTTAACTAAAAATAAAAAAATAAAATAAATTACTTTAATTGATTTTTTTAAAATATCAATAACTAATAAAATAATTATTTTATTAAACAAAACTAAAATATTTTAAAATTTTTTTTAATTAACTAAAATATTTTATCAAACATACTTTAAATAATTTTAATAGTTAATTGCACAATTTATAGAAATCAAAACTTAAATTTATTTCAACATACTCGGTAGTGTTTGATTTTTAGTTTTTAAATTAAATTTATAAATAAAATTTGTTCAATTAAAATTATTTTAAGTTAAAATTTTAATTTATTTTTAAAATATATTATTTATATTTTAAAATAACTTTTTTATTTTAATTTTAAAATTTTTTATTTTTAATTTTATCATCAAATCATTATTATCATTGTTATAATTTTTTTATTATTTAAATTTTTTTAATAACCATTCCTATCAGTGTTATAATAATACTAATAACAATATTTTGTTATTTATTTAAAAAATAAATACAAAAGTTAAGAAATAAAATAATATTATTAAATTTTAAAAAAATATATTTATTTTTATATATACATTTTTTTCACCTTTCTTATTTTATTACCGTTGATAAATATAAAGATATATATATAAATAATAATTAATATTTTTGAAAATTAAAAATAATAAAAACAAAATTTTTATTCTCTTTCTAAACATAAAAAAATAAAAGGAGTATATTTTTACTTTTTATTATTTTTTAATTTTTATTATTTTAGGATGATTTAATATATTTGAAAATGTTTAAGCAATAATTTATTTCTTCATTCTTATGATCCACGGTGAAAAGATAAGTTGATAAAAACGAATTCACTTACTTTTACATTAATTTTTTTAAAAATAAAAATCCAAAATTTAATTAAAAGAATGATTAATTTTTATCCAGTTCAAAAATATTTATTTCTAATAAATAATACATGTAGTTTAAGGAAAAAAAAAACCCTGACTAAAAGAATAAATACCAAATAAAATATTCGAATACACTTTTATAAAAACTGATAATGTTTAATAATGATTTTTTAAAATGGGGAATGTGATATTTTCTAACTTTTAGTTCTTATAAATATAATAAATTTTGTTTTTAGTCTTTATAAAAAATTGTTTTTATCTTTAATTTTTTAAAATTTTTATTTTTAATCTATATCATTAACTTATCATTAAATATTTGATTATATGATGTTTAATTCCTTGTATACATATTAAATAAAAATTATATAAGTAGCTAATTTGGAAAAAAATATAAAAATGATATTATATGTAAATAATAATATAAATTTTAATTTATCCTTTTTCTGTAAAACATTTTATAATTTATACAATATTAATATCTGTCAAAATTTAGATCAATATCTACTAATCAATCTATAAATATTTAATAACAATAATTAGAACAAATTTTTAAAAAATCAAAGATAAAAATATATATATTTTTATAAAAACTTAAACAAAACTTGTTATATTTATATAAAGTAAAAGCATATTTAAAACTCTTGTTTTTTAATGAATAATTTCGCAAAGATTAAAACAAATACAGCTTTAAAGCTGATCCATTTCTAAAAAATACTCATTAATTCCACAATGATTATTGATTTTATTTATCTAGCAATCTTACAGTTTGATTGACTTAATTCCTAACTTTTTGCATTCAGCATGTCTACATTTCTTTTGCTTTGAACATGTCAACATTAATGATATGTTTAAAAAAGAGTGAAATTTATTTCGGCTAATAAATAATATACTATCAATCCAACTAATCTTGTGAAAACTGGGCCGAATCAACTTTAAAGTTTAACCAATTCAAAAGGAGCTTGGATTGACCGTTGACCAGGGACCAACAAGGACAATCCCGAATTTATACAATAATACGGAAGTGAAATTATTATTTTGGTCTAAAAAATTTAAAATCCATTACGTTAATTTTTAAAAAAATTATTTTTAAATATAAATAAGTGATCATTTTAATTTTTTAAATTATTTATTTTTAAATGAAAATAACTTATTCGTTTCAAATAAAATTATAGGGGCAAATGCGGAATATAAAGTAAATGGTTATTAACATTGACTTGTGCATTTCACGCTCCACCTGCTCTCAGTTTCGATCTTCCGATTCGAAGCATCTGAATTTTCCCAGAAAATCAGAGAGAAAGTGAAAGAAAATGCACGATTTCTGTTTCACGATTCCGTACGGGTTGTTGTTAGTGGCTGGAGGACTCTTCGGATACATCAAGAAAGGGAGCATAGCTTCTCTGGCCGGAGGCGCGGGCTCTGGTTTGGTTCTCATCGTCGCCGGCTATCTCAGTCTCAATGCCTTCGGCAAGCGGAAGAACTCTTACCTCGCTTTGATTATCGAGACCGGTATCTTTCTTTTCTTCTGTTGCTTTTTTTTTTTTTTTGGTTTCAGATATGTTTGGCTTCGTAGTTGGTGATTGTTTACTTGGTTGATGTTTTGGTTCCTGATTCTGGATTTGGAACAAGTACTGTGTTAGTAACCCTGATTTGATTATTTGGATATAATGGATGTGAGGAAAGATGTAGGATTATTGGATTCCTTTTAGATGGTCTAAAATGTTGGATTTGAATTTTGGATGAATGATTCTATGACCTTCTAAGGAATCAGCTTGATAATCCTCTGAATTGCTTAAACTATAATGTGTTTAATGCTTTTCGCGTTTCCAAAATATTAAAAGCTGCTGGTTTTTCATTTACTAGTTTCTATTTTAAGTGATTAAGAGGAAGAGGATGTTATGAAGATTTGTTTCGTTGAGTGTAAGATTTAAAAGTGTTGAGGGAGGGAAAGTGATGTTATCGACTTATTCAACGTGTTCTGAAAGAGGGTGCCTGTGGAAGATCATTAATGAGTGCATGTAAGCTGATATATATTGGGATCCTGGTTTTCAAGTTTTCATTGTCTATCAGGCTTGTATCTTGCCCCATACAATTTTTTCATTAGTATGGTTGAAGCGATGGAAGATGGTTCATCCTATAGCTTATTTGCAACTGTTTCCAGCTTTTGTTTCCCTCCCAAGTGCTGGTTCTTACGTGATACTCACCTATCCACCACTTCCCTGGCCAACTTGTACGTGTTAGCATGCTGCCAGCATTCGTCCTGGGCTAGGATTGAACTCTCCATGAGATTCCTAGTTGCATTGAACTATGTGTAATACCTTTGAATATAAGCCCGGCCTAGTCCATAATGCATAGCAGATCGATCTTATAAACTTAGTTGACTTCTAGGTGCAGTAACCTAAGCCTTCTACTTGACTCATCTTTGTACAATTGTACCTGTATGTTTTCTTTCTAACGAAAGCAAGCTCTATGTCAGTAATGACTGGCATTGCTCCTACTTAGTAATAAAAAATGTGAACAGAAACTTTAGTAGGTGTAGAGATGTATCAGATTGTATCGATCTCTATCAATCCCAACATTAAGCAAGAATACGTCTTTTTAACTTGAATATTTTAGTAAGTTATGACTTACGACCAATGTATAGGGTCAAAGGGCATCTGTATTCATCTCACAAGCTATGTTCATTGAATTAATTATGGTCCATATTTATGGGAGTAGTTTGCTTTGCTTTGCTTTTTACTAATTTGTTTCCTGCAAAACAGTTTGTGCAGCCATTCTAACTTGGATAATGGGCCAGCGTTATGTGGAAACATGGAAGTTGATGCCTGCTGGTCTTGTTGCAGGAATCAGGTAATCATAGGGTTGATTAGAGGTACCCAACCTCATACTCTGATCAGCGTTTATTCTCAGAATTGTAAGAACTAAATTTAAACTTTAATATTTGATTGTTGGATTAGTTGTTAGCTTCTAGATTATAACTCCACGAGCATATTTTTTATGAAAAGTAAATGCATCCATTAAAAGAAATGTCTATAAACTTTTTTAAAATAATCAAGGGCTCACCATTCACATTTGTTTTGAGAGTTAGAAAAATAAGTTCTTCGAAAATTTGTTTTAACTTCCGATTGCTAATTTGAAGACCTATATATTACTTTCCAAATTTGAAGTCAGGAATCAAGCACTAGCAACCATTAATTGTCTCTGTTTTGTCCAATTGCTCCCCATCTGTCACCCAGCACTATTGTAATAAACTATTTTTTCTTGTTTGTATATCTTAACACTTGATATATGCTTCTGTAGACATTTATGCAAGTTAGGGTGTTTGTTATTTCTAAAATGCTGCATATGGGTTTGCATCTCCATAGTAGAGCAATGTATGTTGTTTGTATCAGGAATTAAGGCATTTGTCTTTCTTTTTCCTGCAGTGCTCTCATGACTGCGTTTTATCTCTACAAACTAGCAACCGGTGGCAACCATCTCCCCACCAAGGCTGAGTGATGATAAAAGAATATATGATGTGTTTTCTTACTATAAAACAGATATGTTGGTTGTCCTCCATTAATTGGATGGGTGAGATATGTCATTCTTCGTTTATACTTGGTGATTTCAGAGTACGTAACAAAAAGATAGTTGTCATTGTCTTAATACAGGTAGGAGAATTGGGCCAGACCACCCTCACTCTCTAAGCAGCTCTTCTTTATTTCCTTTTTCTCTTAGCATCCCTTACCATTGAATTTGTTTTTATTTGCTGCATACTAGACACACTTGATGGAAATTCCAAATGAAAAGTATTAAGACTTATTTGACTGATCTGCAAATTTTCATTTGCTTGGTGTGATGCTACCTGAAATCTGAAATAAATTACATTGTCAGCATTTAGTCTATGTTTGGTTACACGTTATCTTCTGTCAAACGTGCATCTATGATGGGCAAACGCCGATTCAACATGTTTGGAGTTCTCTATTGCAACGCATGTCACCTTCGGGAACGTGAGTAAACTAAACACCATGTGTTTCTAGCTTATGAATCCGGTATATGCGATTTAGGGTTTGCTATTTCTTGGGCTATATTTTTTCACCCGTTTTTTGCTGCTCTCCGTTATCCTTCACATGGTGCGCTCAGCTCCTTGACTTCATCCTATACCGCTACTCATTCTCTCCTCATCCCTCTCATGGCCTGCCTTGATGGTAGTGAGAACTGAATGGGCTGGGCAATGCCTTAAAGATTTTTGCCGGGCTTGAAAGGCATTTTGCATAATGGAAAGTTTATGTGTACACATTCTCCTCTCAATTTTGCAGAATGAAAACCGTGGGCTGATGAAGATTTTTGACACGTATATGTTGTCTGGTTGCTACCAATTTAATCTTCCACTTACAAGTTACAACCCATAATAAGATTTTTTGTCAGGGAAAATTTATATTTTCAGTTTAAAAAAGGAAGAGAAATTATCTTCAGTCAATAAAGTGATAATGTTATGTTCATTAAAGTTATTTATTATTTCTACTTCTTAAGATATATATATATATATATATATATATATATATATATATATATAAGAAAGAATTTATTTAAAAAATAATTTGTGCTAGAGTTATCTTACTTGATAATAGTTTATAAAATATAAATTTAACAAATTTAGTACTTGAATGATATGATATTAGTCGGATGTTTATAGACACCAAGTTTTTTTTAAAACAAAAAATCAGAATTTACAGGTATTTAATTTCATAACTAATATTTATGTATATTTTAAAAGATGCCATATGTTAATTTGATATTATTTAATAAAATTAAATAATTTTTAAATTTTATGAAGTTTTATAAATTTTATCTACATAATAAAAAATTGTAATTTAATAGTTGGATTTGTTAATCTTACAATTTATAAGTCCAGAAGCAGATGATATTAGAATTCAAACTTAATAAAATAATATTAATGGTTTTTAGTTGATAATAAAAATTTTCAATTAATATTAAGTATAATGAAATATTTGTAAATTATTATTAACATAATAGTTGTTAAGTAAACTAATTTTATTTTTTAAAAAAATTATATCTTTCAAATTCTTGTGTTCTTCTAATTTATCTATTTATGATTAATAAAAAAGATTGTTAATTTTTTTTAACATTTCATGTATATTTATAAACATTCACGACACATGCTGATTTTAATGTATTGAATTTGGTTTATCTTAAATAATATATTGAATTAAAGTCTCACAAAATAAATAAATAAAAAATTGACATTTTGAGATATTTGTCCCTTTTAATGGATTCACCTAGATCTATTTGAGTCTAACGAGACTTTTGGATATAAAAAATAAAAATTAATATAATATTTCTTTCACAGATACTTATTAAATGTACAAAATCCTTGCTAGTATGTATTTAACCAGCCTTATATATAGAGAGAGGGGGACCGTATCAAGTGAGGGATGAGAGTGGATGGAGAGTGAATGTCATTTTGTATAATTAAAATAAACAGTTAAAATTATAATTAACAAATAATATCGATTATTTATGTATAACTAAAATTAACTCCACCCACGTTCTACATAGATATATATTCATTTTCGCAATTTTTTCTCCCAACACATTCATAGTGAAAATATTAAAAAGTTGACAATTGCTGCTCTTTCCTGGTCACAAGAAGTGAGTGTGACAATTGTTTTGGGAAATGAAATGCTCATCTATTATATATTCAAACTCAATTGCTGTTGAGTTCATCTCAAAGGCATTTTTCACTGCCAGATTCCATCTCCTATGGCTTTGTTTGTTTTCCTCCATATAAAACTATCGACACTATAAGATTATTTAAATAAAATGTGTTTTCAAAGCTAATATCAGATAAGGAAAATGATTATTTTTTTGGTCAAGAGATAAGACAGATGATTAAGAAAATGCCGAGGCACACTCGAATGGGTTTGTCCATACTTTCCGTGAGCCTACCCTGCTGTTTATGTTTGATACATCGACTCTACTTCACATAAAACTAAAAAATAAAATAAAATCGGTACTATTAATTTGTAAATGTTTTATGGGGTCCTTTTCTGTGGCATCATTAAGAAATAATACTTCTCAAGGTATTTATTTTTATTGCTCAGTTAAGTTAATTTTATCCGGTACAAGCTGAGGGAAAAATAAAATAGACATAATGATTTCTTTGTTTCACTCTATTGTGGTTCAAAATTCTCTCTAAAATTATAACAAAATAATTCAAATTTATTGTATATTTCAAAACAATTTTTTTAATATTTTTTTATATTTCAAATTAGTTTACTATTACTATTATTTTTTGGAATTCTCATTTTTAAATATTTTATTGTAAAATAAATAAAAATGTGAATATGATCTTTATATGTAAATTATTATAATTTCTATATCTTATAATGTAATATGGTATTTTTATGTTAATTTAAACTTTTATAATTTTATATTTGCCTAACTTTTAATATATTATTTAATATTAAAAATATATTATTATTATTGATTTGATTATGATGAAATCAACCAATATTTTTATTGGTTTAATAAATGGTCAATTTGAAAAATATTAGTCAACACAAAAAAAAAAAACCAAAATAGGAAGTAAACGAAAGCCTTCACCGGATATACCGTATTATCTTTACAGAAAGAGAAATCAAGTCAATTAACATGGAATAATTGATATATATATATATATATATATATATATATATATATATATATATTGTTGGGCATAATTTGGTATTGACATATGCCCTAACAATTTTTTTATCTGTTCCTTTCTCATTACAACAAATCAGACCAATAATGAGTGACAGATCACTAGTATAATGAGTGAATCATAGAGAAACTATCTCTTATTTATGTTAAACATTTATTTTTATACTGGAATTCCGTTTTCAAAAGAGGAATGATAAAGATATATGTAATTTCTCATCCATTATTTTTTATATGCACCAACAATTTTTTATGTAATAAATTCAATAAGAAGAAAAAGTAGGAAAGAAAAGTGAAAAATATATGAAAAAGAATTGCTTTTTTGATAATGTACATAGCCGGCTGGTATCATAACAGTTTTCATTTGTACAGTAACTAGAGTTGAAAGCAAAGGACAAAAAGCCTATTATTATAAAAGCTTCACAGGAACACTTGATAGCATCATTTTTTTTCAGAACCCAACTTGAACCTGAAAAGGAACTCCTAAAACATGAGTCTTGTTTTTCTTGTTAGCTTCCTGTTGCTGATCCCAATCCTCTTTGTTCTTAGAAGAAGAAAAACATCGAAAAGGGTCCCTCCAGGTTCACTTGGGATACCTATTATTGGTCAAAGCCTTGGTCTTCTTAGAGCCATGCGTTCCAACACTGCAGAAAAATGGGTTGAAGAAAGAATAAAAAAGAATGGTCCAACTTCAAAGTTAAGCCTATTTGGAAAACCAACAATTTTAATCTACGGACAGAGTGCGAATAAGTTGATATTCTCGGGTGGTGATAACACCATTGTTAACCAGCAAACACAGTCCATCAAAATGATATTGGGTGATCGGAGTTTGCTGGAACTGAACGGTGAAGATCACAGTCGAGTGAGAAGTGCACTTGTCTCATTCTTGAAGCCAGAATCCTTGAAGCTATACATGACAAAAATGGATGAGGAAGTTAGGAGGCACCTTCTGATGCATTGGCATGGGAAACAACAGGTTAAGGTATCTTCTATCTTCTTACAACTTACAACATAATATCTATTACATAAAAAACTCTTGGGAACCAAATCTAATAACATGTTGGGTTGAGGGTATGTAACTAGTAACCCACAAAATACCCAATTATGCCCTTAAAACATGGGGTTTGAGTTTCATATTTTATATCCAAATCAATTTTGATTTTGAAAATTTCTAGCCTTGTCCATCCGTGCTTCTCTTTTAATCGAATCCTTATTTTGATGTTGGAATAAAAGAATGGACTTTTGGATTCGGCCTGGGTAGTCCACCTCTACTTGTAACTGTTATAAAAATTAGAAGAAAATGGTAAAACAATATTGTAGCTTAGAAGGTAATGACACTATCTTCATTTATTATTTGCCTCACAATTTTAGGTTGCAAAAATCTCCCATTTATTACTCCTTTCCTAGTTAATGTGTGACTTATTCCCATTAAAACTTCTGAAATACTGACAAAATATATAGTCTTGTTTGGGTAAGCAAAAGGAAATCAAAGTTGTAAAAAGAAATATAGTGTCACTATTTTATTTTTGTTGTAGGTATTGCCCCTGATGAAGACACTTACATTTAACATAATTAGCTCTCTTCTGTTTGGTCTTGAGCCTGGGAAACAAAGAGATCAATTCCTTGATTCCTTCCAAACGATGATAGAAGGAATGTGGTCGGTCCCAGTTAACGTGCCCTTTACACGCTACAACCGCAGCCTGAGAGCAAGTGCAAGAATCCAAAACATGTTGAAAGAAATTGTGCACAAGAGGAAGATTGAACTTGAGCAAAATGGGGTCTCTACCCACCAAGACTTAATCAGTTGCTTGTTAGGCATGGTTGATGAAAATGACAAACAAGTTATAACTGAAAAGGAAATCATTCACAATGCTATGCTTGTCATGGTAGCTGGACATGACACTTCATCTGTTCTAATCACTTTCATTATCCGCCTCTTGGCTAATGAACCTGATATATGGGCTGCAGTTCTTCAAGGTATGCATGATGAGTCTGTGTATGTGTGTGTGCAAGAGAAGCAAATTGTTGGTACCTGTAACTAAATATGGTTAAGTCAGAGAGAGAAAGATGCTATCAATTCTTATCAAATTGAATTTGTGGGACTTAATTTGTTTAATAAAAATTGTGTCCTTTTTTTCTTTTCTGGAACATAACTATATCATGTCAAATCCAAATTCTTAATATATTACCTAGTCCTTTACAGGTCACTTTTATTTTTATTTAAATAAACTAAAATAGGAAAAAATAACCATACATATCACATGTCATGATTTTAAGGCAACGAGATCTATCTATATATTTGGTTATGTGGTTGCAGAACAGGAAGAGATAGCAAAAAGCAAGTCCTCAGGAGAGGCACTGACATGGGAAGACCTTCAAAAGATGAAGTACACTTGGAGAGTAGCAATGGAAACTCTTAGGATGTTTCCTCCCATCTTTGGTGGCTTCAGAAAGGCTGCAACAGATATTGAATATGATGGATACATAATACCCAAAGGGTGGCAGGTAATTGAAACTCTGGTTCCTGTCATTGGTGAACTACTCTCCATGCAATCATGTTACTGATTAAAACTTTTCTACACATTTATAGATCTTCTGGGTTACAGCAATGACCCACATGGACAACAGCATTTTTCCAGAACCATCAAAGTTTGATCCAAGTAGATTTGAAAACCAAGCATCTATCCCACCATACTGCTTCATTCCATTTGGAGGGGGAGCAAGAATATGTCCAGGATATGAGTTTGGCAGGGTTGAAACACTCGTTGCAATTCATTACCTTGTTACCCGGTTCAGTTGGAAGCTATGTTCAGATAATTTCTTCAGAAGGGATCCAATGCCAGTACCAACTCAAGGGCTACTTGTTCAAATTTGGCCAAGGAAATTTTCTTAGCTGTCATTTCAATAATTGCTGATCTGCTAATAAAATGTACCAAAAATAAGTCAAATGTTACATATCAGTGCATGATTATATGAGAGCTTATTTTGTGCTCAAACTTAAATAACTAATAATTACCATCTTACTAGGAGGACTTTTGGGGAGGGAGGGATAAAGTACATTTTCTCTGAAAATACATATTCAAGCATGCACTTTAACTACATATAGCTTTCCATTTTGTAATGTTTTAATCAAATCTGGACCCTTCACCCCATCAACAACGACTAATTGCTGGTAAAAATCCATACCGGATGTGCAAGAGCACAGTTAATCCAAGGATTGCCCTCAATTGAGATGAAACTTAATTTGTAAAGATAAAATCCGATTTGAGAAATAGATATCCCTTGCAATCATGTTCCAAAATTTTTAATAATAGTTAAATAATAATATTGAACTTTTATATTTTATTATTAAACTTGATTTTTTTGAATTTTTTAAAGTAAAATTTTATTAATAAATAAAACTAGGAAATATCCACTATATCCCTTAAGAAAGTTTTATTTCTCTTTTGCTTACATAAACATATATAAGTAAATAAAATGTTTTGAAAATAATAAAATACGAGTTTTTTATGAATTTTTTTAATATATAAAAAGAGAAAATGAAAATTCAATAAAATTATATATATATATATATATATATATATATAAAGAGAGTAAAAATTCTATATGTCAAATTTAACTCTTATATTAAGTTAATAATTTTTTATAAAATATAAGATTAATTAATCCAACCATTCTATTATATTATAATATTTTTATAATAACTAATATTTGGATAACGATTCATCTGCGTTTAGTACTTGTTTAATTTGAAGTTAGAGAATATAACAAACAGAATGGAGCCCTTACCACTGCCATGAAACACTTCATACATATGCTCAGAATATTTCACTTACCACCCGTCAAAGAAGGATGTGAATATTTCACTGACTATATTGTAGTGCTTGATTCCTTCATCAACAAAGAAGGATGTGGATATTCTGGTTCAAAAGGGAATAATCATATATCGGTTGAGTAATAGTCATGTTGTGGCTAAATGTACAATGCTTTGCACAAGATATTGTGCTAGAAAATTCAATTCTACTATTCCGAAATTTGTCCAAGGATGGACGATTTACTGTGAGCATCCTTGGTACAGTGGAAAGGCAACTTAGACACGATTGTTGCAAGACTTCATGGCAAATGGTTGTTTTCTTTTCTCTCTATTTTTCAAACAATATGGTCTATCCTCTCTTTCTATACATATACATGTTAGAGATAGAAAAATCTTTCTATACATATACATGTTAGAGATAGAAAAAGAAGGAAATGGACATATTTCATTATCAATCTAATTATTAAATTAATTGATTTTATTATATAAATTAAATTTATAAAATTTTAAAAAATTGATATTTCATAAAATAATTTTAAATTAATGTATAATATATATTTTCTACCATACATTAATTTAAATTTATTTAATAAATAAATTCTTTTCAAACTTCATAAATTTGATTTACACAATAAAACTTGTTAATTTAAATGTTAAATTGATAAAACTTAATTATTTAACAAAATTATTAAATAAAATAATTCAAATACAATTTATTTCAGGAGTAAATTTATCCTTTTCTTTATATATATATATAATAGAAAAAATACTGTTATGTGAAGATACCGGATCTGAAAGCTGATGTAAGTAGGTTTATCTATATGCTTAAGCGGGTAATACTCTCTAACAAGGCTTTCGAGAGTGTAGAATTGGAGTAAACTAAATTGCTACTTTGACGACTCATAGTACAACAATTTTCAACTTTTCAATTTAATGTTAGAAAACTCAATCTAGGTAAAAAAAAAAAAAAAGGAAACGAAAAACAGATGCAGAGTTAAAAAAAAAATTACTCATAATACTTATTCAAATTAATTTTACAACAAGATGTAGATAGAAGTTCCATATATTTACATTATGTTTAATCTAGCTACAAAGATTATGACAAATTACATGAATGTTCTAATATAAGTTGTAAGAATATATATACAATGAGCAATAGTTTGACTCTTTTTTTAAATTAAATGGATACAAACATTCATTTGGCATCTCCTAAGTAATCAGCCCAAAGAATGGAGGAAAATATTGAAGACTGCTCTGCTAGCAATTCTGGGGTCTGGAGTATTTTGGAGGAAGAGATGGGCACCTTTCATTCATATTGGGGTATGGTTGCATGGTGTTGTATCCAGGTAACTCCATTCGATACTTGCCTTTAATCTGACAATAAGGAAGCTTCACCGTGTCTCCATCGTTGCACCATTTTGGCAAGCGACTAGAATTGTTCTCAAAAAAATTGAGAATGTAAGCATCTTTTATCTGCATTTATAGCACAAAGATAAGTCCGTATGAGCCTGGTCAAGAAACTACAACAATGAAGTTCTTCAACTTCTAAAATCACAAAAATCATATACATTGTGAACTGTTATCAACCCTGCTGCTCAAGAACCTGATTTCACATGGTAAATTTTATTTTGATAGTGTTGGTTGGAGGGGAGGAAAGGGAGGGGAAGGATTATAGAAATCCCTTGTTCGATTCAAAAATTTGGAAGGAGAGGGGGAAAATAAGGAGACAAAAATACCTCCCTTCCCATTTTCACCTCCCTCCAATATTGGAAGAAAAGTGCTTCAGGTTTGTGGAGTGTGGACTATGCTAACGTTGTGGGAAAATGTTAGTTTTATTTGTCTACCATAAGGGTACACTAGTATATTTATTTACTTTCCTTCTAATCCACACCTTTGAACCAAAACAAAAGAAGAATGAGATGGTCAATAGTCAATGCTGAATTCATATTTCCTGCTTAAAAAAAGGTCACCGACAACTATTGGGTGATGTCATTTAATGAATGTGGAATGAACTCCACTTTCGGTGAATCATTCAAATGACTGACTCTGCCTAATGTACAGCATCAAGGTCAAAACACCATAAACGGAGCAACACATTTCATGAGCAAGTCTTTGCACACATGTTTGATCTCATGTATGTTGGATATATCTTACTGTCATCCTTCAATCCTTTAGCTCAAGTGACCAGAGCTCAAACAAAATAATAAAACATGGAATTGCCAAACCATTTTGCACTACAGTTCAATAAAAATAGCTGAAAGAGCTTAGAGCACATAAAAAAACTGTAAAACCATGATAATAGACTTTATATGCTCAATCATTCCTATATATTATGTGGTGGATGAAACTAAATTACTATAACTATTGCAATCCAAAAGACCGAAACCAAACATCCAGCAACTTACCGTAAACTCTGTCACTTGAACAGACCTAGCAATTGGATCAAACAATCCTGCTTCCTTGTACATCTCAAGTATAAAAGCAATGCAAGAAGTTGACTTCCCATCACTGTACACCCAGTCATCCAGTTCCGGCATTGTCAGCAGTTCATCAAAAGATGATCCACGCTTTTCAACTTCTACCAAAATTTCTGGAAGGTCAAGTCCCTGTAAAAACACAGGCTACACAGGTCATTTATTTTCAGCTAATGGGGAAATTCCATATTACAAAGCAGTTATAAGGGATAGAGATGTCTGGTACATCACATGGAAATTGTTATATATTAAGGACCCAAAATATCTTGAATAAACACACACAAACACAAGAATATCAATTGCTGATTGCTTACTACTCTATGTAATAGATCACATCACAAGCATCTTATGACTTATACTAGACAATTGAAGACATTAATTCAATTTACTGTCATAAACTAAAAATATTTAGTATGAAATAATACACACACTTTTACTCAAGGAGCGAGTGTTATCATACTTACTCTGTGAAATAAAATTATTTCTTTTTTCAAGTTGGTATCAATTCCTATCCAATCTATGTTAGGCCAACCGCAAATGCTGGGGTGATATCATTGTTGTTGTAGGTTTAGGCTCATCCATGCTGTAAAGTAAAGTGCAATGTCTTTGGGGCACAAAAAAGTCAGGGTGCTTACACCCTCTTCAAACATTCACAATAAAGTAAACTCAGTCCTACTTGAGTATGTTGCTGACATAATCATCTGACAATGATGACATTGAGAAACAACTTCTAAGGGATAAATTGGCTGCCCAGTTTGAAAGGACTTGGCAAGCTGAAGTACTTCCTTGGAAATAAGGTTGCCTACTCCTAACATGGTATATGTTCTTGACCTTCTCGGAAAGACTAAAAATTTGGGTTGTAAAACCAGTGGGATTACCATTGAGCACAATTATACAATGGAAGTGAAGAAGAGAGCCCCCTAATGTTTTGTCTTTTATCACAAGAAAAATAGGAAGGAAAGAAAGGGAGCTGAAAGAAAAAGAAAGGAAAGAAAGAGAGTGGAAATAAGAAGAAAAAGTGAGTTGTTTGGATAAATAGAAATAAGAGAGGAATATAAGGAAAAAAATTCTCTTTTTTTATTTGAATGGATGGAAAAGAAAAGGAAAAAAATATTAGTAGTATAAATTTTATTTTATATAAATTTTTAAAAAAATTAACTTTAAAAATTTTAATTTTTTACTATGTTTTTTAATAAATATAATTTCTATTTTTTAAAAAATATATAATAATTTTAACACTTTAAAATAATAAAATAAAATTCTCTCCCAACTTTCCTGTGCCTTTCACTCCTGATAAGAGAGGAAGATGAATACAGGGACCCAGGGACCCACGGAATTGATTTCACTCCCCTCACATAAAACAAATGATATCAAACATATGGAAAGGTATCATTTCCGGATCTTTCCATCCTCCCTGCTGTCCATCGGCTTTCCAACCATCCATCCAAACAATGTGTAAGAAAATGCAGTTGAGACAACCACATGTGGATGAACGACCAACACAGCTGCATGCCTCGCTTACTTCACAGCTGATAAAACCCAATATCCGATTCAGAGGTTGGTAGAGAAACTAACATACCTATGTCGTCAATGTTGTCAGCAAGGATTATGCATGAACCGATGGCTAGACATGTGCGAGATGTGGATAGGATTCTACAATATTGAAGATTACACCTGGTAGAGCATTGGTATTCAAAAAGGGTAGAAGTTTCTCCATGAAAGTGTACACTGAGGCAAATTAGGCAGGATCAGTCATAGATAGGAGGTCAAACTCTGGTTATTTTATGTTTCTAGTAGGTAATACTACAGCATGGAGGATAAGAAACAGTCTAGTTTCTTGATTGAGCTGACGCAGAGTTTCAAGCTATGGCTCAAGGAGTGTGTATATTGCTTTGGATGAAAATCATATTGGATGACCTTTAAGTTCACCATGAAGCTCCTATTAAGTCAGTATGACAACAAATCAACTTTTAGTACTGCATATTACCCTATTCAACATGACAAGACAAAACACATTGAGATAGATTGACACTGCATCAAAGAGAAGTTGAATGGTGGAGTGATAGCCATAACATATATTCCTTTGGGACACCAATTAGTAGGCACCTTGACTAAGGGGCTACCCACAGAGTGCTTCCACGATCTTGCTTGCAAGGTGGGAATGGTAGATATCCATTCACGAAGATGAGGGGGAGTGGTGTACTTCCCACATTGTATATATTTGTAACATGTGAGTTATTTGCTTAGCTTGGGTATTATTAAAATTCTTAATTACCACATTTAGGAGATTTCAGCATTAATAGCATTAATGTAATTTAGCCCAAGTTTAGTGTATATATGTCTAACCATTGTACAGTTTCTGATCAATAAATAAAATTATTATATCTCCTTTTTCAAGTATGTATGTATGTGTGCACGTGCGCACATGCGTGTATGTATTCGGGCAAAAAACAAGATTGCATACTTCAGTTCCAAGTCGTTTGTTCAAGGCTTCATTCCACATATTTGCAGCATATGCAGGTTGGACTTGACTCCAAATTGTCATAACACAAGCAACCTGCAGAAAAAACAAAGTAAATGCTCTCAAAGTACTAAAACATACTAAATACAGAATGGGGAGATGATAAAGACAAACAGTAATTGATACAGCATTTTGTGAATTTATTCATCACTTTTTCTCTTCTTCTTTCTTAAGTTAATGAACTTTTTCTTCAATAGCAATGGTCTTCTTGACTGGAAGTCAGGCAAGTCTAAGTAAAAATGCATCAGAGGATGATAATGTAATTCAAACAAAATTTTATATTAATCAAACAACTTGCACAGAAAACTCATATTGAACTCTGCACGACCAAGGCTATGGTTTATTTTATTCTCTGTTAGAAATAATTCATATTATCATTAAAAATGGGAGGTCAGAAATGCTCAAGCTTGGAATTAAGAAGATAGTTGAACCTATTGTTAACAAATATGAATTGAAAATTTAAGCAGGACAGTTGACTAAATTAATACCACATTAGCATCCAAGGGGGGTGGATAATTCCCACTTAAGGTGTCTATCCAACTGAAGATCATGTTATGGTAACCATATGGTTTTCCTGCCATGCTCCGGGCGAACTCCCATGCAGCAGTCTCATTAAACTTGGCACGCATGTCAGGGTGCAATGGAAGCAGCGCGATGTGGGGATTGGACTCATCTTTATTGAGCTCAAAGTCCCACCACTCTTCCCATGGTACCAAAGCAATTATATCTTCTCCCTGCAAACAAAAAGTAAGGAAAGAAATAAAATGCTTGCAACTTGATTCCAAATGCTGCTGCGGAGTTGAAGAACCACTATACTTTTATCATCAATTGCTCAAGCAATCAAACTACCATAATGAATTATTTGTCCTAAAAGAAAATCTATATATGCTAACATGATAAATTTGTTGCACTAATTTTCAATCACAATTTCAAACTGAAACTAAAAACATAATCCTGCTACTCTGATGACGACATGGTTAACTTAAGGAACTTCAGAAAACTCTATAAATTATATCAAAAACGTTAAAATCACACAGGATTCTAGAAATGTTCTATTTTCTCTGAAGGATACAAATATAAAATTATCAAGGAATAATATGAAATATAACATATATCCCAGTGAACAAACAGATACAATGCAACTTAAATACTCTACCTTTTCATTTTCATTTCCCGACTCCCCAACCCAAAGTTTTCCATCTGAGTCCCTTAGGCAAACCGCAGTGTGACCAGCATAAGCTCCACTGACCCACTTCTCCAGAGTCTCAAAAGCACCCCAGCGACCTCGAATTTTTGAAACAGCAAGGAAATCTCCAGTTTGAATGTCATCAACACTGATATTTGTAACCCAAGGCTGAGGGCGTGCTTCAAAAGTAGCTCCCATATGTTTCTTCAAAAAGTTAATATTGGAATTCTCACCCCATCCAGTATTTGTAAATAAAGGGAAGATCTCCCAAAGCGCTTGAAGTGTCCCCAACATCCCAGCTTTCATGAGGAAAATGGATAAGCCGTGGTTTTTAACCTGATTGCAAACAGGGTAAGAATCTCTAAAACAAAACTGCATGTTTCAACACCGTACTCAGTGATGGTGTACAGAAGAAAGATGGCCACTTACATACTCATACTCAGCTCTCCCTTCCCACTCTTTGATCTCAAGTGTATGCTCCCGAGCCAGGAAATAATAATCCCATGTCACACGATATGGTGTGGCAAATATATAAAGATCAAGGCATGTCCAACTATGAGCATTGCTAACCTAAATCAGCACATAGATATATTAAGCAATTAGTTTCCGTTGAATCCCAAATCCATACACACACACAAACAGAGAGAGAGGGAGAGAGGGAGAGAAAAATACAATTACAGAACTGCATAGACTAATGATGACTTACACAAAATACTGAGACATTAAAGCTCAGTTTGTTTTATGGTTGGGAGTCCTCAAACCAAGTTTTGGGGAATTGAAATAAAATCATGTCCATAGAATGGGCTTTGGGATGTGTGAAATATAGTTATGGATGTTCCTAACTATAAAACAAACAAGCACTAACACTAAACCCATTTAACTTCATCTCCTCTAATGTAATATAATCTAGGTGACCATCAAAGGCAGATTCCTAAATCTTTCAAATGACAATGCATCCAACCAAAATCCACCAAACTACAACAGAATTGAATCACATAATATAATCCATGCATTCCAATGTTAAGAACTCACTCTTAATCACACGAACTCCCCAAGGAATTTTTCTTTTTTCAAGTATAAAACCACAAAATATCTCATGAATATGACCAATTTCCGCTAGGTCTTAAACTTAAACTATCTTCCAGATTCAGCTTCAGCAAACAAAGTTCACTACGCCCTTCACCTATTAGCATTAGTTCATTACAACAAAGAGTTATCAAAAAAATTGAATTATCCTTTTTGTTCTAAATTAAAAAGAAGTGAGCGAGATTAGCAAGAGTTGAAACAGAGAGAGAAAGAGAAAAATGAAAGAAAGAAAAGCAACCTTTAAATGAAGGGTGCCACCACCAAATTGAGTACCACTCTTATTGTGAAAGACCATCCAAGCTTTGTTATCTAAGAAGCAAGCACCCTTCCATTGGAGATTGTCATCAGGGGATGAAGCCGCACCAACGAAAACCGGGAGAATATCCACAGCGCTATGGAGAGAGTTGAGGATTGGCCACGATATCTGCTTCGGAAGCAGCGGAAGTACGTCTCGCGGGTGAAACGGAGATTTCAATACCAAAATATTATGAAAGCCAAACAGGAACACTGAAAGGAGCACGCTGCTGGCACATACTATCTTGCATAACAGAGCCATGGAAAGATAGAAGGAGAACTCAGCAGATCAAACTCTTTTCAATGTTCATTTGGCTATGCACATTGCACACCAGAGTCAACTATCTATACCCTTTCTTTCCCATCCCAATCATTGCAAATTTTTAGTGTTTATCGAAAAAAACGATTAAAATTTCATCAAACAAAAATTATTAATTAATTTATTTTGTGCAGTGATTAAATTTAAGTCATAACAAAGATTAAATTAAACATAGTGTAAAGATAAAAATAATAATTCGTTTCTTTTCATTCATACAAAAGAAAAATAATAAATATTCTTATAAATATTAAGTAAAAAAATATAATTAATGTTAACTTTGTAAAAATTATTTTTTAATTTATCTTATACTTTTAATTTTTTATTTATTATACTTAATAACAATTAGATAAATATAAAAATATATGTAAAAAATTAATATTTTTAAATTAAAGTATATAGATAAATAAGAAAAAAAAATTACTTGTCAATCGTCTAATATAATTAATCTTAATGTTTTATAAAACTAAAAATGATGATTTATTTGAAAAAAAAAAGTATATTAAAGAAGATCATATTTAAATATATTAAAAATTGTTATAAAAATATAGCCAGGACAGTTTTAATAAAAATATTCTATTTTAATTATTTACTTAGTATTTTAGAGACATTAGTTATTATCTATTTGTTGTTAAACAGGTGGGATTTAAATAAATTTTACAAATATTCATAAAAAACAATACAAAGTTTCATGTGATAAAATTATGTACAAATTTAATAAGAAAAGAATATAGTTATATTAAATATTTTATTTTGCAGCCTTGTGAAAAAAAAATATCTTTCTTTTATTAAAGGAAATAAAAAATAAAAAAGGATCTAAGGTGAAAAATAAAGAAGAAGACAATAAATTAATTCAAGGTCATGTTTATTTTATCTTATATATATATATATATATATATATATATATATATATTAACTTCAAATTTATTTTTTAAAAAAATTATATAAAAATAGTAAAATTAATTTTACCTTTATATATTTTATAAATTTTAAAAATAAAAAATAATATAATATTTTTTATAATTATTAATAAAGATATATCAAATAAAAAATAGAAAAATCATCCAAACAGTTTTTTTGGATTTCTCAGTTAGCTTTGCGTTTAAAGTTAATTTAAAATTCAAATATTTAAATAAATATATAATAAAAATAATTGTTTTTAAATTCATTAAAAAATGTTTTATAATAAGAAACTGTCAAACGTTTAAATTATAATAACTATAATAAAATTATTAGAATAATGAAAAGTTTAAAATTAAAATAATATTTATAAAATTTTTAATTAAATTTTTTTTATTTTTATGTAAAAGAGTTTTTCAATTACAAAATGAAGTAATCAATGTCAATTATATTCAATCAACTGTTTAACTTCACGTTTTATAAATGGGGTGAGGTAGATATAATTAAGTTTTTTTCTATATTTAAAGAAAGTTAGTTAAAAATATTTTATTCTTATGAAAAAATATCATGGCAAATATACTATGTCTTTATTCTATTAGTTATGTTTTTTAAATATAATTTAGTATGTTAAATTCTAAATGCATATAAATATAATAATATATAAAAAATAGATCGTATGTAATGTAAAATATAGCATATATATATAATAATAATATAATATAAAAATTAAAGATAATATATATAATTTTTATAATAATTATATATAAATTTTTTTAAAATTAAAAATTAAAAAATTTTATTTATAATAAATTATGTAAATATATTAAATTATATAAATCTAATAAATATTATTACACAATATATAAAAATAAATAAAATTTTAAATAAGCTAAAAAAAATTTCAAATTTATTTTTTATATAAAATTTTATATAAGAATAATAAAATTATTAAAATTTTACCTTATATATTTCATAAATTTTAAAGATAAAAATAACATAACATTTTCTATAATCATTAATAAAGATTAATCAAATAAAAAATAAAAAATCTTCAAATATCTCTTTTGAATTTTTGGATTAGTTTTACATTCAAAGTTAATTTAAAACTTAAATATTCAAATAAATATATAATTAAAATAATTGTTTTTTATTTTTTTAAAAATGTTTTCTAATAAAAAAAACTTAAAATATTTTTAAATCATAATAATTATAATAAAATTATTAGAATGATAAAAAAATTTAAATTAAAATAATTTTTATAAAATTTTATTATTTTTTATTATAAATAATATATAATAACTATAAAAGAAAAATTAAACTAAAAAACTGAATGTAATTCATGTCAACTCTACTCAGTAAATTATTTATTATTTAACGTAATTGTGTCTCATAAACATGACAAACATGACATACATAACATTAGATTTTTTTTATATTAAAAAAGTCGTGTTCACACAATTAACATCTCACAAACATGTGGTTTGGTTTCTTTTTATATTTAAAGGAAATTCCTTTTTATATTTAAAGGAAATTATGTTTAATATAATAAAAATTTCTTTTCATAAATAAAGTAAGTTAGTTAAAAATATTTAATTTGGATAAAAAAAATATCATATCAAATATGTGATATTGTTATTTTGTTAAATGTATAGAAAATTGTAAAAAGTAAAAATTAGTAATTATAATCAATAACAAAAAAAATTCTATGATTGTTTATCGATTTTTTTATATATTAAATAAAAGTTTATGATGAAAAAGGTTCTGTTCTCTAAACCTATTTAAGAGTTTATAATAAAAAAAATATTAATAAATAAACTTAAAATTTATCTAAATAATTAAAAAAATTTAAATCTTAAAATTAACAAAAGAAAAATTTTATAAAATATGTATAAATATAATAACATATAAAAAAATAAATTGTACACATGTAAAAATATATATAAATTTAGATAACATTAAAATAAAATATAAAATATTTATTTTAAAATTAAAATAATGAAAACTCTTATAATAAATATATATATAAATTTTTTATTTAAAATTAAAATTAAAATATTTTTTTTTCATAAATTATATAAATATAATATATTAAAATAAATATGATAAATATAACTATACAATATATAAAAATAAAAAAATCCCAAATAAGTTAAATAAGTTTTCAAATTTATCTTATTTAAAAATTTATATAGAGGTAATAAATTTAATAAAATTTTACCTTATATATTTCATAAATTTCAAAGATAAAAAATAAAAAATTCATTTAAATATCTCTTTTGTATTTTTTGTTAGTTTTACATTCAAATTTAATTTAAAACTCAAATATTTAAATAAGTATATAATTAAAATAATTTTTTTAATTTTTTTTAAATGTTTTATAATAAAAAATTATCAAATATATGTTTAAATCATAATAATTATGATAAAATTATTAAAATGATGAGAAGTTTTAATATAAAATAATTTTTATATTTTATCATAAAAAATATATAATACTTATAAAAGAGGATTTAAGTTAAAAAATTGAATATAATCAATGTCAATTGACATCTCATAAACGTGACATCATGTTATTAGGTTCTTTTGATTGAGAAGAAAGTTACGCTCAAAGCATCTATTGATCACATGTTAGGTTGCTTTTCATATAAAGGAAGTTAGGTAAGGAGGTTTAATTCTTATAAAAAAATATCATATCAAATATGTGATATTTTTATTGTGTCAAATATGTAAAAAATTGTAAAAAGTAAATTATTTATTAATTTTTTATCACTGAGTTGTTGGTTAATTATTTTAAAACTTATAAATATATTTAAAAATCTAACATACATAAAAGATAAAATCTATAAACATGTTTAAGAATGCATGATAAAAAAATATCAATAAATAAATTTAAATTTTATTTAAATGATAAAAAAAATTTAAATATTAAAATCTATAAAAGTTTATAAACTTAACTATATAATTTTAAAATATATATTAAATATGTATAAATATAATAACATATAAAAAAATAAATCATACGTACATAGCACACATATAAATATATACAAATTTAGATAACATAAAAATTAAAATAAAATATAAAATATTTATTTTAAATTATATACAACTGTTATAATAAATATATAAAAAAAATTATTTAAAATTTAAAATTTTATTTTTAATAAATTATATAGATATATTAAAATTAAATAAATATGATAAATATAACTATACAATATATAAAGATAAATAAGATCCAAAATAAGTTAAATAGGTTTTTAAATTTATATTTTATTTAAAATTTTATATAAAAATAATAAAATTTTACCTTTATATATTTTATAAATTTTAAAGATAAAAAATAACATAACATTTTTATAATTATTAATAAATATTTATCAAATAAAAAAATCATTCAAACATCTCTTTTGGAAATTTCAATTAGTTTTGCATCCAAATCATTTTAAATTCGGATATTCAAATAAATATATAATTAAAATAATTGTTTTAAATTTTTTTAAAAATTATCAAATATATACTGAAATCATAATAATTATGACGAAATTATTAGAACGATAAAAAGTTTTAAATTGAAATATTTTTTATAAAATTTTATTATTTTTTATTATGAAAAAAATATAATAACTATAAAAGAGGATTTAAGCTACAAAAACTGGATATAATCCATGTTAGGTATACTTGGTGAATTGTTTAACCCATTGGACATCTCATAAACGTGATATACACATTGTTGGATATATTTTTCATAGTTAAAGAAAATTATGTTCAACCGATATCCTATAAACGTAATTTATATGGTTATAATTAGGTTTCTTTTCATATCTAATGAAAGTTAGTTAAATATATTTAAATCTTATAAAAAAAATATCAATAATAGAAAAAAATAGAGTAAATTGAGTTGTTGGCAACGTATTTTAAAATCTACAAAATTTGTAAATGTGTCTAACAGTTTACCATGAAAAAAATTAAGATCTCTAAACTTGCTTAAATATCTATGATACAAAAAAATATCAATAAATATTTTTAAAATTTATCTAAATGATTAAAAAGATTTAAACTCTAAAGCTAACAAAATAAAAAATTTGTAATTTTAACTACCTAATTTTAAGGCATATATATTAAACACCATAGAAATATAATAATATAAAAAAAATATGTTGTACGCACATAACACACATAAATATATATAAATTTAAATAACATAAAAATTAAAGTAAATTATAAGATATTTATCTTAAAATTAAAATAATGTACAAAACTCTTTATAATAAATATATATAAAAATTTTATTTAAAATTTAAAAATTATTTTTTAATAAATTATATAAATATAATATATTAAAATAAATATAATAAATATAAATATACAATATATACAAATAAATAAATTCTAAACAAGTTAAACGAATTTTAAAATTTATGTTTTATTTAAAATTTTATATAAAAATAATAAAATTAATGAAATTTTACCTTTACATATTTCATAAATTTCAAAGATAAAAATAACATAACATTTTTTATGATCATCAATAAAAATTTATCAAATAAAAAATAAAAAATCATTCAAACATCTCTTTTGAATTTTTCCATTAGTTTTGCGTTCAAAGTTAATTTAAAACTCAAATATTCAAATAAATATATAATTAAAATAATAATGTTTAATTTTTTTTAAAAATGTTTTATAATCAAAAATTATCAAATATGTGTTTAAATTATAATAATTATGATAAAAATATTAGAATGATGATAAGTTTTAAATTGAAATAATTTTTATAAAATTTTATTATTTTTTATCTAAAAAATATATAATAATTATAAAAGGTGATTTAAGCTAAAAATCGAAGGTAATCATGGGTTATATTCAACAAATTATTTAAAGCAATTAACATTTCGTAAACGTGATATACACATTGTTAGGTTTCTTTTTATATTAAAAAAAAGTTAAATTAAATGTAATGTATATCGCATAAATATGATATATAATAAAAAAAATTATATTTTAAGGAAGTTATGTTCAACACAACAAATATCTCAAAAGTGAATGTGTGAATGTTAAGTTCCTTCTTTGTAGTTAAAGGAAACTATGTTCAACGCAATGAATATTTGATAAATATGATATAGATACAGTTAGGTTAGGTTATTTTACGTGTGATATCTTTATTTTATGGTTAAGCAAGATAACCGAAATTAACACACTGAAGACCTTAACAGACGTGTTGAAAAGAAGAATTGATTGCGTTAGCTAATGAGAAGTTGTTAAATCAGTTAGAGACGAGTTTTACAAATATTATCTTTTGGAAACAAAAACCGACCGACGATATAGACACTCGTCGGAATTTATGGTTGCTTCGTCGAAATTCATGATTAAGGTATCTTATCTTTTCAAAACCGTCTTTTTCGTTATCATTTTTATATCTTTTTCAAGTCTTTTTTTTCATCATAATCTGAAAATTTTTCATTATTTTCAATCCGTTATTAACCATTGAATTAAACCGACAACCGATTATGTCTGTATCCAACAAACTAGACATTTAGAACATATAAGAACGGGAGATGTTTTCATGGATGACAGTTTCTGATCATCGAAGATTTTCCGGTCTAAATCTGTCAAACCTGCCCGACGACCACTCTTAACTTATCCTATTTATTGTGTTGGAGTTTGTAAACAGTACATTAAAAAACTAGTAACTATGATTAAGAATGAAAAAAAGTTAAATCTTAAAAAATATAATAAATATATTTTAAGTTTGTATAAATAATTGATTAAAAAGATATAAATCTTAAAGTCAACAAAATAAAAGGTCCGTAGCATTAACTATATAATTTTAGAACATATATATAAAAAATAGAATACCAGCACACATGTATATATAAATTTAGATACACATAAAAATTAAATTAAAATATAAAATACTTAAAATTAAAGTAACATATATAACTCGTATAATAAATATATAAATTTTATTTTTTAAAATTTAAAATTTAAAAATTTTAGTTTTTAATAAATTATGTAAATATATTAAGATTATATAAATATAATATATTAAAATAAATATATTTTTAATAAATAAAAATAATAAATATAAATATATAATATATAAACATAAGTATACTAAATAGATTTTTAATGTTTTTTAAATTTTATATAGGAATAATAAAATTAATGAATTTTTACTTTTATCAAAATTTCTAACATAAAAAATAACATAAAATTTATTATAATAATTAATAAATATATATAAAATAAAAATATATATAAAATTATTTTTTTTAGAATTATCAGTTAATTTTGCGTTTAAAATTAATTTAAAATTCAAATATTTAAATAAATATATAATTAAAAACTATCACATGTTTAGATTATAATAAAATGATGAGAATACTTTTTATAAATTTTTGAGTTTAATTTTTTTAATTTTATTATAAAAAATATATAATAACTATAAAAAATAGTTTTAACTATGATGTAATCTGTTGTAATTAATAAATTATTTAACGTAAAACATCTCATAAAGTATGGTTAAATTCTTTTTTTTTATATTTAAAAAAATTAGTTAATGATATTTAAATTTTTTATTGTATGTCTTTTTCTTATTGTTAAGTTGTATATGTTTTGAAATCTAAAAAATCTATATGTTTAAGAGTTTTTAAAATAAAATAAAAATTATAAATTAAAACAAAAGAAATTTATAAATTAAATTAAAATTTATATAAATAATTGATTAAAATAATTAAAAAAATAAAATATTGGTACCTTTAACTATATAATATTATAACATATATATTAAAAATTAATTATATACAAATACAATAACATATTAAAAAATAAATATACCTACGTACGTATATATATACAAATTTAAATACATATAAAAATTAAAATAAAATATAAAATACTTATTTTAAAATTAAAGTAATATAAAATATATATTTTTTAAATTAAAAATAAAAAAATTTAATTTTTAATAATTATATAAATATATTAAAATTAGATAAATATAATATATTAAAATAAATATAAATATATAATATATAAAGATAAATAAGCTAAAAATATTTTTAAATTTATTTATTGTTTAAAATTTTATATAAAAATAATAAAATTTTACCTTTATATATTTCATAAATTCCAAAAAAAAAATAACAGAACATTTTTTATAATCATCAATAAAGATATATCAAATAAAAAAATAAAAAATCATCCAAACAGCTCTTTTGGTTTTTTAGTTAGCTTTGCTTCGAAAGTTATTTTAAAACTTAATATTCAAATAAATATATAATTAGAAACAATTGTTTTAAAATTAAAAAAATATTTTGTAATAAGAAACTATCAAACATGTGTTTAAATTATAATAAAATTGTTAGAATGGTGCAAAATTTAAAATTAAAATAATTTTTATAAAATTTTAAATTAAAAATTAATTATTTTGATCATAAAAAATATATAATAACTTTAAAAGAGAGTTTTAGCTAAAAGAATTTAAAAGTAATATATACGCGAGTCATAATAATAAATTAATTAACATAATCAACATCTTATAAATGTGACATGCATATGGATAGATTCATTTTTATATTTAAAGCAAGTTAGTTAATAATATTTAATTTTTATAAAAATATATAAAATCAAACATTATGTGATGTTTTTATCTTATTAACTATGTTAAAAATTGAAAACAATGAAAATTAGTAATTATGATCAGGAATGAAAATCAATTAAGTTTGAGTTTATTACATGTCGTATCAATTAAGTTTGAGTTTATTACGTGTCGTATGTTTTTTATTGTCAATATTTGACTTGTTGTAAAGCTGACAAAATCTAAAAGTAGATTTCATAAGTTTTCAACACATAAAAATTAATAAACAAGTTTAAAGTCTTTACAAATGATTGATTTGAAAATCTAAACTTTAAATTTAACAAAAAAAAATTATAACATTAACTATATAATTTTAAAACATGCATATTGAACATTAATTATATACAAATGCAATAACATGTTACAAAATAAGATATATGTACGTAGCACATCCGTATATATAAATGTAGATACATATTAAAATTAAATTAAAATATAAAATATTTATTTTAAACTATATAATTCTTGTAATAAATATATATAAAATTCATTTTCTTTAAAATTAAAAATTAAAAATTTTAATTTATAATAAATTATGTAAATATATTAAAATTTTATAAATATAATATATTAAAATAAATATAATAAATATAAATATATAATATATAAAAATAAATAAAATTTTAAATAGATTTTTTTAACAAACATAAATCTATTTATTTATTAAACTATGTAAGCCAAATAAAACTTTAAATAAATTAAATAAAAATTTTTATCAAACGATATTTTTTATTTTCATCCCTAATTATAATAAACTAATTTTAAAAAACTATTTTATCACCTATACTTTATATATATACATAAAAATACATTGCATCATATTTTTAGCATGTGTATTTGCGGTCTTAAATTATGATTTAATTTAATAAAATAAAATATGTACTATATATTGAACCAACATTTACAGCATTATATAATAAAGAAGTTATTTTTTATTAAATAAAATATTGAGCTCTGGTATTATAAATAAAATAAATAAATGATGAAAAGTTTTGTTATTCTGAATGAGTGCACCCGTTTCAATTTGAATAATTTAAAGTTCATTGTATTTTTTAAATATCAAGGATGAATAATTTGAAATCTAATATATTTTTTAAACACCGAGGGTCAAGGATAAAATACTATCCATTGAGATAGTGATGTGACTACTCTTGCGGAAATAAAAAAAATATATGTGAATTATATGGTGGTAGTTACTGTGAAAATTGTTGGATATAAATCTAATTAGGATATAATTGGATTCTTATCTTTAGTAATTTATCATCCATTTCAAATCAATGGTAACGATTATATGCATAAAAAATAAGGTGAGGAATGACACCTAGGCTGAGAACTAAACTGTTCAATAGGTAACTAAATTGTCAAAACAAAGATCTAAGACAAAAGAATAATGGGTAAATATTGATGAACTTAATTTCATATCAATCAAGTGTCACAATTAATTATGATTAGGAGTGAGCGTTAACCTTCATCCGTTGATTAGAAACTTTTAAATGATAACATAAACAAAAGTTTAAAGTTTAAAAAAGGTAAATGAATCATAACAGAAATAAATAATTAGTAATCGATTAATTGATTGGAGATGGTTCTAAATATTATTTGTTAAAAACTAAAATGGATAATAATATAAAGTTTCGTTAAATTTTAATTTTTTTTATTGTATTTTATGATTTTTTTGTCAGATTTTATAATTTTTTTTCTGAGACTTCTAAATTCATCTTATTTTTTTAAAATCCTATTTTTATTTATTTTTGTTATGATCGTATCTTTTTTAATTTTTTTTATATATATAATATTTTTACCCAATAAAATTTTCATACATATAAAATATAAATTTTTTATGCTTCTAATTATAATACAAATAGGAACAATCCTCAATTATTGGAACCGCAAAAAATTACTAAATTAACTTTATCAAAATATTAGAAATTTATAATTTTTCCTCTCCATTAGTTGATGTTCTTTCACTTCAGAAACAAATAAGTAAACATGTTTCTTGAGAAGATTCTCTCCATCCATTAGTTGATGTTCTTTCACTTCCGAAACAAATAAGTAAACATGTTTCTTGAGAAGATTTCACGGACAGATTGCAGCTACGGTTCCCAAAAGGATGTTTCATGGTATTATTTACAGAAAAATTATAATTTTGTATTTGAAACTAAGTAAGATGATGTAAAAATATATTTATATATAATATAATAAAAATTAAATTAAAATATTACAATTAAAATATATGATAATTTATATCTTTATTTATAAATATTTATTTTATTTTTTAATTCAACCCATTAAATTAGCTTCATTATTTAACGTGAGAAGCAAATATATATATATATATATATATATATATATATATATATATATATATATATATATATATATATATATATATATATATATATATATATATATATATATATATATATATATATATATATATATATATATATATATATATATATATATATATATATATGAAAACTTGGTAAAAATTTTACGTTATCCCAAAGTAAAAAATGTTTCAACTCCGACACTTCATCAAAGATTTCAAATCATTCCATTAAAATTTGTGTAATGATAATTATTACCAGACTTATCTAATTTTAAACCAAAACAACGTCTACCAAATTTTCTCTTGTTACACCATAATTTTTAATAAAAATATTTACTAATTTTTCAAATAATATTGAAAACATTGATTAATAAGATTCTTAAAATTAATAGTTATAAATTATAAAATGAAGTTTTTGGAAATGATCATTATTATATATAATAGTATGCAAGTGTTGTTTGATTAACAGGTGATACACAATAAATAAATATTTTCTATTTTATTTAAATTAGAAGTATTTTTTTATTAAAGGTAATATTGCTTAAATAAAGTAGAATCATTAAACTTAGCAAACGCTATCCTTTAAATTTTTCATCAAAATTACATATCGAAAACTTAAATTTAAGACGTCTAGTTAAGTAGATTAACTTTGTCAATTGATTCACATCGTTATGCTAATGAACATTTTTGTCAATATTATATGATTGGATGAAGTATGCTTAAAAGCTAGGAATGATTAAAATATTTATGCTTACCAATATATGAACAAATTACTCACAATGAGATGCAAGATGGATATCCAATAGTAGATACAGATATTATGATACTTGCCCATTTCTTGATATGTTTATTAGATTTGAATGTATTTCCATTATTGACTATTTGTAAAAAAAAAATAAAAATTCTTGGTTAAGAGATATTATTTATAATATAAATTTATATAATATATGTTTTTGTTACACTATTCATCATTTTTTTTACTTTGTTATATAAATTATAAAACATATTTGTAATAAAAATATGAGTTCTCTTTGACTAGTTAGCAATGTCATGAAAAGTTCGTAAATAAATGATAAATGAAAAAAAAAACTTTTAAGTAAGAATTTTTGCTTTTTATTAATTGCATAAGTAGAGATCAACATATAAGTTTAAATTCATAAACTAATTAATCCACAAATTAGATCTGTTAAGATCAAGAAAAATATACATCTATTTAAATATAAATTTATTGACCAACTTAATCCATCTCATTTGAAAATGGTTGATCCCAAATCAGGCTTTTATAGGCCAAGATGACCCGGATACCTACATCTACTTATGACCATGAACCACGCCATCTAGATAAATCAAAGAAAAAATATTGAACTCACACAAGTGAGCCATCGTGATTGCTCAATGATGTCCCAGAAAATCTTCAACTCGCACAAAGCACCACATTGTCATGGTCTCTTCTCTTTGCACAAAACCACCATAGCTTCCCACAACCTTAGTTTTTATGTGCAATGGTACATGTCAATGACCTTCACGGTGCTTCTTTTTCTTTTCTGGTCGTCACTCGTCAGTGGTTCCTTTGGGCACTCCTTTCGGTTCACAGGTTTGCTGGGGTTGCTGCATGAGATTGCCACGTAGTTTAATCATTCTGCCTCACCCCAAATCACCAAAATATTTTAAACAACAATAACAATACCCATAGAGAGAAATATAAGTACGCAGCTACTTTATCAACAATCAGAGTGGCGCAGCGGAAGCGTGGTGGGCCCATAACCCACAGGTCCCTGGATCGAAACCAGGCTCTGATAGAAAGACAGTAGGCTTTTTAACTTGCACATATTTATCAATTGACCAGACTTCACGGTTATTTTCTTATTTTACATATTTCATCAATTAAAATGCAAGCTTTTCCTAAATTATAAGAAAATTTTCAATAGCAAACTCTACTAATTTCCATATTACTGTCAAGCAAACACGATCTTACAATAAATTTCAAATTAATTATATATTCTTCTATTCTCAAACAACTCTGTATGAAGGAAAAACTAAAGAAAGAAATATTTTTTTAAGAGGAACCGGTGTCTTCCTTCTGCTCCACACTAGAGCAAGGACTTGAGCCAGGACTTGAGCAAGGACTCGGCATGCACACAAAATTGTCATTATCAATGGCCTTTTTCAGAACCTTCTCGATCAATTCAAATTCGTACCTGCAAAATAAATAAAAGACCTTTTAATTTATTTATACATAGCTTTTGTTTTCTTTTTAATATTAGAAGTGATAATTAGAAGACCTCATTTCTGATTTAATATTTCATAGATTTTCAAGTTGACCAAACATAACCATAGAAGTTGATTATAAGTTAATGAGAACATAATATATACGTACTGGCTTTCTTCAAGATGCCATCCTTTAATGTTCGCAACTTCAGACAAAGCTGATCTCCATTTCAATACCTTCTCAGAGTCCTTTCCAAATTTTTCTTCATGTGCAGTCATGGCTTCATCATAACTATTTTTTTGATACCTTACATCTGATGGTTTCACTTTGTAGAAGATTGGCCAAACTAATTGATCATTTGTCTTGGTACACTCAAGGATATGAACAAGTTCATCAAGACACCATGGGGAATATGCATATTTTTCAGAGAGAACAACAATTGATAGCCGTGATGTTTCAATAGCTTTAATTAGGGATAATGAAATTTGATCCCCTCCCTTCAATTCCTCATCATCCATGAAGGTCCTAAATCCTTCTCGATTCAAAGCATGAAAGAGAAAACCTGTAAAGGAGTAACGGGTATCTTCCCCTCTAAAACTCAAAAAAATATCGTAGCGAGGCAAGGATTGTGCAACCATTTCCACTATCCTTTGGATATACTCGTGTTCGTACCTGTGAAATTAAGATCATAACACAAAGTTAATCAGCTTTTAATTAATTCTTTAAGTTAAGTCTATTTGAACATAAGCTGAATTCTTATAATAAGAAAATGAAAACAAAATTTTTACAACACAAGTACCCTATCTCTCTGGCTGGCAACATTATTTTCTCTCTTAATTTATATTTGAAAACTTTTGAAAGAATATTTTGTTTCTATTTATATGTGTACTTAGTAATTTAAGATAATATTAAGTGAGTTCATTAGTTTCAAACAACCCATGCAGGGAATTTGATTAGCTTGATTAAAAGCATTTTTCTTTTAAAGTTACAATATTTAATTTTATTTATATTTTAATATTTTAATAAAAAATTAAATAAATCTTAGATTTAATATTATAATTTTTTATTTTATTCTTCAATTAAAATTAAAGATTCATCTTGAGTACTAATGAACATTAAAAATTAATAATTGAATCTTGATTTACTAATGAATATTAAAAATGATTAATTATTGAGAAGTTAAATCTTTAATTTTAATTAAAAATAGGATTAAATAATTTACATATTGAATCTAAATTTTATTTTAAAAAATTATTGTATATAAATTTTGATTATGTGAACTACGGAAAATTTACGTACCCAGATCCGAAAGGCTTTATGACAGTCTCCAAGTTG
Organism: Canavalia gladiata; assembly: GCA_037954105.1. Taxonomy (NCBI): domain Eukaryota; kingdom Viridiplantae; phylum Streptophyta; class Magnoliopsida; order Fabales; family Fabaceae; genus Canavalia; species Canavalia gladiata. Next base: position 2,335,671 of record CM075664.1, read on the forward strand.
GCTATTTCAGACAAAGCTAACTTCCATTTTTTCACCTTCTCGGAGTCCTTTCCAAACTTGTTTTCATGTCCAGCCATGGCATCTCCATAGCGCTTTTTCAAATTCCTCACAGTGAATGGAGCAACTCTGTAAAAAATGGGCCAAACAAGTTGGTTCCTGGTGTTGAAACACTCAACAATCTTGACAAGTTCTTCAAGACACCACGTGGAATACGCGTATTTTGGGGAGAAAACCACAATTGAGATCCTCGATTGCTCAATTGCTTTGAAAAGAGAAGGTGAGATTTGGTTGCCGCTTTGCATTCCCTCGTCATTCATGAAGGTTCTGAATCTCTTCTGATGCAAAGCATTGTGGAGATTACCTGTGAAGCCGTAGCGAGTATCCCCTCTGAAACTCAGATAAACGTCGTAGCGGAGTTCCGATTCTTCAATGTTCTCCATGATGAATCACAAGCATAAGTGCAAAAATGATCGGAGATGGAGAATGAGAAATAGGAGTATGAAATTGGGACCCACACGGTGTTTAGCGAATATGATACCAACCCTGTGATCAATTCATTCCTTTCTTTACAAGCAAAATAGAAGGTCATGATATTTCCACTTCGTACTATAAAAGCACCTGTGTTCTTCAACTGGTGCGTTCTCATTCTTTATTCTACATTCCTTTTTCTTTCCTTTAGTTACTTCTCTCATACTTTTGGCACAGTCAAGTTCCTATTTATCTTTCTTTTTACCATCACTTTATTTTTTGGTTTTTTTTTAACAAAAATGATGTAATTTTTATTTAAAATTATTAAATTATTGTATTTTTCAATAATTTTACCAAGTTCAGATAACTCGTAGATACAAGAAAAATTGATGTTCCTACATGATATTAGTTTAATTATTAATCTCTAAAAATAACTATATTTTTTAAAATAAAAATCTATGAATGATTGAGGAAAGTGACGTGTATTAAATACAACCCCTTAAATAGAAAATGACATTTAGGTCATATTTAAAAAACACTTTTATGACAATTTTTTTGGTTTTTATTTATTTATAAAACTTCTATTTTTTAGCTTATGAAAAAACGCTAAAAAACACTTTACTTTTTTCTGTTTGCCTGTTTCGGCAGAAGCTACTGTATTTTATAGCTTTTGTCCAAACCAAAATTTCAGAATTTTAGAAAGTGAATGAAATATAAGTCCCTCATTCTGACCTTTTGAAATTTAATTAAAAGGATGATTTTAATGTTTTTTTTTTGGAATTTTTTCAATCCTCATTTAGCAATGTATTGTTTCCCTTTAAATTACGACACTTAGCGTACATGATCATTTTTCTAATTTTATTTTTTAAAATATAAAGCCAGAAAAAATTAAAAGTTATACTTACTAAAAGAGTCGGTTATAGAAATATAAAAAAATTACTTCGCTTTTATAGATTTAAAGATTAAAATGATATCAATTATCATTCAAATACAAAATAATATCAATTTTTAACTTGTTATTGATCAAAATTGATATTTATCCCCATTAAAATTTGTTTTGTATCTTTTAAAATTATTAAAATTAACGCATTTTGACTAATATTATGATGGATGTTTATGAAAACAAGTTTAAGTTGTCCAATTCCAACTAGAAATACTATATATTTTGGTCGGCCAATCCCAACTAGATTTTTTTGGTTTGGTCAATTTATGGAACTCGATCACAACCCATTATCATTCATGACTCGACTAATGATTGGGTCAAGATTTTCTTTTTGACCCTAAAGTAAAAAAAAATTGTATAAAGTAAGACATTATATATTTCTTTCGATCATTTTTATAAAACAATTTAAACATAATTACACGAACAAATAAAAATATTTTAAAAAAACAAATTTGCCAGCATAATTGCAAGACTAGCTCCCTGGCTTACATGTTGAATGGCCCTACATAGAGGCATTCAGCATTTGCCATCAAATGCGGAAAATTGATCAAATTTCAGAAACATCAAAATTCACATTTGATTACTTTCCCCGTTTCTCTCTCCTAGCTTAATTTCCTATATTTCATCGATCAACTTTCTCAAAGTTCAGGAAAATTCGTCCGAAGCATCATTGTTGAAAAATTTAAAGCTTCATCCATTATTTGTTGAGCTCGAATAACGTAGGAAAAGCGTAACTTCTCTCTCTACTGGTTTCATCAATTGACGTAGAGAGAGAAGTTAAAAAAAAAGTTAAGATAACCATTAACATAGATGATAAATAATGGTTCTTTTATTCTCTAACAAGTATTTAAAAAAAAATCTTATAATTATTAGCTTAAATATAATAATTTAAATCTCTTTAGTTTAATTATAATATTCTAAATTATTTCTTTTAAGTGAATGCTCAACTAATATATTTTTAATATATATATATATATATATATATATATATATATATATATATATCAACAAAAAAATTATTTTATTTAGATACATTTATATTTGAGCACCTAGTTACATCATATACGTATATTATTTATAATTAATATGCCTATATAAAAAATATGATGCAAGTAAGGTTAAAAAAAATACAAGTAATTTGGAACATCGACAAAATTTATTTTTTATTAATTTAATTTAAATTTTACCTACTCTATTTATAAAAGATAAATAAATAATAATAATAAATATTTTTAAAAAATTGTAAGTTATCTTATAGTAAAGATCTCAAAATCTTCTAAATGTTAACTTATAAAAAAGATTGAAGAGAGTGCACTTAGCAATAAAAAAAACAGACATCTTAAATAATTAAGAATTTACTTGAAATATACTAATTACAACCATTTGCCATTTTTCTAATTCCGTGTCAGTTATGGTTATTTCAGAAAATTGAAACCCTTTTAGGTGTCATTATAATTGGATTCTTCCTGTCAGTGTTCTCTTTAAAATTTATAATAGGAGTAACTTTTTATTTACTAAGCATTGCTATCTCTTCAGAACTAATTCCGTTCCTTTTCATCTTCCCAAATCATTTTATTATTTGTATGTGTAGCAATATATGTATAACCAATTGTTCCACATTTAAACTCCGCGTGGTGGCATCTTATACGACAGAAAGTTATGAAGTGAGGAATATCTTGAAGACACATTTTACCTTCGTGTTTGGTTTTGATTTGCCGTCGACAGAGTGTATAGTTATCAGCATATGGTCCCCTATTATTCGCACTTATTGCAATAACAGAAACCATTGAATTTATTCATAATTGAATAGAAAGACATTGAAACCAGCTGGAGGCAGGAAAAGATTTTCTATAAAAGTTGCAATGTTAATGAAAGACAACAAATTTTATCACCATGGTTTTGTGCAATTAATTCAAATTAATTTATTTCCCAGGTTAATGTCCTTGTGCATATCTTTTGGCGCATTTAATTACTGTTTCTGTAGGTGATCGAGATACCTACAAATTTAAAATCAGAGTGCTTTTACTTACCTAAGATCAAATTGCTGAACCTGTAGTTTTTTCTCTATGATTGGAGCTAGCTATTTTTTATTGATTTTAGTTTCATCAATTCCAATCAAAGATGTAACTCTTGATTTTAGGAATGAGGGGAAAAAATCATTGCAACTCTGTTTGAAAAGAGTCGTCTAATTCGAACTTATTTTTAAACTGAACAAGTAAAATTGTCTTTAACTTTAATTTAGAGTCTCAGTTTATATAATATTTGAGCATGCACTTATAAATAAATTTAATAAATTAAAAAGTTAAAGTAAATAAAGTTTCTTACATAAATTAAAATTTCCTTGTATATTTCAGATCTGATTATTTCTCTGTTGCAAATTACATGTTGCTTTGAGAAAAATGTCCTAGATTTAGTTTCTTGCATTGATAAGTGTGTAAATGGGGTTTAGGATTCTTTCATTAGAATGTTTGGTAGGATAATGCTTTTAAATTTAAAAAAAAATATTAATTCATAAATGTTAATTTTATATTTAGTATATTTTAAAAATCAACAGTTTTAAAAATATTTTTTAATTATGTTTTCGTAAAAATATTTTTATGAGATGAGATAAAAAAATTAAGTTTTTTTTTATATAAAAATAGAACAATTTTAACCATATCTATTATAATATTTTACAAATCTTTTAAATATATTTATAATATTCTATAATTCTTAGGAAAAATATTCCTAAAAAACAATTTATAAAAATAAAAAATATTATATATACATAACAACTCCTAAAAGTTTGTTTATCTATTTTTTCTATTTACACTTATAAACTTAAAGCTCCACAATGTAATTTTAGAAAAGCTTTAATAGAAACATTTTTTACATAATTGAAAATCTTTTATCTTAAAAATTTATTTAAACTGAGTCTTAATATAAATTGTATTATGATCTTCACAAATGATTGAGCGGTAAGTACATTCTTTTTTTTTATTATTATTATTTTCAGAGATAATATCATTTTAAAGGAGCTTGTCTCCCTTAATCCCCACCTTATATTAGTGACAAATAAATTGACACAAAAATAATAAAATTAAAGTAAGCCTATTATTCTCACAATGATACATGGCAAAAAAGAAAGTACCATACATCCCAAAAAGTAAGAAACATAGCAACATAACGTACGAACAAAAAGAACTATAAAACTTATAATTAAAGAAAAGACAATTCAATATGAATTGTAGTTTGTGAAAATTTTCTATTTATTTCTTTTTAATTATCTACCACTTAAGAATATAATATATAATTTTAAACATATAACTAATATTTTTGTGTATATTAAACTTATTGTTAATTTTTATACAATATTTTCCTTTTTTATTTAATAAATATATGAATTATTTAAAAATTAATCAAAAACAAAGGATTAACTAAATATATAATGATTAATCTTATCTTAAAATTTTTAAATAATAGATAAATAAATGAAAATTTCAAAAGTAAATTGATAAAAAGAATGGAGGAAGCATGTTTTGAACTGCACAATAATATACTTAAGAGGACCTTATATTATAATAAACAAATTTTTGAATTTCAACTTTTGAAGCTGTAAGATGTTTTTTTAGATTTTATGACTGGACAATTGGACAGATATTTGAATTATTGTCAAAATGGATGGTCTAACTCATTTTGGTTTGACCCAACATGGGTAGTGAACTTTTACAGGATAGGTTAAAAATTTCTGAATATGTTCGAGCCATAGAAATGATAGCCTAAATTTGAATACTTAAGTTACTAGGAATTAAACAAATTCTTTAGAAGCATAAAATATATGCAACTGTTAAGAACAAGTCAAATTAAGCTATTTATACAAAGAAAAGAAAATAAATCTGAAAAAATATCAGCTACCAAATTAGAATCAATAAGATCACTGATAAAGTTATGGATTAGCAATTTTAAGATTTAGGATAGAAAAACAATACCATTTAACAATTTTATAAAAAAAATAATATCAACCATCCAAATTCACACCAAATAACTCACACTAAATTTGTTTGGATAACAAGTTAAATTATTAAAATCAGATGTTAATAATTTGTTTTGACTAATTTGAAGGAATAACATTTAGACTAAAAATAATTCTGTTTCAAATCAGATATTAAAAATTTGTTTTAGTTAATTTTGAAAGGAGTAAAAGGGGCTAAGGAGTTCCATGTGTTTTTTTGGTCACGTACAAGAAAGGGAAAGGTCCATGCCTGTTTGCTTTGTGGAAGAGAGAGACTGACAGGAAAGAATTTAATGACAATGAGGACCAAAAAATATCTTTCCTCTTAAAAGATTCTACTACTATATGAGAAAATTGTAGATATTAGTGTACTACCTACTTTTTAAAATTATTTTTCTGAATCTGATATTTTTAATTTTAATTTTTTCAAAAACTCACTATATAAAAAGGAATGTTTGTATTTTAATATATATATATATATATATATATATATATATATATATATATATATAACACTGAATTTTTTGTTCTATAGACAAAAGAGGGATTATTAAAAGGTAGAAAATGTCCTTATACATTGGTGGATTCCAATGTTTGTTTCTTTTTATTTTTCTCATTTGTTTCCAATACTCTTTGAAAAAAAAAATACATTTGTTTATAGAGTAAATTTGTCTTTTAATAAACATGTATTTTTTTTCCTTTCATTTCCTTATTGTACTAAATGAGTATATATATATATATATATATATATATATATATATATATATATATATATATATATATATATCCAAATAATATAATATTTAATTTTTTTTTATTGAGGGAAGGTTCTTTCTCTCTCTCTTTTTTTTTTGCCAATTCTCATGAAAATATGACAAAATGTATTAGTCCATAAATGACGTCTTCAACAAAATATAACTTCAAAATTTCAACAAATATTTCACACACATGTTTAATAATATATCATTTGAAAATTTCAATAAAATATATCAAAGCTTATAAATATTTTCCCAAACAATTTTTAAATCTGAACTACAGGTGTCAAAGAGGATTTATAATAGGCTCTGTGATTTTAAACATCAGTTTTGATTTAACTTCTATTTTTCCTTGTAAGATTGACATTTTATTAATGTTCCTTGCCTTTAGAACGTGTACAGATTCAGTCTTTTCTTTTTTCTTTCTTAAATGATATACATGTTACACTATAACTTTTCCTTCATTTACATACTTGTATTCATAAATTATACAAAAGATAAGATATTTTTCTTCTTTAATTAATGAATATTTTTTTTGTATTTTTATTAAATCAACGATCCTTTAACTTCAAAAATATAAAGAACTAAAATGGTGATATAAAAATATAAATTCATTTATTTATTTTTACTTTGAATAAATAATTTAACTTCAAAAAAATTTAGAAAAACAATACAATAACTCTAATTTTTGAAGGAGCAAATTAAGGGGTTTAACTTTTAAAAAAAAAGAAGAAGAAAGAATTGATATCTCATTATATCCTTTAAGTGAGTTTATTGTCATTCAAACGTTTAAAGCAGTATTATATAGATAATATTCAAAATTATTAGGTACAGGGTTAATTAAAAAGAACATAAGTGAGGTAGATGGGGAAGATACAAAGTAGATACAAGCCGTCCACATAAAATAGCTGTCATTATTTATTTTGGACGAGGTTCATAAAAGAAGGATCCTCCATTTTGGTTGGCATAATAAAGTGCAACAAAAGAAAACCACTTTATGAAATCCTATATTGAGAAACTTAGATAAATGATATTAAAGATGAGTGACTCCCTATCAGTCATTTTTGGATTAGCACATTTGACAAAGTCATCATTTCCTTTCCTAACTGAGGCCTGAAATGAAAATGAAGCCAAAGTAACAATGTCAAGGGGGAAAGTTTCTGTGAAGCCAAAACTCATAGGATCGTCTTGGTTTCTGCAGGGCCAATGTTTGAATAAAAAAAATCAAACATTGGTTTCAAGCCACCTTCTAAGGCTACCTGCATTGGATCATAGGCTAATATCTGCATGCTGAGACATAGATTTGAAAACCAGATGCAGGAACTTTGCAATTCTGTAAATGTGGCTTTGGTCAGATCAAATATTTAGGAGTGTAAAATGAGCTTCTTTTCATGTTGTACGTCACAAGGGAAGATCAAAAAGAACTCATCCAGGAGGAGCAGTAAGGAATACCATCACGCAAAAGCTTTACCTTCATTTCCCAATTTGTGTTTTAAAGCTGGTAATTTTCCTAGCTTCAATGCTGATCTTCCTTGGTTTCAGGTTTGGTGGTTCTGAATTGCTGGTTTGGTTTCTCATAATTGTATTATTTTTAGGCCAAACTTTTTCAATTTGATGTCTCATTTCTAGAGCTTAATGTTATTTCCTCTACAAACTACAATTCTATTTATCTCAACATGAAATCCTAAAATGGAAATCTGTGAAATGTTTGTACAATTACAATAGGCTTCATCAATTTTGTTGGTGGTACAACAATTATTATGAAGCCACAACAATGTGAAATGCTGGGTACAAGTCTGGTCCATCATTTTGGTTCTGTTCTTACTTTAATACTTGGTTGTTCTTAGCTTCTTGATAACATGTTTAGAAGCAATCATTGACCATTGTGCCACCGAGTTCAGATTCATCTTTGAACATCCTGTGTGAAGAGTTGCATCTTTGGTCTTCAACTTTTATGTTTTCATCTCTTATCATTGTCCAATCTTGTTATAGTTAACCTAAGGATCTCTTTCTACCTCAATTGCTATTGCCAAGGACCTATATAGGGGATTTGAGCCTTCTGAAACTTAATCTTTTTTCAATAATATGATAAATGCCAATGCTTAAAACTTGAACAAATTTATCTGGCAGATAACAGCAAGCGGAAGTATATAGAAGAAGAATTAGCAAAGATTGGAAAAGGAAATATTACCTCTCAGATTTTTTCTTATCACGAGCTATGTGTTGCAACTCGGAACTTTCATCTTGAAAATATGATAGGCGAAGGAGGCTTTGGAAGGGTATACAAAGGACGCGTTAAAAGCATAAATCAGGTATTACTTAAACTCACATCTATTTGAATATTGAGCCAAGGAAGAAGTCCATTAGAGTTGTTGGTAACCTTATAAATGCTGTGCTATTTACAAGCAGGTTGTTGCTATGAAGCAACTTAACAGGAATGGATTCCAAGGAAACAGGGAATTTCTTGTAGAGGTTTTGATTTTGAGTCTCTTGCACCACCCTAACCTTGTCAATTTGGTAGGGTATTGTGCTGATGGTGATCAAAGGATTTTGGTATATGAGTACATGGTGAATGGTTCTTTAGAAGACCACCTTCTTGGTAAGTAAATGCTTCATACACAATGACTTCTAACATAATTCATCAATGCTGCAAAATAGAGTTACATCCAATTTGAGTAGCAAACTCGGATAAATGCAATGATAAAATGCCAAGTATAGTAGCAATGTGACCCTATGAGCACATTGGATTATAATGGTGATTTATTACAATATAAAGCAAACTTGCTCTATGCTTTCTGTTTTACCTTTCCCATTTGTGTGAGAAACCAAATATATCTGCAAGACTAGCACTATGGAAATTCCCCTTTTCCAAACATTGCCCCAGTGTTTTTTTGGTAATAAGTATGTTAAATGTTATCTGACCAACAACAAAAGAAAAATGATTGTCAGAACTACCTCCGAACAGAAAGCCTTTGGATTGGCACACTAGAATGAACATTGCAGCAGGTGCAGCAAAAGGACTTGAATATTTACATGAAGAAGCAAATCCACCGGTTATATATCGTGATTTCAAAGCATCAAACATACTATTAGATGAAAACTTCAATCCAAAGCTATCTGATTTTGGACTTGCAAAGCTTGGTCCAATTGGTGATAAATCACACGTATCCACAAGGGTGATGGGAACTTATGGCTACTGTGCACCTGAGTATGCCTCAACAGGTCAATTGACAAAAAAATCAGATGTATACAGCTTTGGAGTAGTGTTTTTAGAGATGATCACAGGAAGAAGAGTAATTGATCAATCAAGACCATCTGAAGAGCAAAACTTGGTCGCTTGGGTATGTCATGAAACTTCTATTATGTGCCTAAAATCATAGCATTTCCCTGGCATAAAATTTCAGGATATATAATCTAATCATTATGAAAACTACTCAAAGTATTTAATGTTTAGACCAACATGCACAAATCTTCAACCATTGACATTCATAATATTTCTTCTTTTCAGGCACAACCATTATTCAAAGATAGAAGGAAGTTTACATTCATGGCTGATCCATTGCTAAAAGGGAACTACCCTGAAAAGGGTCTATACCAAGCACTAGCAGTTGCAGCTATGTGTCTTCAAGAAGAAGCTGATACCCGACCTTTGATTAGTGATGTAGTTACAGCTCTTGACGTTTTAGCAAAGAAGCATGAACAAGTGGGTAAACAACAACGTATACAAGAGATTTATTTTGAAGATGGTGAATGCAGTTGAGAAAACGAATCTGAAAGAGTAGAGGATTACATAAAAGGATAACAAATGAAAAAAAAAAATGCTACTGCTAATGAAGTTTGCTAAGAGTTCTATTAAATCTCATCGTGCTGCCTCTTGGTATCATTGTGAAATTCAGATATTTTTCCATGTTCAAGATTTATTGATTAGTAGTATTAGATATTGATAATAGAACAACAAGATTGCTGCCACATTCATAATGTCCTACTCATTGAGATTCTCCAATCAGTGTTGTTACAATAGACTTAGGGTCATGGCATATTTGAGTGATAAAATAACATGTTTATAAATTGAATTTTATACTTTTGTTCAGATTTATATAATATTGAATTATGTAAAAAAAAATGAACATAATTTTATACTTAATGAGAATACTTTCTAAAAGCACTCTGATAAGAGTTCAGATTTATTAATTTTGTTTTGTAAAATTTTTTTAAAACAATTTTAAAAAAGAAAGAAAGAAAAATTTGTTTGATTAAAAAATTTTAAAAAACTAGATTTTCAACTCCCTTATACCGCTATCTTACTTGTTCACCTTTAAAATAATTTATTTTGTACTTAAGAACATCTTAATTTTTTTTTGTTTTAGAAAAATTGAAATTTGTTCTAAAACACAAAATAAAAAGCAAACATTAATTTTTATTTTAAAAATAAAAAAATTAAAACAGGTGTCAAACATGCCATTAATTTTTTTATTTCCAATTATTATAAATTTTAATTTTTTAAATAAATCCTATTATCACTTAATAATAATATGATATGGTTAAACCATTTTAAAATAGCATATAATGTTTCATATAAATATATACCACATCTTTTGTAAGTTTTACAAGGATTATGTTTTAAAAAAATTGAAATTTTTAATAATTAAAATTTAAAATTAAAATAAATTTTTTACCATATTTATTATTTTTTTAAAAAAATTATCCAATGAAATAAAACCAACCGGAAAACTATATTTTAATTGTATACCTATATTATAATTAAATTATATAATTTTATATGACATGTCAATTAGGTATTTGTCTTTTTCTTGTCTAATTGATCAATGATTATAATGTATAAAATAGTTATTATTTAACTATATATATATATATTAAATAAAAATTGTTATTATTGAACAATAAGTTTTTAGAAGTTTTACTTATTTTAAGTATTATTTTAATTTTAATTTTAAATCTTAATACATTATAATAAATTTTAAGATATTTAAAATTTTATATAAACCAAATGTTAAAATTGGTATAATTTTATTAATTTTTAATTTTAAAAGTATCATATCAATAAAAAATTATAATTATAAAATATATTTTTAAGTTATTATTAATATAATATAATATTTATTATTTTAATATCGACAATATACTAATTCTTATGAGCGTCTTTTTGAGTGGAGACTATTTTTCTCTTTTTTTTCATTTACAGGTCATATATATTTAGTTAATACTGATAGCATATTTTTAATATATCATTTATAATTAAATTTAAATTTAAATATTTTAAAATTTTTGTAAATATAAAAACATTTAATTTAGTTACTTTACTTTTTATTTTTAACATCTTAAAACTTTTATTTTTAATCTCTATTATAAATTTGTTATTAAATATTTGTTGACTTAATTAATATTCTATATTATTTAATAATAAAAATTATAATTTATATTATTTATATAATTATTTAATATGTAAAATTTAGCTAGATATCTATCCATTAAGTGAAATTAATAAGAGTAACTAAAAATAAAAATGAAAACACAAGGAAAGTTTTTCCGGAACTAATTTTACTATACTTACATGGGCCAAAAAGATTTAATAAATACATAAAATGTATTATAGAAATGTAGAATTTGAATGAATAATAACTGTTAGGGTTCTTTGAAATTTCCATCAGGCATGGAGATACCCTGATTCCTGGCCTTCCAATAGTAAGATTAATACGTGGCAACTAAATATTATAGTTTTGGAATAATATAATTAATTTATATTAATGGTCTGGAATTTTCAAATATTTTGTCATATTATATTTAAGGAGCTGGCTCCTAATCTGTTCAAGCGGGGAGAATAGTGAGGAAGGCGTTGCAGCCTCAACAGCAATGGAGGTCTCTGCTTTAAGACCATACTGCTCCTCATGCCGCTGCCTCTCACCCCCCTTCTCTTCATCCACCTTCTTAGCTTCTCAACCTCTCCACCGGTTTACCCTTTCTCCTTTCTCTTTCAATTCGTTTCAAACTTTCTGTATTTTGTTGCCTCTGACCTTATCCCTCTCTTTCATACCTACAGTTTTTTTTTGCATCTTTTCCTGCTCGTTTTTTTTGTGTTTTTCCTTCATAAATTAATTAATGTTTTTATATTACTCAATAAAACACGCTGAACTTTGTTTTGTCTTTGACTTCAATGAGTGCTAGTGGCTTCTTGTTTCTTCAATGGTTTGAAAGGTTGACACTGGCATTAATTAAGTATAAGTATGGCTATTTAAATTTACTTGTAATTGAAGTGATAATTTGTAGATGGGGAAAAAAACCATGAAATAGATTATTAGGGATGCGATCCTGAGAATTGGATTAACGTTTGTAAATTTGGAAATGGAGAGAAATGGTGTATTATTCGACCACACATACCTACGGGTGGAATTTGTTTTCTTTGCTAGTACATGGCTACATAAAAGCTATTACATTTCATTGATTGGTACCTTTGTTTTCATTGCATGACGTGAACTGCAGAAGAAAAAACCAGTCAATCCAGATAGCCAGCAATGGCCTCTCAAATAGCATTGTGCCTAGTACTTCTGTACAATCTAGAGCTGATTTTTCATGCTCTCTAAAGAGGGCACCTGTGGGGTTAAATAAATATAATGGCGTGAGGTATATGCGTAAATTTCCACACAGAAGTTCAGTTTGCATTTCATTTATGAAAATCTCAAATGCATCCGCTGGCATGTTGGCGGAGACGGTGGAGGAAGAAGAGCTAAATTCTTTGAATTCATGTGAAACACAAGTTGGGATGATGGGTTTGGCTCCTTGCAATCCTGGATTTTCCACCACTTCTGCTGAAAGAAAATTGTCTGGTGGTGATTATAGAGGCTGGACTATAGCTAAAGATAAGTTAACTGAAGATAAGAAGGAAATAAATGGCCCAAATAATTTTCAGAGGAAAAATGACAGTTCTTATGCATCTAATAGAATTGCTTCTGTCGGTCAGAACCAGGCTGTTTCTAAGAATGGGGATAGTAACATTGTACTGCCGGATCAGGGTGAACATGTCTCGTCTTCTGTTAAATATTCTGTATTAAACAATTCAAAGGTGTTTACAGGTTCTGAAAGGGTAGTCCCCCAGTTTAATGAATCGCCATTGGGGATTAGTAAAGAGAAAATCACTAGAGTTAATGGTGATCATGGTTTGGATGCAAAGACAAAGGATTCAACCAATGCTACATTTGCCAAACAGGGACGTGTTTCTGACCAATCAAAACTTCGGGATAGGCTCTGTAGTATCTATGAAGATATTCTGGTTGTTGATAATATTCCTCTTGCAGAGGAAGTTTCTAAGATGCTCACAACAAAGTACCGGCATCTTATTTTTGCATGTGATACTGAGGTATAATTCTTTTGACTGTATTTACTTGTATTATGGTTATTCCCTTATCTCAAGAGTTTATATAGCTACATTATCTCCTCTCTTGCACTTGTCTGTATGTGTACTCTGGGCATGAATTCATCTGATTTCTGTATATGTGAACACATATTATCTACTGATTTTATTGTCTTCAAAGGTAGCTAAGATAGATGTCAAACAAGAAACTCCTGTAGATCATGGGGAGATAATATGCTTCAGCATTTATTCTGATCCAGAAGTTGATTTTGGAGGCAGAAAGTCATGTATCTGGGTGGATGTTCTGGATGGTGGAGGCAAAGAGATTTTAGAGAAATTTGCTGAATTTTTTAGTGACTCTTCCATCAAGAAGGTGAACTTTTCTTTCTTGTTCCCTCCCTTTCTTGTTCATAATCCTATTGCACAACTCAATGTGCAGCACTTCATTAGTCTTAATTCTATGCTTGCTGCTTTATGAATGATATAATACTAGTTATGTTATATGACAATCAGCTTTGCTGGTCTGAAATTATCTTGGGTAATCAACTGAGAAGTTTGCTTCTCAATGTTTGTTAAATTTAATTTCATTTGTTTTTTTGGTAGTTGTTAGACATTCTTATCTTATTTTGTGGTAACATAAACAGCCAAGAGACCTGAAGTATTTAACTATTTCACCTATTATCTTTACCAACCCTTATGCATAAAGATAGCTATAAAAAATTCACTAGTGCTCATCTTAAGCCATTCAAAAGTCACTCGTTCAGTATTCACCCATACCAGATAATATGATGCTTCTGCTTTTCTTTTTTCTTTTAGCTCTTACTCTTTGGCTGCTTTTCTGGATCCATTGGGCTATAATATTTGGATAATTATCCTCCATGCTGCATTGATGACTTAGTAATGTTGACTTGGTATATTTTTGTGCCAAATTCCTTTCTCATTCATTCCCCTACTTAAGCACATATGGATTAAAAATAAATCTATCTCTTTGTCAGTGATGCTATTCCATCAGGCAAGGAAAAATTAAATCTATCTTTCATAAAATCATATCGACTTTAAATTCCTGGGTTTATCTATGCACTTGACTTGGGATTATGGATAATATTTGAAATAACTGAATCACCGGTACATTCTGTAGGTCTGGCATAATTATAGCTTTGACTGTCATGTTATAGAGAACTATGGATTCAAAGTTTCTGGATTTCATGCTGATACAATGCACATGGCACGATTATGGGATTCATCAAGACATTTGGATGGGGGTTATTCTCTTGAAGGACTTACAGGTGACAGAAGGGTCATGTCTAGGGCTCAGCTGAACCATGAAAAGGATTTGATTGGTAAGCTGTCAATGAAAACTATATTTAGTAAGAAAAAAGTGAAAAAAGATGGATCTGAGGGTAAAACGACTATCCTTGCTCCTGTTGAAGAGCTACAGAGAGATGAGCGTATGCCTTGGATATGTTACTCTGCCTTAGATGCTAGAAGCACTTTGAAGCTGTATGAGAGCCTAAAAAGCCATCTTTCAGACATGCCCTGGAAATTTGATGGTGTAACAGTCTCTGGAAAAACCATGTATGATTTCTACTATGAGTATTGGCGACCATTTGGTGAGCTTCTGGTCATGATGGAATCTGAGGGAATGCTGGTTGATCGTGTGTATCTTGAAGACATAGAAAAGGTGGCCAAAACAGAGCAAGAGGTAGCTGCTAATAGATTCCGAAAATGGGCAAGTAGGTACTGTCCTGATGCCAAGTATATGAATGTGGGGAGTGACTTACAGTTGCGCCAGCTCCTTTTTGGTGGCACTGTGAACAGGTGCGCAATATTCAAAGCTTATGTGAACCATTTTTTTTCAATCTTAATAAATTAATGTTTAATGATTTTCTGGTTGAAGCCTGAAATATTTATAAATTATGTTCATCATAAGTTTAATGTATTCATGAATGGTAGGATCGACGTTGATATTTTTTATGAATTTTGTAGTTTATGATAAAGGAGCAGAAGGTATAGATAGAACTTAAGCTTTCATTTTCACCTGCCACATTCTTCATTACAGAAAGGACTCCAATCTGACACTTCCAACTGAGCGAATATTCAAAATTCCCAATGTTGATAAAGTGATTGAAGAAGGCAAGAAGGCTCCCAAAAAATTTCGTGATATAAAGTTGACGAGCCTAGGTTATAACCTGGAGACTGAGATGTACACAGCAACTGGTTGGCCATCAGTTAGTGGTGATGCTTTAAAGGCCCTGGCTGGAAATATTTCTGCTGAATATGATTTTTTTGATGAGGCTTGTAACTTGGGTCTTGATGATGAGGATGAAAATCCTTCTCAAAGTCAAATTGCACCTGCAATAATTGATAAATCTGCATATGGAACAGCCTTTGCAGCTTTTCCAACAGAGGAAGAAGGGAGAGAAGCTTGCCATGCAATTGCTGCTTTATGTGAAGTCTGTTCAATAAACTCTTTGATTTCTAACTTCATCCTTCCCCTTCAGGTATTTTTAATTGTAGGATTTTTTTATCTTTAAAATAAATTGGCATTAAAATTAGTGAAGATAAATAGAGTTTATCAATTATTTAAGCAGTAACCACATGCATCTCTAACACATTAAGGTGTTCAGTATTTGAACTTGCTTTAAATATTTTCTGGTGTCGGCTTTTATTTGAAACTAGTGCAGCTAACTTCAATATGGTATACTTACAAAACCATTCTGAGACTAGACTTCAAGTTTCTGTCTATATCTTACTGTGCAGGGTCCTGTTAAAATTTATTATCTTTTCTTCCATTTGTATCTTTGTTTTTCTAACATCTACAGTTTTAATAATAATCAAATATACTTTTAATAAATGCATGATATGTGATTGTCTGATACCTTCCAAACAGCATATCTCAGGGATATTTGAGAACTGAGACCATGAATGTGTTTGTCAAATTTGTTGTCATATATCACTAAACTCGGAATTACTGCTTGTTTATTTCCTGGGTCTGGTACTCAGTGAATTTTCAAGCATTTCATTGGTATCTTATATTTAACATACTTTTAGACAATTATTATAAAACAATGAGCTAGTGAGATGCATGATAAGCTCACTCAGGCACAGAACTCATAAGGGTACCATAGTCCCTTCCTCAAACTTTTAAAATTCCTGTAGCATATAGTCAATATTATGCTCTCCTGCTGCTTGGCTAAAGAAAGTTCTATTTCTTTATCTGACTGAACTAGGTTTTTGTGTGCATCATGTGCCACCACTTATATTGTAGAACTTTCAGTGAGTATATGCCTGTATTTTAACACTGAAGTTCTTTATATCTGCTCTATATTGGCCTCATGGTTTCTCCATGTCAGGGACACAATATATCAGGAAAAGATTGCCGTGTTCATTGTTCCTTAAATATCAACACAGAGACAGGACGCTTGTCCGCAAGAAGGCCAAATTTGCAGGTTATTCTAATTTGCAAGATTTATTAGAGTTCACTTTAAAGATTTTAATTAGGACTTTTCATTTTAATGGCAGTTGTTGTGAACTTGAAATTTTTAAAGCACGGTACATTTGACCGTTGACCTACATTTTTGTGTTTGTATGTTTACTAATTGGTTTTATTCAATTTTCTTGATGCTAAATTCTTAATAGATGGTTTTACCAGTTTGCCTTTTGACCTGGAATGTTATTTCTCCATTTAGTGGGATCTCTTCCTATTAGATATATAAATCCATTTTGGGCCTCCACTCCATCTTCCATGCCACTGTTATTCATAACTAAATTGTGGCAGAAGGCCTATGGTTGAACCCAAAAAAAAAATGGGTAGAAGGTGATATAGCCAAATATGTCTATGGATTCTCTATGCTTCAAATCCAAAGTGCTTTTGTGTGAGAGAGCATGTTAATGCAAGGGATCCTGTTAAAGACTTAAAATCCTTTTTAGGCCTCCATCTAACTTATCAAGCTTAAGAATTGGTTCTTGACACCTCTGCTCAAGTGTACACTGTCTTATCTTTTGTTTTTCCATTAATATATTCTTTTAGTGAAAAATCTCAATATCTGATTAAACTTTGTTTTTGCATTGATCACTGTTTTTCTATGCAATATACATAATTATTTGATGTTTGCATGGTCTTCATACCTTTCCTTTGATTAATCACAATTCTTTTGATCCTAAATTTGGATGGCACTATGCATTGCAGTGTTTTTTAGTTTGTATTCTGACATTCACATGTGGGTATTGCATGTACTAGATTAATCATTGACTTTCAAAAATATAGGCATTTAACCAACACCTACAATTCATGAATCAGAATCAACCTGCTTTGGAAAAAGACCGATACAAAATCCGTCAAGCATTCATTGCTGCACCTGGGAATTCTCTTATAGTTGCTGATTATGGACAGGTTAACAGTTTATACTTTATAGTCTTACTGAACTATTTCCAAGGAATTTCACTCTACTAAATGTGTCATGTATTGTTACAGCTAGAACTTAGAATTCTGGCACATCTTGCCAACTGTAAGAGCATGCTGGAAGCTTTTGAAGCTGGTGGAGATTTCCATTCAAGAACTGCAATGAATATGTACCCATACATTCGTGAGGCAGTTGAGAAAAAGCAAGTGCTTCTTGAGTGGCATCCTCGGCCAGGTGAAGATAAACCTCCAGTTCCTCTATTGAAGGTAAACTGTGCTGATGGTAGTAAGTAATCATTCATTTAAATGTGCAAGTATTGGCTTTGTCTTTCGTTTGGGATGTACTGTAATGCAACTGATAATATCAGATATAGTAAGCACCCGATTGCTGGCAGTGCATGAGGGAGGACTATTGAACACGGTTCCATCAACTGGAATTTCAATAAAATTAGTTTATTAACAAATGAGAACAAAGATGCGGAACTTAGTAACTTTCCAATAGAAATATAGGACATCTATTGAACATTAGAATACTCTGTTCAGAGGGAATGCATCACATGTTGCATCAGTAGAGGGATTGTAGTTTATTTGTGATGGGCATCCAAATATATATGAAGATTCTTTGAGTTTGTGGATGTATTATGTATTTAATAATGATTATGTGCATTAATAGAAGTAACAGAAGACACTGGGTTTAGGTAAGCTTCTTTTAGCAGTTTAACATTATGTAATGTCCTTCCCCCAAAATATGAAGAAGTCCTTTTTAGCAGTTTACCATTATAACCATCTATTCCATAATTTAATCATGTTTCTATTTTTTATTGTTCTCCATTTCAGGATGCCTTTGGATCTGAAAGAAGAAAAGCTAAAATGCTTAATTTCTCAATTGCATACGGGAAGACTCCTGTGGGGCTTTCCAAGGATTGGAAGGTACTGTGAACTCGTACTTATCATGAGGGGTTTACACAGGTGACAAGTGCCCATGATTTACTATTTGATTGTCCACTCTCAGGTTTCTGTAAAAGAAGCTAAGAAAACAGTTGACCTTTGGTACAATGATAGAAAGGAAGTTTTGCAATGGCAAGGGGAGCGTAAAAAGGAAGCACATGAGTTACATTGCGTTTACACATTGCTAGGGCGAGCCCGGCGGTTCCCTTTGATGGCCCAAGCCAATACCTACCAGAAAGGTCACATTGAGCGAGCTGCTATTAATACTCCAGTGCAGGTCCTTAATTCTTTCTAGGTTCTAATAAACTAGTACAATAATGTTTCCCCCTCCCTCGTCTACAGACTATTGCTATTTTCTCAAGTTTAATGGTCACAATATAGTAAATCTAAAATGTACTAAATTGTTTATCCTCTCAAGTTTAGAACCTTCTCCCTTTTAAGAACAACAATAATGAGATCATTTTTTAAGAGCCCACTTGTAAAAGTATCACAATCCAAAGTTTATATTAAAATGATAGTTCAACTCGAACTACGAATAAGAATATATTGAGTTTTGATAGTATTAACCTTACAATAGTGCTCTCTTGTATTACTCTTGTTAGTTGCCTTCCCTATCAAGAATCTTCTTTTCTAAAATCCATTGTTGGGTAATTTCTTTTGTCCTTTACATATATTGTGTCTATATAGTTTTGTAACATTTAAAAATTGTTTTTTATTCCATTTGTATATCTTCTGTGAAAATGTAACTATATTGTGTACTTTGAAAATATAAGCAATTTTTTACTGTTTAATTTAATTACATGCACTTATAAATGTCTAATTTATCTAAAATTAGCTTTTGACATCATAATTAATCATTGATAATAATTCAACTGTCAGATTGACAAAAATTATATTTCAGTAGAAGTTATTCACTGCTAAACACGCATCAAGTCAACCTACAAACAGGGCACTTGTAAATAAGCTTACATGTGTTGGTAAGAGCAAATCTTAACCATTGGAGGATCACTTGAGGTCTCATGATTCCTTAAAATACATACATGACTTTATCACCTACCCCTGGTGCATGATCCAATGTTCAAGATTCATGCTTCTTATTCTCATAAGCTTTTAGTTGAGACCCCCCTGGTTTATGACCCACCTATTCATGCCAGCCTTTCTATTATGGGTTTCTGATTTGTAGAATTTAACAGGGTAGTGCTGCCGATGTTGCCATGTGTGCCATGTTGCAAATTTCCAATAATAAACAGTTGAAGGAGCTTGGGTGGAAATTGCTTCTACAGGTAATTGTATACCCTAACTTTTCCTTTTCCCCATGTCTTGGTTACACTTGATTTCACTTGCCATTATTCTACTTGAGCCTTGGTTTCAATGACCTATTCTATCAATAAATGGGGCTTGGCTTACACATAGTATCTAAGTTTACTACATAATGAATGATTTGATCATCTATTGTCTTGAACAATATCCATGATAAATTGTTCTATCTCAGTGACTGGTGTTGATTTTCAAAGCTACAAAGTTCACACTTAATCATGACCTATGTTTTTCTCTAACAAGCATTTCATGGAAGCTTCATTGGTATAGCCCTATAGGTTCCTTTCTGCAGTCTGCACTCATTACCCCTTATTTTAAATATTAGAATTGGATACATTTATTTTGCCTTTAACATTTCCCCCTTCCATTATATGATATACATGAATACAATGTGCTTTCAGCTTTCTAATCATGGATGGTTCTTGGAATTATGTGGTTTGATTTGAGAAATTAAGTATCCATATGCAGTCCATCTTTTTTAATTAATATCCTCATTATCATCCCGGTTGTAATTATTTTTTATTGATCATACAAGTAGTTCATTTTCCCAAGCTTTCTGGTGCTTTTGTATATCTTAAGCAATCATATGATATTAGTAACAAAACTGTCGCAATTTCTATAAATCCTTAACTTTATCAATATATCCTGACTGTGAGGTTATTTGAAATCTGAATGTTTTTGGATATATATTTCCAAACTTCCTTGCTACTCTTTCGCTAATATTTTTGGACATGACCAAGCAGGTTCATGACGAAGTCATATTAGAAGGACCAACTGAGTCGGCTGAGGTTGCGAAGTCCATAGTTGTTGAGTGCATGTCCAAACCCTTCAATGGCAAGAATATTCTAAAAGTTGACCTTTCTGTTGATGCCAAGTGTGCTCAAAACTGGTACTCTGCCAAATAGGTACTCCATTATACACCATGAATAGTCATGACTCTCTTATTTGGAGATGTTTTCTCATTCAGATAGCTTTTGCTGTATGGTTTCACCGGTAATCGCAATCAGAAGATGCTGCTAGTTTGGTGCTTCTATTTTGAAGGCAAAATGAAGGCCTTAAATATTATCATTTGCTCCATTTCTATAGAGATTTTTGACATCCTAGTAGTAGTTCAGGGTGGTGTTTTGGTAAATACCAAAGCATAGTACGTTTAACTTCGAAGGAAGAAAAAAGGCCTAAACCACTGGCCTCGGCTTTTTAGTTTTTACTGCCGTAGTGGGTAGGTTTTTCTTTATTTTAAACGTAGACCTAGTTTTCATGCCTTGCATCATGTACCAGCATGGTTTTTTTGGTTGATGCAAACTCATTATTGTATATATATTATTATAAAATGAAATTATCAGCTTTTCCGTTGATCTCATTTACCACATGGGCCTGGTTGCAAACTCATACTTTATGTACTACATCGTGCAATGTTAACCGGACGCTTGAATGGTACTTTACTCTGCAAATGATCCGGAACCGGTGACAATTTAGGTTACAGTTTTTCAGTAGGAATCTCAAGCAGAATTATGATATTGTGTTTACTAATTACATGTATTAAGGAGCCTATAGCTGCTAGTGTTATATTCTAATCTTTATCGGATAAAGGAATGGACCAAGGACCTGTTAGAAAATATTTTCTAGTAATTTATCCATGAATCTATTTCATATATTTTTATGAATGGATTTATAGACAACCTGCCGAAATCCGCGTACATAAAGCTAGTTCAATACAAAACTATCTTAAATCCTTATCCAGTTGATGTATTCTTTTAATTATTATAAATGTACTCTAATTTTTCTGTCTGGAAGGTCACAAACGACGTCAAAATTCTGGTGTTGGAAATGTGGGTAAAAGTGAAAGAAAAGTTTAATAAATTTAAATTATAAAATAAATTTAATTTGTGCAGACATTATTTTTTATACATTCCTTATTATTAAGCATTTTATTTAATTTTCCCCAAATAGATAATAAACCTAATTATTTAGTATATAATTCGCATGAAGTTTGTCTCATAATAAACAATAATTTTTGAAAAAAATAAAAAAGTATTACTATATATAAAAAAATATTTGTCTCAAATTGGTGCACATGGTTCACTCACACCTGTCACCTGTGTGTATTTGAAATACAAAATACCTATATATATATATATATATATATATATATATATATATATATATATATATATATATATATATATATATATATATATAATGACAATTTTTTATGGAACATTTGTTTCTGGAAATATAGGTACCGGATTATTTTTTCCGTAGGTGCCAGTCTATACGCAACCGTTTCAGTTCCATACATTATTATAGTTTTGCATGCATGGGAGCACTGTATATATATATATATATATAGAGAGAGAGAGAGAGAGAGAAGGCAGTGAAGCGGGAAACGAAAGAAAACATCAGTATTGGTTAAGTGTGTTTCTGGAAATGGAGAAGAATAAGGGATATGAAGCGGATGAAGAATGCGAGAGCAGCGCTGAGAAGCTTCTTGATGAAGGTTTTCTTTGCTCTATAATTCTATTCTTTCTTTCGTGTGCCGTTTTTCTTTATCTTTCTTGGTTGTGACTTGTCACTGCACTCACATACTTTTGTGCTACAGTTATCATAGAATAAAGAAAGCAGTGCTTCCTCGGTTCTTTTCATATTTCTCTGCATTCTTTTCTTCTTTTTTAGGGAAACTTGTTGAAATAGAGTATATATGTAGAAAGCAATATATAGAAACCGGAGATGGTAATAGATTGCACGATTATTCTATTTAAATCATTCAAATAAATTGACCAGTACATTGATGCCTCTGTAGATGCATCATCAACTGCTTCAGACTTCCAGCGGTTAAATATAACAGACTCCGAACCGAAGGAGGAACAATCATCGCAAGACAACCCTGCGGAGAATGCATCTACTTGTACAGGTTGCTCTGAATTGGAAGAGAATGCTGCACCTGCATCTGCTTCTCCACCGCAAAACTTGGATGCTGCACGGTACGTATTATATGTTTTTTTCATTTCAAGATTCTGTTCTAATCAGATTTGTGTGTTGCAGATATCTATCTATCTATCATTCAACTTTGTCTGAAATTCTATTGCAGCAGCTAATTTTAATTCTTTCCGTTTTCTCTCAGCAACAATTCTGATGAAGTTAATGTCCAACCCGGTGAACAAAACCGTGACTTACTTTCATCTCCTGAACAAGAACAGCAGGAAGAACACACCACGCCACCTGTCACTGATCCTACTTGTACAGGTTGCTCTGAATTGGAAGAGAATGCTGCACCTGTATCTGCTTCTCCACCGCAAAACTTGAATGCATCTACTTGTACAGGTTGCTCTGAATTGGAAGAGAATGCCGCACCTGCATCTGCTTCTCCACCGTACAACTTGGATGCTGCACGGTACGTATATGTTTTATCCATTTCAAGATTCTGTTCTAATCTGATTTGTGTGTTGCAGATATCTATCTATCTATCTATCATTCAACTTTGTCTGAAATTCTGTTGCAGCAGCTAATTTTAATTCTTTCTGTTTTCTCTCAGCAACAATTCTGATGAAGTTAATGTCCAACCCGGTGAACAAAACCGTGACTTACTTTCATCTCCTGAACAAGAACAGCAGGAAGAACACACCACGTCACCTGTCACTGATCCTACTTGTACAGGTTGCTCTGAATTGGAAGAGAATGCTGCACCTGTATCTGCTTCTCCACCGCAAAACATGGATGCTGCATGGTACGTATTATATGTTTTTTTCATTTCAAGATTCTGTTCTAATCAGATTTGTGTGTTGCAGATATCTATCTATCTATCTATCATTCAACTTTGTCTGAAATTCTATTGCAGCAGCTAATTTTAATTCTTTCTGTTTTCTCTCAGCAACAATTCTGATGAAGTTAATGTCCAACCCGGTGAACAAAACCGTGACTTACTTTCATCTCCTGAACAAGAACAGCAGGAAGAACACACCACGTCACCTGTCACTGATCCTACTTGTACAGGTTGCTCTGAATTGGAAGAGAATGCTGCACCTGCATCTGCTTCTCCACCGCAAAACTTGGATGCTGCACGGTACGTATTATATGTTTTTTTCATTTCAAGATTCTGTTCTAATCAGATTTGTGTGTTGCACATATCTATCTATCTATCTATCATTCAACTTTGTCTGAAATTCTATTGCAGCAGCTAATTTTAATTCTTTCCGTTTTCTCTCAGCAACAATTCTGATGAAGTTAATGTCCAACCCGGTGAACAAAACCGTGACTTACTTTCATCTCCTGAACAAGAACAGCAGGAAGAACACACCACGCCACCTGTCACTGATCCTACTTGTACAGGTTGCTCTGAATTGGAAGAGAATGCTGCACCTGCATCTGCTTCTCCACCGCAAAACTTGGATGCTGCACGGTACGTATATGTTTTTTTCATTTCAAGATTCTGTTCTAATCAGATTTGTGTGTTGCAGATATCTATCTATCTATCTATCATTCAACTTTGTCTGAAATTCTATTGCAGCAGCTAATTTTAATTCTTTCTGTTTTCTCTCAGCAACAATTCTGATGAAGTTAATGTCCAACCCGGTGAACAAAACCGTGACTTACTTTCATCTCCTGAACAAGAACAGCAGGAAGAACACACCACGTCACCTGTCACTGATCCTACTTGTACAGGTTGCTCTGAATTGGAAGAGAATGCTGCACCTGCATCTGCTTCTCCACCGCAAAACTTGGATGCTGCACGGTACGTATTATATGTTTTTTTCATTTCAAGATTCTGTTCTAATCAGATTTGTGTGTTGCAGATATCTATCTATCTATCTATCATTCAACTTTGTCTGAAATTCTATTGCAGCAGCTAATTTTAATTCTTTCCGTTTTCTCTCAGCAACAATTCTGATGAAGTTAATGTCCAACCCGGTGAACAAAACCGTGACTTACTTTCATCTCCTGAACAAGAACAGCAGGAAGAACACACCACGCCACCTGTCACTGATCCTACTTGTACAGGTTGCTCTGAATTGGAAGAGAATGCTGCACCTGTATCTGCTTCTCCACCGCAAAACTTGAATGCATCTACTTGTACAGGTTGCTCTGAATTGGAAGAGAATGCCGCACCTGCATCTGCTTCTCCACCGCAAAACTTGGATGCTGCACGGTACGTATATGTTTTATTCATTTCAAGATTCTGTTCTAATCTGATTTGTGTGTTGCAGATATCTATCTATCTATCATTCAACTTTGTCTGAAATTCTGTTGCAGCAGCTAATTTTAATTCTTTCTGTTTTCTCTCAGCAACAATTCTGATGAAGTTAATGTCCAACCCGGTGAACAAAACCGTGACTTACTTTCATCTCCTGAACAAGAACAGCAGGAAGAACACACCACGTCACCTGTCACTGATCCTACTTGTACAGGTTGCTCTGAATTGGAAGAGAATGCTGCACCTGCATCTGCTTCTCCACCGCAAAACTTGGATGCTGCACGGTACGTATTATATGTTTTTTTCATTTCAAGATTCTGTTCTAATCAGATTTGTGTGTTGCAGATATCTATCTATCTATCTATCATTCATCTTTGTCTGAAATTCTATTGCAGCAGCTAATTTTAATTCTTTCTGTTTTCTCTCAGCAACAATTCTGATGAAGTTAATGCCCAATCCGGTGAACAAAACCGTGACTTACTTTCATCTCCTGAACAAGAACAGCAGGAAGAACACACCACGCCACCTGTCACTGGTCCTAGTTTACGAAGACAAGCGGTAATGCTGATGCAAAACTAATTAATTTGAGTTTTTTAGATTTGTTTATTTTTTATTTTTTTAGTCTTTTTGGTAGATATAATTATATATTAATGTGTTTGTATATTGTTGAGAACAGTTGATGCGCGCACGGTCGAGAGCGATTTACGGTTATGCCACGAGTCGACAGGTGATGGTGCAGGTGGACAGAAGAACCCGAAGATATCGGTTGGTACAGGTAGATAGGACTATTAGACGTTACCCTTTGGGACGAAATAGGAATGCAGTTCCTCCTCGATCTAGAATGCCTTCAGGACGTGCAGATGTTGCATCTTCCTCTTCCTCTCTCATCCCTACTGGTGTAAGTTTTCTGTCTAATCCATCTGTTATAGAAATTGGTTGTACAAATTTCATAACCCCTAAATGAATTTATTGAGCAGGGTCGTAGGTCTAGATTTTGGCTTATGCCAGGGGATTCACGTCGCCTTATCTCATGGACATGGAATGCTGCAGATTCTCAACTTCAGACACGGAACCAGGCTGGGGAGCCAGTTACAGATGTCTTTTTGATACTTACCCGCATTGGGGACCAAGCTGAAATTCTCAATTTGTATTTCTTTTACCAGGTTGGCAATGATATTTCAATTCACCATCTCTATTTTACCATTTTTCATAGATAGTTCACAGTTGCCCATATGCCAAAACCGGTGGCGATAGTTTCAGAGGCTAACAGAATAAGTGGATGTATATTGTTTTGATGAGGACAGAATAAGTGGGTTTTTCCCGTATATAGATGCATACACTCAATCATTCTTTTCAAGTTTTCCTCTCTCTCCAGGCTAGCTCGATTTCTCTTTACATGATGGATTACTAGTTTAGTTTATGTTATTTGTTATGATTTTACTTAAGTTGTGGTTTTAATTTTTATTGTTAAAAATGATGTTGTTTGAATAAATATATAGTTTAATTCTTGAAAATTGTACTCCCATATCTTTAGTTTTAAAAAATATTTGTATATATTAATTTGATTATATTTAACTTTTTATAAAAATATGAATAATATATAAATAAAATTAACATATTTAAAGAGCAAAATATATAAAATATTTTTTGAGAATCTAATAATCTCCTAATGATTAAATGTGACCAAATAAACATATATAAAATCAAATTGTATACATAAATTTTTATTAAGATTAAAATTATAGAAAATTTTGATGGCAAAGATTAAAAGCAAGAAACTTTATAAAATGAAGGATTAAAACTTTAAAAATAGATGATGGAGAATAAAATTAAAATTAAAATTTTAATTAAGCCTTAATAAATTTGTTTAAGTTATCCTATAAAATAAATAATTTTGTTCTAAGTGAATTAATGTTATTAAAGTATTGTATTAAAAATTACAGCTATTTTTATTTATTTTTTATGAACAAAATCTTATTCATTCAAGTAAGATCGAATTGTTTACTTAGGAGTGATATAAATCATTTTAGAAATATATTAAGTGAAAATATTAATGGAATAAACGATAATACAGACTGTACTCCATACAGGTTTAGAAGGTGGATTGTTGCGCACGCATTTTGATGTTACGAGAAGAAGAAAATTTAATTGGAGTTCTCGCATAAATATGAAAAATTATACCTTTAGCCCCTATAATTGATACACATAAAAGTGGGTTAAAAGGATAGAGAAAATTAGTATCGGTGTATTTTTAGAAAATATTTTTTATTTTTATTTATAAAAATATCATTTTATTTTTTATTTTTAAAATTTGTACTGAAGTGAAAAAAAAACAACTATTTTTTTATTTTTACTGTTTTCAATACAAAATAATAAAAACAGAAAATAAAAAATAAAAAATAGAGGAAAAAAAGAGAATTAAAAAAAAGAGAAATGAAAAAAAAAGATATATATAGAATTTGTTTGTTAGAAACTGTTTGGTGTATCAATTTTTTTAATTATAAAAATATTATTTTTCATTTTTAAAAAATTGTATATAAATAATGAAAAAAATTATTTTCTGTTTTTATATAAATTTTTAAAAATAAAAACAAAATATTATATTTGTAAATGAAAATTAAAGTAGAAAATGCAAATAGAAAAGGTATTGTTTGATAACTGTAATTTTTTAAAATTATATTTTTAATTTTTAAATTAAAAATAAAACAACTTTATTTTAAAATTACATTTATCAAAATATTATTTTATTTGTGTGGGACATTTTATTAGTGTTTTACGTCAAAGTATGAATTAAAAATAATTTAATAAAAAAACAACCACGTATATGAGTCGAAGTATTACACAAGATAATATTAAAAAGTATTCTAAGTTGCAAAATTTATAGACATATTGATTTTTTAATAAAATGTATAAAAACTAACCTTCATAGTGGTTGTAATCATAATTTAGATACTAATATGTTTTTGTATAAATTTTTTATTTTCATGTAATATGAATATTTATTTTTTAATATGCGTACGTAACATCTATGAATTGAAAGGTCTAAATGATCCACTCTATAATCAAAGTTCGAATGATCCACTCTATAATCAGTTGTTAGAATAGAATCAATAGATTTTTAAATTTTGAAAAATGGAAACCCTTATTATTGGATGACCATGATACTTTTCAAAAATCGAAATTCTTGATCAATGAAGGAACAATATCACCATTAAAGAATTGCAAGAAATCTTTTGATAACCTGGATTCCTATTTTTCAGCGATACCCGAGAGCAAGACAATTGGTTGAATCCCGTCAAACCATTTTATATAAGTTCAATGATATCATTTTTTATAAAGTAAATCGACTTCGATTTTTGAATAAATAATCGATATTACTTCGATTTTTATTGTAACAAAAAATTTCCTTTTTATGTGTAAAAGATCTGTATCAATAATTATGATTTTACGTATGAACAATTTGTCAATATCTTGTTCATTCGCAACAAAATATTATATTTTTGCGGTGGTAAAAAAAAAATATGATTTTTTGGAGAAAAGATTTTATTTTTAGAAATGTAAATATTATCTTATAATTTAAACATTCTATAATTTTGATAACAAATGCTGGAACCGTCCTTTCCTTTTTTTAGAGCTTAAACCATTTGAAAAAAAAATTACATAATATAAAACTTAATTGAATATATTATGATATTAGATATATTTTTCAAAATTAGTAATTTTATAATAATAACGTCAAAAATTATATTTACAACATTGTATCAAAACTAAACTAGAGAATTATTATTTATGAACTACAAACTACTTGTTACTTTTGACAACTTTGTGCCGAGGTTGTAAGCATCTTGGTCATGTTGAGAAGTGGCCATGGTTAATCCCGTTCAAGAATTTGGTATCTATGGGAGACTTGGACTGAAAAGTGACAATGGTGAAGTTAGAAGGATGGAATTGCTTTTTGCATCTCCAGTTTTTTCTTTTTGCACCTCCTTTCATTTTTGTAAAAAAAAAATTTCAATTATACCTTTTAACAAATATATTCCGTAAATTAATTTGCAGAACGTGAACTTTTTACATTCCGTAGATTAATTTACGAAATGTATTTTTACATTCTTTAAATTAGTTTGCAGAATGTATATTTTTACATTCCGTAAATTAATTTGCGGAATGTAAAAATTTACATTTCACAAATTAGTTTGCAGAATATAAAAATACATTTTCTAAAATATATTCCGTAAATTAATTTGCGGAATGTAAAAATATATTCCGTAAACTAGTTTACGAAATGTAAAAAATACATTTCGCAAACTAATTTACGGAATGTATTTTTTACATTTCGTAAACTAATTTACGGAATGTATATTAAAAAAAGAAAAGGATAAAATAGCAATATCCAAATGTAAAAAAAAATAAAAATAAGAGGGATGTGAAAAGAAAAAATGAAGGTGCAAAAAGTAAACCAGAAGGATCATCAAAATGGAGGAAAAAAATGACAATTCACTCCTTAATTTACGAGGGAGATAAGTAGAACCTTATTGCGGTGCGCAGGAGATTATATTTGATTGGGATGTTTTTCACATATTTTAATTAAAAATAAAAGTGAACAACATGGTTTGATCAGAAATCCATAACTTAGTTAGTTTAAAATTTGGTTAAATTTAGTTTATTTAATAAATAAATAGATTTAGATTTTTTTTAAAACTTTTTTAGATAAACAAATAAAAGGTTTAGATTTATAAAAAAAGTTATTAATCTATTCAGAGAATAATTTATATTTATATATTATATATTTATATTTATTTTAATATATTATATTTGTATAATATTTATTTTATTTTATTTACATAGTATTAATATATATATATATATATATATATATATATATATATATAAGGCCTATTTATTAACCTTTTTATCGTATAAATTTTAAGTTTATAAGCTCTGTAAATTTTGTAGGCTTTAAGTCTGTTAAGGTTTTAACAGAAAAAAAAATCTTTAACGGACAAACATTCAAAAGTCTAATTCAACTCAACCTAATTTCATCCATATTCTCATAATAAAAAAGTTAAGTATATTAAAAACTTTCCTAATCTATATTTCTTTTTTACGCCTCATTTCAAAAATATAACTGATATGGTAGTATCCGAATCAATACTCCAAAAATCAATTTATAATTAAAAATAAAAAATACAAAAAAAGTATACTTCCCTACAAAGGTTACAGCAAATTAAACCAAAAACATAATTTGTCATAAAACTACTCACTCCTAAAATCAATCCTGCTTAGATAGAGTCGTTTTTTAAGAAGAAATGTAAATGATGTTTGACAGTGATTATGAAAATTATATATGAACAATTTTTATTGTATCCTACTCACGAAGGAACCAACAATAGGGGGGTGAAGAAGATGGTCAAAGGCAACTATCAAAAGCCAAAACCACCTAACTTTTTTGTTTATAAAGCCAACACCAAGAGTAATCCGCGCATGAGACAGTCGCAATAGGCACAATCAATCAAAAGCTTAAGATGCATTAAAGTATAGTCTACTCTGATTTTTTTTTTTAATGTTATCTTAGCTTTTTGATAGGTTGTGCCTATAGGCACACTACTCATACAAGAATTGCTCTGGTGGCAATGACATCACCAGAACTACATGCCCTCTCATTGCTTACTGCAGCAACATCCTTATTGGAAGCCATTTCCACCTTAGGAGGACCAGAATGCCTTCTTGAACCAGTTGGAGGAGAGAATGAAAGCCGCTTCTTTGCAGAAACTGCAGCCCCTCCTTTTTCTGGTGATGGTCTTAGGATTTTGGACCTGGCCTTTGCTGAACTTGTGGGTGCCATGTAACTTGGAATGGCTGGTGAGCTTGCAAGGATCTCATCATCCCTCACTGAGGATCCTCCAATGCTATGTCTACAATAACGTTCTGACTGAACACTGAACATGCTTCTTGAGTCAGCATCACCAACCCAGGCACTACCCTTTGAGCTTAATGGCCTTGCCTTTCCATTAGCAGATGGTGCCTTTGAAGCTGGGGTTGAAGGATAATAGTGAGTGACAGGTCTTCTTGCTTTTTGGCCAAAAGGTGAAGGTCTATTATCATGCTTGTGGCCGTGGAGAGAATACAACTTGGTGATTTCTCCTATAGACATGGCATGACTTGTTGCGCTCTTTAGAGATGCATGATCAGTTTCATCCTTAGTGCTTTGGCCCTCCCATGGCGGGGTAGCCATCCATCTCTCCAGCCAATTCCAGCCACGGTGAGGATTACTTGGGACCATAAATGTAGGATTTACTGATTTTGAAGATTTCTTCCTAGTTTGCTGTTTGAGAAAGTTATTAGTTACACTAAACAAATTTACTTTGTTGATCAAAATTTGTAGATCAACCAACAGAATCCAAACAAATAGATTGCATATCAGTAGAATCACCAGAAAAAATGTCATTTAAAAACTTTTAACATTAAGCTGGTTAATAATGCAATTTTTTTTTTTTGAGGAAAAACTGTTATATATACCTAATTTAACTCTTTTTGTTCTACAATTTTTCATATACAAATCATTAGTGAACCAATCAAACTGACTTATATAGGAATGAGAAAATGGATTTAGTTCTAATTCAGAACATATTACATAATTACTTTCTTTTCCAATAAAATCCAAATTAAAACCATAGATGAGGCAGTCTTGTTACCTGATGCGAGAATGAATAGGCAAAAGCCCTCTCTCTTCTCAGAGCAGCTTCTTGCCTTTGCAATAATTTTGCTTCAATTTGCTCCTTTGACTTCAAGCTATCATCCCATTTTTCTCCAGCCTGCTGTAAAAGTATTTGCCGCTTAAATACATATTTTAAAAGCAGCATTCCTCACATACTATTCATTTCAAGCTTTTGTTTTAAGAAGAAAAACCGCACTTTCTTATGCCAAAAAATTACTTGAAGCCCCACATGCCTACCACGGAATTATTTTACCCATTAATATCAAACGATCAGTGTAAGAATAAAATCCACTAAACAAAGCTTTTCTAGATAAATTTCTCCTCTAGTTGCCTGCCAATGACTAGACATGGTTCATCTGAATGGAAGAAAAATGGGAGGTAATCAACAATCATCTTAAATTAACCAAGAAAACATTAAACACAGTTGATACAAAAAAAAAAATCCCATTCATGGATCACAAGCAATAAAACAATGACATTTAGAGTCAAATCACAATTGTATGCAGATCTAACTAAAAAGTCCTTCCCTACAACATGCATTGCTTCATAATAGCAACAACAATAACCTTATACCACCGGATGAGGTGGGTTATATGAATCACACAACATCATTGGACTTGAACATGCATTGGTCCATAACAGAAGAAGAAAATATATAGAGAATGCTTACAGCAGCTCGCAACTTCTCGAGTTCTTTTTCATGTTTTTGCTGTAGTTGGCACTGAAGAGCCTGGTTCTCATCAGACATTCTAATTCTCCTTTCACGAATCTGAGACTGCAGTCTTGCTAGAGTTTGCATACATTGTAAGGTGCTAGTTGCTTGCCTTTTAACAAATTTCCCTTGTATCAATGTTTTTAACCTTACCAAACCTCTCAATGCACGCAATGCCCTTCTTGCCTATAAGCCCCAAAACAAGAACCATTATATATGCTCACAGGCTACCCAAATTCAATTCATAATGAAACAGGCTGTTTCTCAGAAAGGATATACACCTTTGAATATAATATCATACCCTATAATCCATTAACAAATGAAAATTTATGTTGATAACCAATAAATTAAATTCTGTGGTAGAAAAGGAAAACAAAAAGGTAAGTCCTGCAAATGAATACAACAAATTTAAAGTTTCTCCAAATCAATGCAGCATTCTTGCAACAA
This sequence comes from Canavalia gladiata, assembly GCA_037954105.1. NCBI lineage: Eukaryota > Viridiplantae > Streptophyta > Magnoliopsida > Fabales > Fabaceae > Canavalia > Canavalia gladiata. The sequence goes on from CM075664.1 coordinate 2,368,923, forward strand.
CCCTGTAGACCCCAATCAAAGCATAATTACGGTTTTAGTGTATGATTTGGCATAATTTTTATTACTTTGTTACACACCATTGCCATTTTACTGTATTATTAGGCCTAACCTCTTGTAATTAGACACGCTGAATATATAATATACCATCCTTATGTCAACAACAATTACTTCAGTTAATTTAGGAAATCATGAAAAAAAGATCTAGATGTTTATAGTATAACTGATTTCACTCTTTCTCTTGTTCGCCATGAAAAGAACCATGTTGCAAATTTGTGAAGTGCCACAAGTAACACACCAAATTAATTCTTAAATTATAAGCATCAACCAATTTAGTTCCTAAAACTAAAAAATATTATTTTAATTTTTAAAATTATCAAATAAAGGACATGTTAATCTTTATTGTTATAATTTTAGAAACAACAATAACTAACATTTAGTAATCTCACGACAAGAATGATCAGTTTGAGAATTTTAGTGACTAAAATGACATTTTTGTAATTTCAAATACTAAGCTGATCAGCGCTTGATGTATTATTCAAACTGCCACCTTCAAATAACTTATAGCATACAATGAATAAACTTTGTCCAAAAAGGGATGTGATTTTTTTTAAAATTTAAACAGTAGCTTGTGACTTTTTCTGTAGCATTACTCCAAAGTCTAAATAAACAGAACAGGAAATTGATACCATATATCCGCGGAATGCCGTTTGAATCTTGATAGCTGCAATTTCTTCCATAGTTTTTCCAGGGTTATGAGGCATACTTGTGAGACGAACAACTTCTGCAGCAGCAACAGCAGTGGCAAAAGCCAAAGAAAAAGCATGCTTGTTCTGTTCATTCTCTGCCACAGTTAATTTAACTTGTTCTATTGGTGGAAGAGGAGGAGCAACAGCTAGTGGTGCTTCTTCAGATGCTAGTTCCGAATCATTGTGACTACTTTGTTTATTTGACTTGTGGTTTTTCTGTTTCTTTTGTTAATGAGTAAAAGTAAAAATGGTTTGAGTTAGACTGTTCATGAAAATCAATAATGCAAAACAAATAAAAAAATCATTTTTCCTTTTCACATGAAATGTAACACAATATTTTAATTAAACCTTATCTTTTCTGGAATCTGGAATGAAAACTTTCTTGACTGCAGAAAACCAGCTCCCTTTTTTCCCCATTTGCAATTCCTGTTTCTTTGATAGAAAAGAGAAGGCAAATTAGATTTTAATATAAACCCAAACATCATCCATAAAAGGGGAAATAAGAAGATTGAAAGGAATTAAATTCAGCACGATTAAAAGTCTCATTTCAATTAATGCGCTTTGAATTCCAAGAAAACCGTTGAAGAAAACATAATTCATGCAGAGAATTGGGGAAGGAAAGGAAACTGCCACATAAACGTCAACTCAGCCTCCAAACAGAAACTTTCAGTGGTGGAAACATATCTATGACTAACGAGTTTGATTTAAAAAAAAAAAAAGAATCAGTGATAGTCCTATTGCTGAAAAGAATTGGAAACTGAAACTAAATAGAAAAAACACCACCCAACAAAGAAAAAGTAAAAGCTTCCAATTCATTTTGCTAATGTGGTCAACAAATGTATAAGAAACCATGTAAAATCTCCATCTTAAAGAGCCTTGTTTAAAATGAAAACTAAGAAAAAAGAAAGTATTTTGCAAATTTAGTATGCTACGAACTCAGAATGTATAATCCAAAAAACAATTAAATCCAGCTCATAATATCCTATTTTGAAAGAGAAAAACTACAAAATAAGAATGCAAATTTGTTATGCAATGGACAAATGGAGAAGAACCCAGATAGTACTATAATCCAAAACAGAAAATAAGACACTATCAAACCCAATACAAAACAAAACTTCCAATTTTGAAGCCTGGATTAATCAGAAAACTACAAATAAAAAAAAGGAGCAAATATTAGTCAGAAAGAGGCCCCAAAGTGGAAAACATTCCAAGACCTTTTCATGAGAGTCTCAGATCCCTGCAAATCAGATTCAAAGGCACTTGCTATGCTGTGGCAGAGTAACAGAACAAGTTGAGGTCCACAAAGTGCCCCAAATTTTGCCTTGAAGGAAACTTCAACTACCGGAAATGGAACATGACAATATCAACATCCTCACTGGGTCCCACAACTGTTGTGATTCATAATTTTAACGATAAATAACAACCAAACTAATCTAAACAAGAACAACAGTTACACGTACATAAATATCAGTATACTTTAGAATCAGCTTCTAGTTGTACTTAAACTTTTTATTTTTTATTTTAAATACTTTTATCTCACCATTTTTTTTGTAAAAGACTAAATGCTAAATTACAGTTGTTCATATATGAGGTTCAATGGCAAAATGTTATTATTCATGCTCTTAATAATGATATTTTATTTTCAAGATAGATAATATAGTTTTGATATACTTAAAATCACATTTAGCTAAAATTCAAATCCCATGCACTTGAATTCATATTGGTTTAGCTAGGATCACGGAATTAATAAGGCAATTTAGACAACTGTTTTAGACTTACCATTTTGGTAGGTTTGACTTTTCTACTTAATTAATGCACATATTGGAAGATGGTTTTATTATTCTATTAATTTTATAATAATTAATATTTGACATATAGAATTTGTTATCTTTCTTACTTAATATTGATACTTTATCTTACGAGATAGATAATCATAATATAGTTTTAATGTGCTTTAAATTACATTTAGCTAAAATTCAAATCTCATGCACTTGAATCCATATAGGTTTAGCTAGGACTGTGGAGCTAATGAGGTGATTTAGACAAGTGTCTTATACGTATTTCAGATTTGACTATTCTACTTAATTAATGTCTGTATTGAAAGATGGTTCTTATTACTCTATTAATTTTGTAATAACCAATATATGACATATAGAATTTTTTTTTTTTACTTAGTTTTTATTAAATGTTGAATAAAAATAGTGAAATGGTTGTAACTTGTAAATGTTCAAATGTTTGGGGTATAGAAACTCTAATACTCATCTAGCTAACAACTCTTGGAGAAAAAAATTAGACTAAAATGGTATTCTATATTAACTATGATGATTTTAATTTTCAAAACCTTTAAATTAACTGGCCACATCTTTTTGATGCTTATAAAATATCTACTTATCACATTAGTTTAAAAAAAAATGTCTTACAAAAATATTTATTTTTTTAAAATTTGTTAATTTACATATTTTCTATTATTTTTTTGTAATTAAAAATTTAAATGAGTTGAGTTCTAAAAATTTAAGAAGGTCAAACGTGTTTTAAAGTTAAAAAAACACTAATAAAAATATTCACAAATATTTTATCCTTATTTTTATATTCTATGACATAAAATCTTAAAATGGATAACTAATATTAAAGTGTTGGATAAATAATATCAAGGTGCGGTTTTTTTTCTAGGTTTTACAATTGCGTCACGTTTTTTTATTTACTTTTGAACATATATTTTATTTAAACTTTTTGTAGATGCATTCTTATTTTACTATGTGTGTTTCAATTTATTGTTACTTTAATTGATAATTATTTTAGTAACTCAAAAAAATAAAAAATATATAAATTTTTTATATTATATTAGATCCTTGTAATAATTTTTATTAATATCTCAAAATTTTTATATATCACCGTCATTTTAGTTTATTCTCACTTTTGTATTATTTGTCATAAAAGATGATAGTTAGACACCAAACCAAATACGATTAATTATGAAAGATTAAGAGAAAATCAAATATTTTTTTGACTTTAAGGTATAATTAGCCGTCAGTAAATTGAGATAGAAGTAAGTCAAATCAAGTTACATTTTAAATTTGAGATTTGAGTCTCGATATGTTACCTGACTTTTTTTATTTTTTGCAAAACTTAACCTGATTTAAAACTTACAAAGCGTAGGAACCTGGTTAAAAGTCTACATTTCAATAAAGGTTAATAAGTAGACATAAAACATATACAAACGATTGATTAAAAGTATTTTCAAGTTTCAAACCTATAAGATAAAAAGGTCATTAAATAGATCTAAAATATATATATATATTATGTAAATAAAATATATTAAAATAAAAATATATAATATATGAAGATAAATAAATCGTTGAATAGGTTAAATATTTTTTTTCATAAGTCTACACTTGACTTATTTATTTAAAAAGATTTTTCAACAAGTTTGAGCATATTTATTTTTTATATATTAGGGAGTAATTTTAAATTTTTAAATATTTTAATTTTATTAATTTAACTTTTTAAAAAATATTGTTAATATTAACTTCTATCTCATGTGAAAGTAAAGCATGTAATGTTCTCTTCGTATTTCGTTAAGCCGTAATTAATGTTTTATGAAAGTTAATATGATAATAAATTTTTATTAAAAATAATCTAGTATATAGATAACACAAATGCATAATTTTTAATAAAAAAAATTACTATTTATTAATTTTTTTATTAAATTTTGAGCACACATTAAAAAATTGTTAACCTAATTAATAGCACATGTTATGATTATTTTTCCGTCTGATGTTACCACAAATGAAAGTATGGCACTAATCATCAAACTAGATGATGGTTAAATAAAAGTAAAAGTTCCAAGAAAATGAAATCCTGACATCGCATATAAAATTCACTTTAGGTCCCATTTTATTGTTAAATGAATAAATTGATGTTAATTTCCTACATTAATTAACAAATTTCTATTAATATTATTTGTAACTTTGAATTATGCGACTCTTTTATGATTTAAAGATTAAATTAATTTTGCCGTAAAAAAAGATTAAATTAATTTTATTATTTTTTTTACATGACCAAATAAATATCACCTATAATCATATATTAATAAATGGCTAAGAAAGGATGATTACTCTTAGAAAAGGGTTTAACCCAGAGTGATTGTCCATTCCGAAAAAATCAACGCAACAGGAACGGTATACGCTTTAGCAAGGACTTCTCTAATATTTACAACGATTATTTATAATGTGTGAAAAAAAATATTTAATAAATAGTAAAATTTTATTAAAATATAATTTAATATTAGTTATATATTAAATTTCATAATTTCTAATAAGAACTTATTACGTATAAATTTTTATTGTATATCGTTTGAAACATATTAAAAAAATCCACTTAAAAAATAATCTAATAGTGAAAATCAATAATAATCTAATAGTGAAAATCAATTTGTAATCAAACCTAAGACTTCTAATGTGACAAAAAGAAACCTAATACTTCTAACATTATTGTTTTATTATACAACTTTAATTGAAATTAGCAATAGACCTTTAACACTACATTTAAACGGGAATATTTCAAAACATTTAAGGAGGTTCTATACCATCCTTTTTAAAGACTTTTACGAAGTTTTATTTCTTTTGCGGGCCTAAACCAGTCCCTGTTGAAATCAACCTAATTAAACCGGTTTATCAATCAAAAATATTATCTAAAACTTGAAATAAAACCCAACGTAAAGAGGAGAAAATTAAGATAAACTACAGACAAATTCTTACTCCTACCAAAAGAAGGCTCAAATTTTGATGGAGAATATTTAACATTAGTTATACTAGTCTACACATATACCATTTTTATTTGAATATAATTTCATATACTCTATCGTACAAAATAACAAATAATTTTCACTCCATCTTTATCTTTGATGAGTTTGACACCTACATCAGTTACACCTAAGAATCTATTTCACAGTTCAGTCTTTGATTGATGTAGTAGTTTGTTTATTTTCCTGGTCATTGTATGTAATGTTTGATACTTTCCTTCATGATTAAGTGTATTAAATAGACCGTCCAACTCAACTGAAATCGCATCATTATTTCGTTGGTATCAAAATCATAAGCCCTAACCACCGAAGTCCTGTAGTTGCGTGATTAACCATTAATTAGGCTTCCAAACTCCATCGTTACGTTAAGAAAAGCAATGACCTACAATTTCTTTTTCAGTTTGTGGTTTGATAATTCCTTTCAACTACTGCTGCTTGAAAGGGAGTCTTACAATGAAGAAAGTTTAATAATTCCTTACAGCTTGCACCTTATGATACTCGTTACCTTGCTAATGGGGGTCTAATGAATAAAACTTCCATTCTACCAAAATTGGGGAAAAAAATCACTTCACGAAAACCACGTTATAAGAGCTTCAAAAAGTATCCAACGGAGTTCTGTCTTGCGTACAAACAGGCTAAAAACCTGCTTTCTTCAACCTCGTGTAGAATCAGATTATGAAAGCAAGAAAGCATCATTCTTCAAGAATCAGTAGCAGTCACATCAATGTTTCCATTTGGATGTTGCATGTTCTTTCCTTTCCCAGTAGACTGCAGCATAGATCATGGACAATGTCAGAAACACAATAGTTAGACAATTCAAATTTCAGAACGAATGTGTCTGCTATTCCTACTTAGCAAATTGATGACTAGAAAACTTACCCTTTCGCCTTTCCGGGGGAATTTTACATGGCTCAGCATTATTGGTAAATAAAACTGTTGAGAAGCTCATTCTCTAATGTAAGTCATTACTAATGCATTAACCAAGGGAATTTTGTGGATGCTTAATTTTATGGTGACTTTGATAATCACCCCAAATGAGCAAATGCTCGATTGATTTATGCAACTTATCCAACCTGAAATTTGTTTTAGAAATCTTGGAATCCTTAAAAGGTTGCTCTTTAATTTGAAAAATGGGCTATTTTTCGTAAATTATGTTCTTAAATTTGGAAGGTGAAAAGCATGCTCTTTTAACTTAAAAAATTCTAGTTTATTATGATAGTTATTGTTTGCAATAACAAAGCTGCATTGCATCCCGCATTTCACAATAGATCATAATTTGATAAAAGGTTAAATTCGGAATAGTTTTTCAATTCAAATGATCAACTAGGAGATGTCTTCTCTTTGAGAGATCCTTGGATAAGTTATCTCTAACAAGTTTGGCACATATGACCAATATGTCCCAGTTTGTGGGGAGTATTACTGAAGTCGTACAATCCAGTCTACATTTGATGAAAGTGTCTATGATACCCGCATTATGTAATTAGTAATTAGGATAATTGTACTTTTGCATGTTTTATGAGAATTTTTAGAAATTTTAAGATACAATACTGCCATATATTTCTAGCAGTAATCAATAACAGGGCTTGACTCTTTCCTAACCAGTTTTCAGTAAGCTAGTAACCAACTACTCATCCTGTAATTAATTATGTTTGAGATTACAGATGCAGTGTTGCAATTTGTACAGTTTCATTAACTGTAATTGCAGTCGCATTGACCACATTTACCCACAATTTTCTGCAATTTTGGCAATCACATCGCAACCACAGTTTAAACCATGTCAATCACCAAGCCTCTGCTAAGCAAAATTCACATTTTAAGTTGACAGTAACTGATTAAGGTCTTATGGAACCTTGTAAGTTGTAATCAATTACCATCTTATGGTAAGCGATTATCACACTACAAAAAGAGTGTTGTTTCAAGCCAAGAGCCAGTACTTGATTACGAGAACCATGTAACTGATTACATGCCTGGAAAAGACTACTGTATATGCTCCCCAGAAACGTGTTTTGGAAAGCTCAGTCAATGACAAACTTGTGGTAAACCAAGCGTCTAAAAAAGGCATAATGGCTAGTTTTTAGAGTAATTAATGAATCAATAACCACCCATAACAACTCTTACTACAGTGGATTATAAATGCACATAGGGGAAACTTAATGCACCTGTTAAACAAATAACAACTATTTGGCAATCATAAATTCATGCTATAATAGTCTATATCATCGCTGCTTTGTTTTCAGACCTTACTGAGGAATCTTTGAGAGCTTAATGGTGCTTCAACCAGTATCAACATCTTTAGACAGATAGTTCATTTGACACTTTTTTTATTCAATTCAACCCAAGAGGGTGTGAGGTGTCCATCAGGAGAGAAAAGAGTGAGATATCCCTTGTTAGTTGAGATGCAAAAAGAAACAGGAAGAGGCAACTGATGAAGTCAATCATACCTTTCTCTTTGAAATCATTTTCCTAGAAGTAGCCTTGCTGATGATGCTTTTATAATATTGTGTAAATGGAGTACTGCCACTACGTCTTTCAACCTGCCAAATCAACCATTTATTAGTCTAGTTACACCAATGACTGTAACCCTGATTCTGAGAGGAATGTAAACTGGGATAACCTGAAGAAATGATTCAACAGACAGCTGATCCTTTGGTGAGAAAGGCACCTCTTCTCTTTTCTTTTGCACAAAGTCAATATTCATCTCCACCTGAATTCTCCCAAACCCCAACAGGGAAAAGCAAAAAGAGTTGGGTGAGGTAGCTATAATTCGACGTCTGTTTTAACAGAGGACAAAAAGCTTTTGGTAGTAATAAGTAATAACTATTAAATCGTTAATTCTGAAATGCTTGGAGTTAAAGAAACTAATTGCTGAGTAGCTTAAACATCCTGAAAGGGGGGGATGGGGAGAAAATGAAATAACAGGTTGATCTATGCTCTTGACAGAACATACAGCAAAAATAGCCAGTTTGCCATTTGGATGTGAATTAAAAGGTTCCAACATGCTTTACAATGCGTCAGACACTCATTTGAATGTCAAAATTCAAGATGGCAAGTAATATACTACAAAGAAAGAGGCAGGAAAACAGGATGGCCTTTATTAGAACTTATACCTGATCAATGAAACGCTTGATAACACGTCTGAAACTCTCAATAGAAGTTGTCTCCAAGAGCTTCTTGAGGTGGATAAGTGGAGCTGTTGCCAGCTCAGGAAAAGATATATGGTAGCTCCATTGTGCAAAGTGCTCCGCAAGGAGTTCAATGGCAGAAGAGACACACTCTTCTTGGAAGTCACGTGATTTTAACCAATGCTTTGGAAGCTGCAATAATTATAATATATAAATTACAAGTAAATGAGTTTAATCCAATTATATGCCATGAATTAAGAGACAAAAAGATATTAGACAAATGGAAATTTTTAAACTGAAAAAAAAAATTATTAAAAAACTTATAAAACCCTGTCCAGTCACACTCATCTCTGACCTTTATAGTAGACATAGATTCAAAGACTTTGCCAGGTTTCCCACTATCCTTGGTAATTTTGTATTCTAAAACATCCAGCACCAACGATGTAACAGGGATGAAAACCCCACTTGAACCAGCAAGACAATTAAACCATTGGATACATCTGAGTCTTAGTGGTAAATATCTAGGCCCAGGAAACAGGAGAGCAACTCCATTTACAATCTGTACGATCATATACAGCAATGGCTGAAGATCATAGTCATGTATGTTTGCTGATATAAACGTAACCCAGAGATCAATGCAATTGATGTACTGCCAACTGCAAATTGTCTTAACCACCTCCTGTCCATAAAATATAAGGCAAAATAATAAATTTTTCCTCAGCATGGTAATACTATTATTCTCTAGAAACTTACACATGCTGTTAATTCTTTAGAAGATTGAACATTTAACATCAATAAAAAGTGGCAATGAATAACAAATTGTTTAAAGCTTACCTTCTTTTTGGTTTGCCACCCTTTCTGCAATATCTTACCTAGATGCAGTATACATAACATTGCTTTGTTAGATGACTTCTGCATATCTATACAGCATAGCTCCACAAACGAGTTCCTTAGAAAGTGTATATGCTCAAACTTTTGCTCAACAAAATGAGAATGACTAATGAAGGCCTTGAAAGTTTTGACAAAGCAGAAGTCAAACCAACTAGAGCTAAACACAGAAGCTATATCTCGTATCATGAGAAAGGAATGTGACGATAGAGAACCATCACCTGTTGCCCAGAGATGAACAGAAATCTGCAACAAATTTGAGTGAAAGGTAATGAAGATTTTACATGGCATGACATTGACATTATACACATCATAGCCAAAAGGCCAAGAAAGTATGTAAGATCCTACATTAAAAACAAACAAGAACTAAATTATCAACAGAATCTGATCATGACTATCAAGTCATCAACCAACTTGATGAAACCTTTTGCTGTTTTGCTACTATTGGAAGGTGATGAAACACATGTTGGGTCTGATCTGTTAGATCATAATCAGAGACTTAACATTCAGAAAGGAGGAGTTGTGTGTAATTGAAAGGCAGTTATGCCTTTGTCCTGGTTATGTTACGTATTGTGTTTGTTTAATATTTAATATAGCAATAGGAATAGTGTATAATAGGGGCCTTTACAGGCAGTTATGTCGTTGTAATTCTGTATAGTGTGTGATAGGGAGGTTATGCAGTTGTAATTCTCCATTTTAGACAGAATACTCTCACTAGGAGTCATATGACTTGGGTGACAGCAAGATAACAGCTGCTTTTCTGTGTGATTTAATAAATTTTTTATCAAGTTATGATTGGTGTTCTGCTAGAAAGTGATGTCAAGGCAATCCATGTAGTGGAGAAACATTTGATTCCTCTTCAAATAAAAATTGTGGATTCTAAAATTGACTGCATAAACTTTGTTGGATAAAAATGTAGACAAAGTTTATGAAATTTCAAAATGGAAGATACTTCATAGAAACAGTTAGTAGCTGATAGCAAGGTTGTCAAAATCGGGATCCACCTTAGGATCTGGAGGGGGTACAAGATCATAGGACCATAACAAGAATAGCAAGATCCTAAAGAAAGTACAAGATTATACTTGAATTGAACATATACATCTGCATAGAAAATAACAGATAAGGAAAATAACCTCTAAATCACATAACTAAACTAAACAAAAACCAGAAAATCATAAGCTTAAGATCCAATACAATTCATATTAGTCAGATAAGCAATAACATGTTTTTCATAAGAAATCCAAGTTCATAGACCTAAGATGTCATTTGGTTTGTGAAAAGGTTTTCTGTTTTCTATTTTTAAAGTTTTGTATTGAAAATAGAAAACAATATGGCTTTTTTGTAAATGTCAAAATCCCTGGAAAATTGGCTAGAATAGGATATTTCCTTGTATAGGCAGAATTAAATGTCATAATTAGCAGAGCAAATTAGCTTTCTGATTTTGTATTTATTGTAAATGAATCGTTGACCCTATAATGTAGGAATTAATTGTATATGCAACAATTTAGGAATTTCCTTTATTAAAACTCATGTATTCTATTTAAGAGCAATTGCTCTTCTAAATGAAAGAAGAATAAATCAGAAAAACAGTCTTGACATGGTATCAGAGCTCCAAAATCCTTGGGAGCCTGTGTAGTCTTGATCTTGCGGCCTGCATTGCTGCAAGGCTCTTCATTCTTTCTTCCGCTGTGTTTTCGTTTTCTGGCCTGCATTGCCGTTTCTTTTGAAACCCCAAATTTCCTGCCCTTGAAGACAAAAGTGTCTCATATGGCACAAACAGGTTCTATAGATGGCAGCCCTTCCAATCCTTCTCTAGAATTTAACAGAGATGAGATTAAAAAATTGAGGGAGTTACTGGGAACATTAACAAGACCCACTGACCCAGGTAATATCTCCTTAGCATTCTCAGGTAATAACTCTAAAACTTATGCACTTAGTGTTTTAAATTCTCCTAAAGGAGTATGGATTGTTGACTCTGGAGCTACAGACCACATGACTCAATCTTCTACTAGTTTTATCTCCTATAAACCCTGTCCAAGCAATAAAAAAATTGCAATTGCTGATGGAACTTTCATTACAGTGGCTGGAGAAGGAGATATCATCATAAACCAGAATTTGATCTTGAAAAATGTCTTGCATGTGCCAAAATTGTCTGCAAATTTGCTTTCAGTTCACAAGCTTATTGCAGATTTACACTGCTTAGTGACTTTTTCTCCAACAATATGCAAGTTTCAGGACCAGGGAACGGGGAAGATGATTGGACTTGCAAAGAAAGACAATGGTCTTTACCTTCTTGAGGAAGCTAACAAAATGTGTTGCCCTAAGAGTCAAACTCCTATGTCTTTGTTGTCAGAATCATCCCTCTCCAATGAAGAAAAAATCTGGTTATATCACCTTCGTTTAGGTCACCCTTCATTTACTACCCTAAAGGTCATGTTTCCCCATTTATTTAGAAAACATGACACTAGTTTATTTCATTGCGATACTTGTGAATTTGCAAAACACAAACGTGTGAGCTTTCCCATTAGTAATAAAAGAATGTCAGTTCCTTTTGCCTTAATACACAGTGATGTGTGGGGACCTTCTAATATTCCAAACATAACAGGAGCTCGGTGGTTTGTTATATTCATTGATGATTGTACTCGAGTAACATGGGTGTTTCTCTTGAAACAGAAGAGTGAGGTTAGTCAGGTCGTCAAACATTTCTTCCAACTAATAAAAAATCAGTTTGAGACAACCATCAAGAGATTTCGTTCTGATAACGCCAAGGATTATTTCAATCAAACACTATCCTCCTTCTTTAATGAACAAGGAATTATTCATGAATCCTCTTGTGTTAATACGCCACAACAGAATGGGGTGGCAGAACGAAAAATTGGACATCTTCTAACTGTGACTCGAGCCTTTCTGCTTCAAAAAAATGTTCCAAAACAATTTTGGGGGGAAGCTGTCCTTACTGCTACACACTTGATCAATCGGTTACCCTCACAAACACTTGCAAACAACAGCCCTGTCCAGCTACTTTCCAATTTTTTCCCTGACTTCAAAACAACAAATCACCTTGTTCCTCGAATCTTTGGGTGTGTCACCTTTGTCCATATTCATTCCAATCATCGAAGAAAACTGGATCCTCGAGCTATTAAGTGCATCTTTATTGGTTACTCACCTACCCAAAAGGGATACAAATGCTATCATCCTCCAACAAAACGAGTCTTTGTGTCCCTTGATGTTACATTTGATGAAAAATCATCTTTTTTCCAGCCTGATCTTCAGGGGGAGAGCTCATACATAGAAGATCAGGATATTTCATTCTTGCGGGAGAATCCTTTTAGGGACAGTATCTCATTATCTGAGTCAAATCTTGATCATATACCATCTACTGCAGGTCCAAAAACAATTGTGAATCAAACTCAAAGTGCTACTCATCCATTACAGGTATACTCCAGAAGGGACAAGGCTGTTATCCAACCACCACAAGTCCCAGATTCTGAACTAATACTTGAAATGCCAGGAAATTCTGAACCAATACATGAAATTTTAGAAACTAATGATGCTGGACAAAGAGAACAGAATATGCCCATTGAAGATGGAGATCTTCCAATTGCAATAAGGAAAGGTGTTAGAGCATGTACTCAAAAGCCAAGGTACCCAATATCCCACTTTGTGTCATATGATAAATTATCCAATAATCACAAAAGCTTCCTCACTCACCTAGGCACTGTCACAATCCCAAAAACTGTTGATAAAGCATTGAGTACTAAGGAGTGGAGAGATGCTATGAAGGTTGAGATGGATGCACTAGAAAAAAACAAAACTTGGGAGTTGGTAGAACTACCTAAAGGAAAAAAACTTGTTGGATGTAAGTGGATCTTCACTGTTAAATATAAAGCTGATGGGACACTAGAACGATACAAAGCAAGGTTGGTAGCTAAGGGTTACACTCAAACATATGGAGTTGATTACCTAGAAACTTTTTCACCTGTGGCAAAAATGAATACCGTTAGAATTTTGTTATCTTTAGCAGCTAGCTATGGGTGGAATTTATTACAGTTTGATGTCAAGAATGCCTTTTTACATGGCGATCTTGAAGAGGAAATATACATGGAGCTACCCCCTGGGTTTGAATCAGTTAAAGGTAAAGTATGCAAACTTAAAAAGGCTCTTTATGGACTAAAACAGTCACCTAGGGCGTGGTTTGGCAGGTTTTCAATAGTCATGAAGAATATGGGATACAAGCAAAGCCAAGGTGATCACACCTTATTTATCAAATACTCATCATCAGGGGGAGTTACTGCATTAATTGTATATGTGGATGATATAGTTGTTACAGGAAATGATCCAGAAGGAATGGAGACCTTGAGGAAGTGTTTGTTGCAAGAATTTGAAGTCAAAGAGCTGGGCAAACTTAAATACTTTCTAGGCATTGAAGTGGCCCATTCCAGCCATGGAATATTCATTTCTCAACAGAAATATGTGTTGGACCTATTGGCAAAAACAGGGAAACTTGGTTGTAAACCTGTAGAAACGCCGATTGATCAAAATCATAAGCTAAGTGAAGGAACAGGAGGTGCTGCTGTTAACAAAGAATCATATCAGAAATTGGTAGGAAAATTAATCTACTTGTCTCATACAAGACCGGATATAGCCTATGCAGTAGAAGTGGTAAGTCAGTTTATGCATAATCCTAAGGAAACTCATTTAAGAGCTGTTTACCGCATTCTGCAGTACTTGAAAGGAACACCTGGAAAAGGAATTCTATTTACAAGAGGGAAGGAGATGACATTGGAAGCATACACAGATGCTGACTATGCTGGATCTGTAGATGATCGAAGGTCCACATCCGGTTACTGTACCTTTCTTGGAGGGAATTTGGTGACTTGGAGGAGTAAGAAACATGTTGTTGCAAGATCAAGTGCAGAGGCAGAATTCAGAGCAATGGCCCTTGGTATATGTGAACTACTATGGATAAAGATAATTCTTGAAGATTTGAGGGTTGAGTGGAATAAACCCATGAGACTGTAGTGTGATAACAAGTCAGCAATAAACATTGCACATAATCCAGTACAACATGATAGGACCAAGCATATTGAAGTAGATAGACACTTCATAAAGGAGAAGCTGGATAATGGGACTATTTGTACACCATTTGTATCCTCTGAAAATCAACTTGCAGATGTACTAACGAAAGGATTAAGCGGTACAACATTTCAGTCCATTATTGGCAAGTTGGGAATGCATGATATCCATTCACCAACTTGAGGGGGAGTGTCAAAATCCCTGGAAAATTGGCTAGAATAGGATATTTCCTTGTATAGGCAGAATTAAATGTCATAATTAGCAGAGCAAATTAGCTTTCTGATTTTGTATTTATTGTAAATGAATCGTTGACCCTATAATGTAGGAATTAATTGTATATGCAACAATTTAGGAATTTCCTTCATTAAAACTCATGTATTCTATTTAAGAGCAATTGCTCTTCTAAATGAAAGAAGAATAAATCAGAAAAACAGTTTTGACAGTAAATAAAAGTGAAAATAGAAAATGAAAACCAAAAACATTTTCGCAAACCAAACGTCACCGAAGTCACCCAGCACTAAAAGTCTAAAGCAAGTGAAACACAAAACAGAGACCAGCAAGAGAGACATAGCGGCAACAAATAGAGCACACTGAAAACTGAACCTGCAAGAGAGATAGACCAATTATAAAGAGAAACTAATGAGCAGAGAGATCAGCAAGAAAGAAAGAGCTGAGGGTAAAACTCAACATGCAGAAGCCACTGAGTAAGAAAGCAGCAGAACTCAGAGAGAGACCAGTGAGAGGAATTGCAACAGAGAACAAATCAACAGAACAGATGAGCTTGGAAAACACCTAGTGCAGAATTGCAACCTTGAAAAACCAAGGAATTGGGTGGAAAATCAGGATTCTTGAAACCAGGTTGCAAAATCCAGTCCAGAGACCCATTTGAATCAGGAATGGCTAAGATTGCAGATTACACAATCCTACAACCAAGATCGTTGATCACAAAGTGCCTCAAGGATCTTAACAGCAAACAATCTTGTATGCAAGCTTTATCACAGAGTGCCTCAAAGATTGTGCAATTGCACGATCTTGATCACAATCTTAGAAAAATGGTTAATAGAAAATATATGATACAGGAAACATGAGAGTCATCACTTGGGGAAATGGAAATATGAGAAACTTCTCTCTTAAACTATCTACCCCAGCAGCTGTTAAACAAAGCATGTGATGAATGACAAGTATCTTTTACCATTATTAGATTTAAGAAAATACCTCGAGAAGCTTGCGCAGTAAAGATGGAAATGCAGAGAGAAAAATGATTGAAGCTCTGAATCGACAAATTGAGAACGCCAATATCTCAGAGTCAGAGACCTGGTTCAGGAGAAACACAGTACTCCTGATATATGACTTAATATGTGGTCTAAGAGACAACCATTTTGTTGTATTCTTCAGTTCCAAAACAGCTTCCTTCCTGGAACTTGAGTTTGATATCCCCAATAACCTCCTAAATGTAGTATCAGCCTCCTGTAGCATGAACATTATTATCTTGCTGAAAGTTTCACTTTTCTGAATGCCTTGAGATAAGACACAACCACTGACACTGGTAGCTTCGGAATCATTGTGGCATGCTTCCCTATAAGCATTTATGAGACAAGTAAGGGCAGGAACACTCTGCTCTTCTTTGACCAGTTTACACAATGAATCAACAGATGCACTTGTCAACGGTTTACCCACATGAGAACGTGTGTTGTTTTCATTCACTGTCTGCACCCCATCTATACTTTCTCCATCATCTGAATTCTGTAGAAGATAATTAAAATAAAGAATGTTGTCAATTCTGACAAACAAAAGTGCTACTCAAGTCCAAAGTTCAAAATGAGAGAACATGAAATAAAAATATATCTAGTGAAATAGTAGCTGTACCATTTAGTATTAATTTTAGCATTTATTTATTGAGCACAGCTCTATTCTGAGCTACATGCTTGTACTAAAATATTATCCTGTTTTAAAAATAAACATTTAAAAATCCAGGAAAGCACTTAAAATTTCAGGAAAGGATACTGAATTAGAATAGATATCATTCTAAATAATCTGGATAGATGCTGGTTTAGAATTAGGAAAAGCAGCCAATCTTCATTAAAGAATGCCCACTGACTGACCAGTGTCAACCCAAGAATGTAACATGGAATGAATCACCTTCTCCTATTCTACGTATTCCAAAGACTGGGAACTCTCCCTTCTATTGAATTCCCAAACTACAGGCTACTACCCTGTCCTGGTCCCCCCCCCCCAATGGTTTTATAACAACTTTTTTTTTTGGTTAGCTAGATAACGAACTGTAGTTAATATTCTGTTACAATTTCCATTGATTTCCGGAATCACAATCCATTCCTCCTCCTATAGACCTTATTTGTTGGAAGCCACTGTCATAATCCTCAAAAGCTATCCAATCCCCCTGCAAAACCTGGGAATCAAGGCCTAAAACCAAAAAGGAAGCCAATCAACAAAAAAAGCAAAAGCTGGAATCTAAGGTAGCACTATAGTCTATATTGAATCCAAATGCACCACAGTTCAGCAAAATTACAGCACATTTCCATAAGCCTTGCTGTGCCTGGGCAAAACTCACTACTGGGAAAAAACTAAAAAAGGGTCTACACTTCACAACTGCCACACAAGCAAATTCAAACACAAAATTAAATTTTTGTTTTCAGCATATATTCCAACTAACTGAATTATTCTTGCCACTATTACCTGTGTTCCACCAAATGAATGCAATAAAAAAGGAAACAATAGTGAAATACAACCATCAAATCAATAAAAATGAAATACATTAACTAACCAAGCAGACTGGAATTTAATGTTAGGGAGTTAATCACCAAAAATTCCTGCATGTAAATTTTCACTTTCTTATCAAATAAGCAATAAATCTACTCACAGTTTCTTCACCTTTGGCTTGTTCAATCTCCACATCATAACCTTCTAGAAATTTAGAAAATCCTGGATCCTGGAGATTTCGAAAAGAAAGCTAAGTTAGATATTTGTACAAGAAACATTGAATGGCAAAAATAGAAAGCAGATACTTTATTTATTAGAATCGAACAAGGTGAAAAATGAAAAATAACAGTGTGACACTCCATAAAATTCAGCACCTAAACATACAAATCCCAATTCATTGAAATAGTAACTAAAGCTTTTCTTTCCTTTCCCTATCTTGCATACTTAATTCTTGCAAAGCTTATCCACGTTTCACTGTAAGAAAGAATTTGAGGCCTGTTATCTACTACCCTATTAAACCGAATAAGTCTTGAGTAGACACAACTGCAAAAGTTTTTACAGGGCTCAACATCAAACACAAGATGCCTCATGTTACTGTTAGCTTGACAGCACATTGTAATACTCTTAGGCTTGTTCAGTTCAAACTTTTTGTCTTGGAGAAATTTTTATTCTCCTTTTAGCTGTACACTCTTTTCTTTCCAATGAAATTTCTTTTACTATAAAAAAGAAAAAAGGCCACTAGCATGGCATAATTGTTCAAAAGAAGTATTAATCAAATAAAAAAAGTATACATCAATATGAAATTATGGGAAACAACAAATCTCTCTGTTAAACAGAAAACAAATTTAAAACAAAAAAATAAGGTTCTGCTGGAGACCACCATAAAACCATAAGATACAAGGGAACCACCTTTTCTTTCAATTTGTTCAACTTTTTGGCTTTTTTCAAAAGTTCTGCATGAATATCTCTGTTTTGCATGGATAAGGAACTACCACCAGTGCTGTCTGAAAAAACCTTGTATCAGAGTCTAAAGAAACAAAAGAAAAGGGTAAATTGCATGTAGTTTAAACTGAAAAGCTAGAAATGTCCTCACTCTCAATATAATTTTCATTTTCACTGTCACTTCCAATAACATGTGCAAAGCTTGAGTCCTGGTCACAAACTCAAGAAATCAATATACCAAAAACCCAACAGCTACACCAAATGAAAATGAAAATTAAAATTAACAAGAGCTTTAGCAATATATTATAATCGATACCTCTGAAAGAAATCCATCACTGTCTGAATCATCTCCAAGCACCTCACCATCATCTTCACTGAATACAGCATCAAGGGAAGTGTCTTGAAATTCTTCACCAACTGTGCTTCTGATAACAAAAAAGGAATTGTCAGTTATTAGTCCAAGAGCATTTAGAGCCATTAGCCAACATTTTTCCAATGATAATCATCAAGTTACTTATCCCCAACACCTTAATGATAATATTCCTCAAAATACCATTGTAATTCAAGCAAAATCTGGAGGCAACAAATGGTGCATCCATCATACAAGCATAAAAATCACAACCTCAAACTAAGATTAATGGTGTGTTTGGGTAAAAAGTTTACTCAACCACTTATTCAATAAGCTATTATTACATGAGGGCTTATGGAGTAAATTTGATCATGAAACTTATTGCAATAAGCTAAAAGGACCTTATTTTGAAAGATAGCTATAACAAGAAACTTAGTGAAACAAGATAAAAATCCTCATGGGAGACATAAGCTTTTCCAAACACCTCCTAAAACAATGAGACCTAACAATGAAGGTGACAGTGACAGGCAGCTTAAAGATTAAACCTTCATATTAAATAAAACTTTCTGGTCCAAAAGAAGAGGCTGTAGGAAAGGTAACAGCAGCATTTTGTTTCTTTTTGAAGAAAATTTCACAACCTCCATAATTATTGTTATAAAAATATAAATGAAGTGGATTATTATGTGAAACAATCTATGACAAGCTTTCCACAGAATTTCCTCTATGAACTTAAGACAACATCAACCAGTAGCATTTGGTTAGAATTTTGTTTACAGATATTTTTCTATTACTTTAAAAACAACTTTGGTGGGCAACACCCACCTAGTTCAAAATTCACCAAACAAAAGGAAAAGATAGTTTAGAAACAATGACATCAGAATTAGTATAATTGTGACATAAACAAGGATATGTGTGATGACTCACAAGAAAATTTTGTTTAGATTGTCATTTTACCTTTCATTTGAAGGATTCGTTGTATCAATCTCATGGTTTTCTTCAAGATCCTGAGTATCTCCTGTTGCAGTCAAATTTTTCAAAACATTAAAACTTAAGAAATTCAAATTGATGAGAAGCCCCAAATAATTAATACATTAAGTGGGAAAAAATACTAAAATTCCATGAAGCAATTATCAGCTCACTAAGCCATCCAAGATTTGCAAAAGAAGAGATCTGAACTGAATAGTCAGGAACTTTAAAAAAGCCACACTAAATCAATAATCCAAACTGATCACGTACCCCACAATTACTGGCCAATTAAAGTGTTTCAAAGTTTTGTTATTTAATATATTAAAAGATATGTAAGCAGCATTGTCAAATGGTGGCTTGTGGCAGAAGGCAGTAGGGCGCAGTTGAATGGTATTTTTGAGTTTCCAGCAGGTCTCTGATAAAATATGGAAAGAAATCTTCAGTTGACCATCTATCCATAAAAGATATGTAAGCAGTGTTGTCAAATGGTGGCTTGTGGCAGATTGGTAGTGCCATGGAAAAAGGAAGTGGGGGCCAGATGAAATGATATTTTAAAGTTTCCAGCAAGTCTGTTAAAATATGGAAAGAAATCTTCCATCGGCCATCCATCCATCTATATTAATTGCTTTATAGTTTGTCTTCGCATTTCCCTCTTCATCCAGTTATATTTATGTTTGTGGTAGAAAATGTTGGTTATGTTCATTTTTCATGATATACCATCCGTCCATCTACCATTATAGAGAGAGATACATTGTCATCTGCCATAAATCTAAGGCCAATTTTTGCATCACCGCCATTCATGACAGACATGCTGCATGTAAGTCATTACAGGACTGAGTAAAAAGAAATAATCAAATAAAGACTAAACAATAGTTTTATTTGGTCCATTTTTACATTTCCCAGCATATATGGTTCTTTCCCAATGCCCTTCAACAGGCACTTCCTGCCATATTCTTCTCAATAGGAGGAAAATTCTTAGGTGTGGACCAACCATATACTGGACCAATACAAGCACGATGCAGCTGATTTCACATTCCCCAATTTGGGCCCCAACTTGGAAAATTTTGTCAAACAAATTGTTAGTTTCAATTACTCCAC
Source organism: Canavalia gladiata (assembly GCA_037954105.1). NCBI lineage: Eukaryota > Viridiplantae > Streptophyta > Magnoliopsida > Fabales > Fabaceae > Canavalia > Canavalia gladiata. The sequence goes on from CM075664.1 coordinate 2,389,629, forward strand.
CATATAAATAAATAAATAAATAGTCAACCTTGTGTACACAAAAAACACTCCCGCAGGAATAAAAGCTAGGTAAGTGACTAGGCTCACGACAACTAAGGCTTTACAACAAGCAGGAGGAAAATGAAACACTTGGACCAAACAAAGAAAAAATCACAAAAGAAGAAAAAGAGATGATGAGCAGCAAACCATTAATTATGAGAAATAATACTTCTTTTATAGATGCAGTCCACCAGAAATAAACCAAAATTATAATTTATCATTCAATCCTGCAGCCTTGAAAGGGATTGAAAGTTTAAAATTTGGAAGTTTGAATACCCTATTTATTTCTTACCTTCCTTCATGGGGAGCATGTCCAAACAAGAATGTTCTCAAAATTATATTTACAAATATTTACCTCCTTTGGTCTAATTTTAAGAAGCTAGATAGGTATTTTTCCTTAATTTTTAAAATATATAGCTTACCCCTCCCCACCAATCACCAACATAGTTTACAAGAAAACTGCATTGAGAGTCAATTTAACCACTAAAATAAATAAATTAAAATCAAAATTCTAAGCCTGCAATCAGCAAGTAGATATAATTATATAAACAGAAGAGTGTTAAAATAATATGAAAGACAACCCGAAAGCAAGTGCTATAGAATAAACAGATAATTACATTTGCATTAATATAAAATCCTTACTTTTTGAAGCTTTCCTTTTGAACTTGGATTTGAACTTCCTTTTATTCCTCAAAACGGACTGTAAATTCTTTTTTGCAAACTTCCTCGCCTTCCCCCCCAACTTTCCCATTTGGTAGCAATATTAACAGTGATTCTAGACACAAAAAATAAACAAATAAATAACGACAACATCAATAACACATACACCACAAACACATATAGAAGCTTAGTGTACAGAACAAACTTCAAAGAAATTCAAACTGTGAAATCATGAACTAATGTGTTCCATCCTTCAACCTACAGACTATATGTAGTAATAATTCGATGGGCAATGTGACATTACTCAAATGTTATTATTATTCCTCATTTTGGGAAACAGAAGAAATATTAATGTTATAAGGGAAAAGGAGGAAAGAATTAAAAGAGCGGAGAATGAAATCATATAAAAGAAAAGAAGAAAAATGAAAAGCACAGAATTCAGACCAACAAAGTTCTAGATACTAATAGCAGTTATCCAAGTCCCATAACATAAAGTAAAAAACAGGCAACAGAATAAAATTACCCATCAAAACACTAGGTGGTTCCTTTCCAATCACCACTGCCTAATAATAAACAGCAAACAATAACACAGTACATTGCCAAAGAGCCTTCTCCTATTGCTTGTGACAAAATCAAAAGCTCAAAACGAAAACAGAGAAAACCCCCAGAAGAATAAGGCACAGTAACGCGCATAATATGACCAACAACTCATCAAATCTCAAATGAATTAAACAGAGTTACACACAAACGAATGAATGAAATTTTGAAAATTCAATTCCATTATTATTGAAGAACTTGCCATTATTCGTAAGCTTTCACAAGGTTAAGAGATTGCGACAAGTAGCTAATGAAACAAAGTGAACTGTTCATTCTCCTAATCCCTTCAACTTCTAATGGCCACCACAGAAGGAAAACTTAATCGTCCAAAACGCTCAAAAATAAGTGCAGAATTTTAAAATACATATATTACAACAATTCAAGAGAAACGAAGATTTTGAAGATGAAGTGACGGTGATAGAGGAAGTTACCGGTGGAAACGACGGCGTATGATGGAAAGTTTGGAACAGTGTGCGGATTTTGTGAGACGACCAGAGATGAAGGCGGCAAGAAGCTTATTATGAAAGGGCAAACGACGAAAGGGTTTAAGGGTTCGTACAAGAGATTTTAGTGTAAACAAGCGAAAAAATTGTCGTTAAAAAACGTAGTGAGTCTGTAACGAATTTAAAGATTTTTCTTCTTTTAAAAGTCTACTCTGCTTACTTCTTAGGAAACCAACGTTAAATTATTTTATTAAATATTTTTATATTTTAATTATTTAAAAAGTAAATGTTAAATAATTTGAAATGAAAAAATATTAAAAAATAATCATTACTTTACATTTCTCTATTTTAATGTTTTCATTCCTGATTCACAGTATTTTTAAAAAGTTTATTGATATATATATAAGTTTTCATTAAGCTATAAAATTTCTCTTGCTTGATTATTTAATTTTTTACAATTATATCAAATTGTAGATATATTTTTTAGATAAACTAAATTTTAAGATTATTATAATCTTACTTTAAATTTAATTTTGATATTTTGATATGTCGTATTAAAAAAATGATGTATTTAGATTTTAAATTTTTTATTTTGAAAATTCTATATCTTTAGTTTAATATATCTATTATATTGGAATGCTCCTTATCAACAATTAACAACAAATATATTTATCATTTATCATTTTTTTTATTTGTATTTATAGTATTTATTTAACTTTAAAATATACTTATGTAATACACAAACAACTTATTTATAATAAAAGAATAAAAACGTTATGAGATGGTAAAATAAAACAGTGATTATTAACACTTATTGATTTGCAAAATAATTTATTATATACTAACATATTGCTCATGCATTATAAAAATAGTTTTAAATTAAATAAAAATTAAAAATAATAAAATTTTTATTATTAAAATAATATTTATTATTATGTTATTGATAAATATTATATTGCGGTAAATTAATAATTATTATAAATATTTTCTATTGATCAAATGAACTTGCATAGGCAATAGGCTACTTCACTTAAATTGAAAACACTTTAAAACAAAATTATCATCAAATGATTTTTTTAAAATTTAAATTATCATTTTGTTTCTTATAATATTTAAATCATTTTTATTGTTTTAATATATTTAAATTTTATTTTTCAAATAATATATTATCAAAAATTAAATAGTTAATAAAAAAAAGTCAAACGAATTAATAAGAATGATAGTTACTCTTAAAAAATCTCTCATATAAGAACGGAGATTTAATAAAAAGGTCAAAGATTTTATATAAATATTTAATTTTATAAATAATTAAAACATTTTTATAAAAAAATAATTAAAATACAGAAAATTAAATTTTGATATATTAAAATTTTTTAAGTATCATCAACTGATTAAAAATTATAATTGAAACAATTTTAAAATAATTATAAAATTAATAATTTATGATAAATTGATAAAGCTCATAATTAAATAGCAATATAAAACATTTTTACATTATCAATGATTTCTAATTGAATTCAATAGTAAATTTAAACATTATTATATATTCAACTTAACTATAATACTTTTCTATAATTATATTAATTAAAAATATAAATAAAATTAATTTATTAATAATAAATAAAAGTAATATATTATATTATAAATATTACAAAAATTAAACATTTTAAAAATTGACATGTTCTCGTATTTTTAAATCTTTTTACAAATATAATTTAAACTGAACACAGATAATATATATATATAATTGATTATTTAATAATTTAATATATATATATATATAAATTTATCTTTTAATATTTAAATATTTAAATAATTATGATTATATTAATAATTTCGAATACATTAAAAATAAATTAATCTTCATATTTAAGGATGAAAGATTTTAACTAATTCACGTATCAAAATTATAAATGATATCTTTTTGGAGAACGACTTTATTAAACCTAAAATTTATGGAGGTAGTATTTGATTGTATCATTTTTGTTGTTTATATTGTCAATATCTTCGTATAATGTATCTTAACAGTCCTGCATGAAATATGGATATGTAAAAGAAATCAATTAAGATATTTCTATCACAACTATTCAAATTACTCATATTTTTTTTATCTTACTCGTCTATCATCTATTACGTAAGTACACTGTTTAACAATAATTGTATTATCAAAATGTATCAAGGTTAAAGTTCAACATTAGACTAAACAGTTAACTGCATCCAAGCACGCATATATATATTGTGATACTTAGATATATCTACAAAATGTAAATAGTTTGAAAAATTACAACATAATGATATAGTAAGATACAAAATAAAGAATTATATATAGAAAATCAAACAAAAGTTAAACCATTTCATTAAGATGCAACACTTAAGATTACAGGAAATCTCTACATTTAGAGTTTGTCATTAGTGGTGACAAGAAGTTATTCATTATATATTCCCCTAAAAGTAAGAGTGGGTGGTACTGCACAAACTATCATTATGTTGATTTATCTGCAGGAAAGTAGTTATAATTACGATTTAATTGATGATTATTTGATTGTAATTCTATCAAATTTTCTTATTTTGGTAGGAATTGTCACACAAATCAAGAATTCGAAAACAGGTAAGTTTTAGGCCAAAAAGAGGATAAAATAAACGTAAAAAGATAAGGTATCTAATGCGAACAATTAGTGTTATAAGATGACTTAGAATAGTAGCAACAGTTAAGGACATCTAGGTAAAGTCCAATACACGACATTAAAATCCTAATTTACATCTATAAAAGAAAGGTTACGTTATAATTCACCAGATCATCCTAGGCTTCAAAGGTTACATCCACACCATTCTTTAAGGTATCATTATCCCAGATACACACAACTTCATTTTTCTTTCTTTCGGTATCATTCCATAGGATCTTGGAGGCGTAAACTTTTTCACAGTGTGAGTTGCAACATCATATTATCAATTTTCGTTAGCTTAATATGTTCTTATTTGTCTTGTGTCTCGACGTGTAAACAATCTCCAAATCATGAGGTTTTGGCAAAACTTATAATGTAATCAATTAACCATTTTTTATGAATGATTATGTATTTCTATTCAATTGTATTTTTTTATTGTGCTTAATTAATTAGTGAGAATCAGGTACTCTTGTTAATTTCTAAGTTAATTGGGGATAAGAGATCGTACAATTTTTTATAAGATAAACTGAATTTAAGGGTTTTGGAGGATCAATCGAAATCATTAATTTCTAACCGATTATTAATTTAACAAATGCGAATGTTTTTTATATTTCTCTTAATTACATAACCTGAAGGAAATAATATTGTTATTGCATGATCCATGAGGAGTAATAAAATTAGAATTGATGGTTAACAATTGACTTTAAATCATTCATAAAAGAGCTGGGGTGAAATTGAACAAAGTAATAAGATAAACCAAAAATTCTATGTCTTTTTTCATAATTGAATTCGTATCTGTGTTCTTTTGTCTTTAGATTTCTCATTCTTTGTTTCTTTTTTATATTTATTTTAAATATTTCAAAATAAAACTCTTTCATAGTAAACTAAAAAATTAGGAACGATATTGAGGATTTTAAATGTTCTTTTCTACACCAACGGGTACACTCACCTGTTGGTAAAACTTTGTACGCATGGTAAACACACAATAAATACGCATTGATCATCCAGATGGTTGTCCTACCTCTAAATGAATTCACTTCCCGTTTTTTTTTTTTGTCAACCTCAATCTCTACATCGAGATGAGGACGGATCATCGCATAGTCTCACTAGTGTAATGAAATAACATACATAGAAGTAGAATTATAGGAGAGTGAGATATTTCATTCGAGTAAGAAATACTGAAGAGTAGTATAATATAGTAATAAACATAAACAATACAATTATTAAATAATAACTACAATAAACCATTGTGATATGCATTGTAGTAATATAATTTAGTATCTACCACCATGGAATTAATTATCCCTATAATATGCATTATGCATGTGAGGTCAAATCATTATTACTTTATCATAATAATAGGGGATAATGAGATCCAATTTCAAATCACAGTGTGTCTTTAACAACAATCTTTAACAACACTAACATTATCATCATCGTCATCATTTCATCGTATTACAAAATTACTCGACCGGTAATGATACTCTTCAAGATCTTATCAAGGTGACAAAGTCTGATCATAGCAGTCCCGCCTACAAGGAGCAATCATAAGCCATTGGAAGGCTCGAACCTAGCTCACATGTTTCAAGGTTCAAAAGTTTCTATTATCATGAACTTTGCTACTTTCATGTGAGTTAAACCTTATATTTTTCAACTCATTTTCATCAAAAGACTAGTAGATTATCCCCCGTTGATTTTTACAAAACACTTTTATGTACATGATGCATGCTAAATAATTGTTCTAATCCCCATTTATACCTCAGTCGAAGGTCTCACATTCTTTTCAAGGTTCAGAACCTCGTAGTTCTCATTCAATTATCTCATTATTCAACTCGACACCTTTTTAACATTTAATTAAGTATTTGCTAATAAATTAAATAAGGTTCCTAACTTCGAATAAACATTTCATTACTTCAATAATTTATATAGTACATATTTTAAAAATTAAACCAAAATTTTATAGAAATTATTTTTAAAAGTATGAAATTAAATTATTATTATTTTTTCTCTAATTTTATTATGAAACTATTTAAAGAGAATAAGAATTAATTATTCCAACGTTAGTTAGTCATAGGATAACCTAACTAATTAACCTATAATGCTTTTATAAAATAATTACTCATATAAAAGCCCTAACATTTTCATATTTTATTCTTGTATGTTAAGATTTAAATATAAAGTTTTCTATATATAAAACAAGTCAATTAAACGCTTACTATAGTTTTTTAAACATTAAAAATATATTAAAAAAATAATTATTATAAAATATTAGCTTTTTAAAATTTTTAATTAAATAATAAATATTTTTTTTTATCAAACTTTTTAATTGAATACTTCCTTATATTTAATATATGAAAATATATTTCTATAATTTAAAAATTATTAAATGAGATTCTCTTTTAATTTTTTCTAACAGTTGTATATTTAATATTATAATTTTTAAAATTTATAAAAATTTGTAGACATGATCCACAAATACAGATTATTGAGTATCTAAAATTTTATATCTACAATCTCACTTACAAGTGAGAATCACACAACTAAAATTTACAATTTTAGTACACTATTTTCTCATTATACTATCTCATATTAATTTATAAATTTATCAATTTAATCCCTAATTAATCCAATCACCAACCCATAACCATACAATATTCCATCCAAAATTAAATTCAATTATAATCAAATATAAATTTTACACTATCACACAATTAGTAAAATTTTATTCTAAAACAATAGAGTTCTAAAACTACTTTAGTTAAATTTCATCCAAAATTAAATTTAAATATAATTAAACATAAACTTAAATTTATCACAAACTACTCAATTTTATTTTAAAAAAAATGAGCTTTATAACTACTCACATACTTTAATTGAGTTTCCTTTTTTTACCTAAAATTGAAAATCGGTAAAAAATTTTATTTTTGGACGAATTTTTCACACTTCCCTTCAATTCTGTGTTCTTTATTCTTTTCCAACTCAAGACAAAACTTGTTACTCTTTTTGAATATAAGACGATTGTCCAATTTCTCTCTTTTAATTGCATTTGATAGGAAGTGTGTGTGGGTAGTGAGTGGCTCAACAGATGACGGCAACATGTATGTTGCCACCAATTCCCCATATATATATATATATATATATATATATATATATATATATATATATATATATGGATATTACAATTCTTATGTATAAATATAAAAATTGTAAATAAATATAACTAAAGTAATTATACCAATAAATTTGAGACGTTAATCGATTACACCAAAATATATAATTGATTATGAAACCAATTATATAATTAAGTTGATTAACATTTTATATATAGGTAACCATATTTTTTTTAATCAATTACCATTTAATTTACAAAAGTTAATCGATTATAAAAAATATTATAGTTATTTATGTACAAAATAATAATTAACTTAATTTTATAATTAATTTTGTAATCGATTATGTAGTCTAATGTAATTAATAATATCTCAAAAAATTTATATAAATAATTGTAATTACTATAACTATATTTATATATTAAAATTGATATAAAATTATCTTTCATTTATTAACAATTAACTTTTTTTAAAATAAAAATAAATAAATCTAACTATTTACATTTTAATATAAATACAAATATTTTATTATATGTATACATAACAATTTTTTTATATAAAAAAGTACTTATATCTTTAATCATTTAGATTATAATTTATTTTTACTGTTATAATTTAAATTCAAATTACATCAAAACATACGAACATAAAATATTTAGTTTATTTTATGGTTGCTATTAATATAATAATAATTTTTTTATAATTTATTAATTTTATAATATTATACTTTGCAAGTGGTTTTATCATTATAATAATATTTTAACATTTTATTTCAATTCGACAATTCATTATTTTATGATAGATTATTATACATACATATAATTTTATTATTATAATTAAAATAATAAAATATTATTAAAAGTTAAATAAATAAAACATATAATACTATGGAAATTCAATCTAATATTACAAAAAATAATATCAATAAAAAAGACTTGAAAAATTTTGCATAATAATGAAATGACATTTAAAAATAGAAGTAAAAAAAAAACAATAGTAAAAAAACGTATGATTTTATTTTTTGTATTAATATTAAAATTAATGTTTGAAATAAAACTAACACAATGCAGTTTTTGTTCAATTTTTTTCTTTCTCCTCGTGATTTATTTGTATATTTTTAAAAATTAAAAAGAAGAATTATAAAAAAGGAAATAAAAAGATAAAAATTAGGATGAAAATAAAATAGAAAAATAAATTATTTGAATAAAATAGAAAATATAATAAAAATAAATATTACAAGTATAAATTTTAATTTACATATATTTTTAAAAATATAAAATTTAACTTAAATAATTCTATTTTTTATTATTTTTAATATATTTTTATTTTTTATTTTTAAAATTATTTAATAAATTTAAAATAAAAAAATTGATCTTTCTTATTTTTTCTTCTTTTAAATTTTTTTTAAAGTTTCACATAAATTATTTCATTCCTTCCGTATTAGATAAATATAAATAAATAAATAAAATTCATTCAATCCAAAAAAATTATTTTATTCTATCTTTTTTTCATATTTTTTTTTTCTCTTGATTCTAAGATTTGCCTCAAAGGATGTTCAAATCACGTCCTCACCACTACGGGTATAAAATATCTAACTTCGTCACCTTAAATAAGACAATCTTTGCGAGAATCTTTGAATTTAAGGACAAATTACCATTGTTCGAAACATCCAATTTCCAATCATTATGTCCTCAATTAAATTTTGATTTCTTCAGATTGGATTATGAATGGAAAATGTTTCTTACCAAATTATTCACTGTAGGGATATATGAAACCGTTTACAAACAATTTTACCTGATTTTCGTCAAATATTTTTCTATTTTATTTTCAATAATATATATAGTTTAGTTTTTATAAATTTCAAAATTGTTAAAAAAATATTTATATTAATATTTTATAACAATATATTTTGTAATATATTTTGTTCCTTGTTATTATAAAATGACTGTTAAAATAATTAAATGGATGTCATGCTATTATATTTAAACATAAAAAATAAAAGATTAAAATTAAATTAGATTTTTTACAAATTTTAAAATTATATTTAAATTTCTACTTTTTAAATGACTGAATCTGTATAATTAGATTTCGTATGATATAACACACACCTACCACAATTATGTGAGTCAAATCAACACCAGTGGATGCGCACTCCATAATAAAACAGAGAGAGTGCGTCAAAAAATGCTGGTTAGATATGACTTTCTTAAAAAATGCATATGAGTATGTGACACATTGTCTCCAAATCCAAATCAAAGTTTCATTTTCAATTAAAGGAAAAGAAATCCAATTTTGACAAAAAAAAAAGTTTCTATTTTCAATTAATTTCAGTGAAGTTGTTGCAGTGCATATGGTTAGGGTTAGACCAGATTGCAGTAAGAAACTTGATCCATCCAATTTTTTTCAATTTTCTCATTATTAACATCCAATAATGTGCTGGATCAATAATGTATTTTATGTTCCTGAATGCTAAACTGTTTTCTTACTGTATTGAGCTACCAGTGTTGATCCAATTGCAGGGACACATGCAGGCACATGAAAACGTTCTCATTTGGGTACCCTTCATTGTCATGGTGGTGTATGAATTCTGTTCTATTATTTTTGTTTCCAGAGTACTTCTACTACTCATCTAATATTTGTTTAAAAAATAAAAAATAAAATCCAACATGATACACAGTGTGGCATGTTACAAACTCTTATTCAATAATAAGATTTGTATAAATTGATTATGAAAAAAATAAAGTTTGTAGCATTGAAATGTTTATTTTATTTTACTATTAGAAGAGTATAATAAAAGTAACATGTAAATGTAAATCACATTTTGGTATTTAATAGAAGTTGGTGGCATAGAGTGGAGTGTGGACTTTTGGAGGATATGGGAGGGAAGAAGAAGAAGAAGGGGTAAGATCGATGCTGTCGCTTTGGTCGGTTTGTAGCCATGTGATCCAACTGTGATGAGCCTCATTTTCTGACTTCTACCCTCTTATTTTGCCAAGTAAAATATCGTAATTTCAACATTTAAATTCTCAAACCGATTTTTATAATAAAATTTTAAAAATAGATAAATAAAGAAATAAATATAAATAGAAGTGTTTTAAAAATTTATAAAAAGTTTAAAAAATAATTTTTATAACATATATTGAAAAATATATAATAAATAATATTTTTTTGTAAAAATTTTTAATATTTAATATCGCCAATATATTAAAATTTTAATAAAAACTTATTATATATAAATTTTTATAATATGTTTTAAATACATATATTAAAAATTTATAAGTAAAATAAAATTATTTTTACCTGCGGGACAAAGTTAGCCTGTTTTTAAGGAGGGCAAAACATACATATTAAAATTAACATATTAAGCTTAATCAAAATTCAAAAAATTCATGATGATTAATGCATTTATTTAAGATGTAAATGATGAAAGTAGGGATTTTAGTCTGCACACAACAAATTTTTTTTGAAAAATATCATAACAAATGCAAGTGTAATTATGCTATAAAGTAAGGTGAGCAAATAAAAAAGACAGCTGAAATGATTTCTTACGTCACATTTAAAAAATAAAATAAGCGATAATATGTGACTTTGATTATTTTATTATTAGATCAAGGAAGAAGAAAATCAGAAAAGAGATTTTTTTTTGCATTTTTTTATGACACAATTTAAAAAATAATAATGAAACGATCTTTTCAAATATTATATATAGATAGATTGATAGAAAGAGAGTAATATTGTTCTTTAGGACGGTCATGAGTACCCCATTATAGCAAAAAGCTATGCTCCTGTTTACAATGTGACGTTATGAATGCATGTACGATGTATCTACATTTAATTAACTTTTAACTAGAATGTTAATTAAAATTATAAAGAATATATACAAGTAATTTACAAGGTTAACTCTTTAATTTATTTTAATAAATTTCATAATATAAATTGTTAAAATAAATTTTTATTTGATTTCAATAAAATTCGTGATTAAATTAATATTAATACTTCATATAATAAAAACTATCTAATTAAGTTATTTACACAAATTATCTTTGCAGTTTGTCTTTAAATCAATAAATAAGAAACTTAGCATCAGTGAGTGGCATTCCACTTACGTTTAAGGCTTGTTATTTCTGTAAAAAAAAATTTATATAAAACTTAATTTTTTTTATCATATTTCATATATTTTCTTCTTTTTCTCTCTTTTTTTTTTTGAAAAAATTGTATCAAATTTTCTGTAGAAATATTATTTCTCTTGACGTTTTCCACATAGTAGTCTATGTTCATGATTATGAACTGATTTCTTCATAATGAGTTATGAATATTTGGTGGGAAAAATAACTTTTCCACTCCTACCATATTGATGTTTATAAGTCAAATCAACAGCATTGGATGCGCACGCTCCAAAATAAGACGCAGAGATAGTGTTCCTCAAAGTTGGTTAGATTACATGAGATTTTGTAGAATAGCTTTTTCTCAAACTCGTTGTTTCCAATCCAAGCCCAACTTTCATTTCAGTGAATTTTAGTATAAAAAGTTAGAAAAAAGTTCCCTATCTCTGATGGGTCTGTTTCAAATCTGCAATATCCGAACGTGCGGATAGCCATGAGCTTATTGTGGGTACGATACCCAACTTTGTTTTCCCTCAATTTGATTTCATCTGTCTCTGGTTGTGGATCTAAAACGTGTTTCTTTCTTCTGAAGTGTAGTGTAGTGTAGTAGTAATGGGTTCTTGGAATTAGATTACCACTTTCGAATTGATTGAATTGAAAGTTAATGCTTTTTTCTTTCGCTTCTATTTTAGCTCGAATGAAATCATTGGTCTTCTGTTTGTAATTTTGTATATGCTTCTTTAAATTGTCAAATTTGATGATTATTGTGTTTGATTTTGCTTGTCTCTTGGTTAAGCTGGATTCATTTCACCCTTCTCTGGGTTCTGTTAATGTGGAGAGTGTTTTAGATTTGATTCTGCTTCATCCTAACAATTGTGATTGATACTGATTTTTTGCTCCCTGGGTTATTTCTTCGTTTTCACCCCTTTTTTCCATGGCCAGTGTTATGAGTTGGCATTCTCACCCTGAAGTTATATTGTGTGGTTGTTGTCTTTATACAAAGAGAGAGGTAGTACCATGTATTGTATGAACACCCATTTTTTGAAATCATGATGCAGAATCTATGATATTTCAACTTTCTTACATGCATTTCACTAATTAACCAACTTGAATCTTTTTGTTTTTGTATCTGCCCCAAGTTTTGGTCTTTCCCCCTGGGAAACGGGTTTCCTTGTTTTCCAGCATAAAATTTCTTGTTGGCAAATCTATTAACTTCCCTCCCCACCCCTCTTGCTCACTTCCCCTTGCATGATATGACACCTATCTCTTTATTTTCAATCCCTACTTTGTACAAGGAAGATAAAACAGCCAAAAAAATTGTTTAAGAAATTTATGAGTTTACATCTTAAATCACTGGATGACACTAATATGTGAGTGTAACAGATCATTGAATAATTCTGGTGGGAGCATCATCTCAAAGGCTGGTTTATTTGGATCTTTAATTGGAGGTAATAGGAACATGGCTCAAAGTCTGGAAGGTATTAAGGGTGGAGGAGGATCCATTAAGCTAGGGACCACTGGAACAATCAGTTCCTTAATGACAAGGGAATTGGATCACATCTCTTCTGCACCACACAAACAGGTATCTTCAAGAAGTAAACCTCAAACATTTCCTGTTTCAGTTCCTTGTGGTAATACAACCTCAAAAAGACTACAACCAAGAAAATCAGCAGTTGAAGCCAGTAGCAGTGGAAGCGGTAAAAGTACAAAGGGTAGAAGCCCTGGCATTTCCCAAAAAACAAAAACTAATGGCAGAAATACACACAGAATACCCATGCTAGGTTCTGATAGCTTTTCAGTGGACAGAACTCCAGTCAGGGAGAAAAATGAGAAAAAGATACCAAACATCGTTGAAGTTGTGGACATAAAATGTGGGAATGCAGAAAAGGCTTGGGCTACACCCTTAACAAGTCGTCTTAAAAAGCTTGGTTTTTCGAAGCTGTCTGAGAGCATTATCTAAACCTGAAATTTTTTTGTGTCAGACTTCAGGTTCCTGTAACTGAAAGCAGAGGTCCCATTTGGCCTACCATTGTCTGATACATCCACCATAGAACACATGCTGGGTAGGAGCTTGCTACTGCTTCCTCGCTTTTTCTTTGTACTTTCTTCTATTGTAGACACAATTGTGGTTCTGGAACTTGTACTAATATTGGAGGAACCCACCTTCTGTGACCTGTCTTGGGAATACGAACCAATCCTGCTAAAGTACTCAATTTCTTGCATTATGAGTGATGCAACTGTGCCTCGGGTGCCTATTTCTACCGGAGGGAATCCAGCCATATCTTTTGTGGCATTGGTGTTAAGGGTAGTGGATTTATGCATGCTTTCTTTGGTTGGTGTTGCTGAGAAAGTAAAATCTTTTGATTTTTGAAAGGTTGTTTGTGTGTTTGCTCTAGTAGGGATATTGCAGAGACTCTGGGGCATTTTCTTTTGTTACAGAAGATGTGGTTTCACAAGAATTCTTCACCTTATGTTCTAATCTGAAATGCGTGACATAAGTCTATGTAGTTGAGAGATTGGTTGATGACATGGTCACTGCATTCATGTGCTTGCAGTTAAAACACTCAAGTTGCTAACTACTGTACCACTACCCTTTTAACTACTTTAAGTTTCATCATGCTCCTAAGTACATGGTAGGTCATTATTTTGAACTCTTGTCAGTGTGGAGTGGATCTGATGGGATTCATGTGAAAGGTAAAAGTAGGACGATCTCTTCCTTTGGCTTTTTAAGTAAATTGGTTTGTTATTTGGTGTCTTAGTTGGCAAGGAATAGTAGGCTAACTACATCAGGAAAGCAACTATTTATTTGAGTTTTTTCAGGATTGGGGAATTGTGGATGATTTTGTTTCGGTTGGTTCTATCTATTTTGTAATTTGGCATTATATGGAGCTCTGCAGGCACTGAGAAAGATAAAACATTATTTGCAAAATCTATATTTATCAATAAGTTAAACTGTTGTTTTGAAATAAGCCAACAACCCTCCTGTTAGGATAACCAAGAAGCAGAAATCATATAATTTAGGCTGTAATTGAATATGATTTTAGTTTTGGTTCTTTAAAAATATTCTGTAAAACAAATTTCTTAGACTATTTTCATAGGTAAATGGAAGAGAGCAAGTGAGGGAAAGAAAACAAGGTAGCATAAGCAAGAATATATATAACAAAAATACTGAAAATAGGAAACAAAAATAGATTAAAGATGTTTTGATTTTTAAATTTTAAAACCTGAAAAGATATTTTCTGATTTTTTATTTTTAAGAACATAATATAGTTTTCAAAAACCGAAAATAAAGAAGTTCTTAGTTTGTTGTTTTGGAACTGTTTTGTTATACTCTTCAACTCAACCATTGGTATATTTTAATTAGTCTCTGCATTATGGAATCCAATTGTTTCCTTTATCCTACTGTTATCTGTATAAAATTTATTGCCACCCTACTTTAATACCCAAAAGTGATGGAGCAAGTTTGAGGAAGTTGTGCCTTTACTCACCAAAACCGCCATTGCTGGTGGACCCTCTTCACGCCCTTTGCTGCGGTGTTACTCACGGGTAGTTCATTTCACTTGTACTTGGACTTGTTGCCCATAGATTCCATTTCACAAGCTGCAAAAACACGTAATAACCAGTGTTAGGACTTCTCTTTCTCATTCACGAATAGGAACAAGTCCTTACCGTTTAATCCATGTTGTGCATTTTAAGAATACATGCTATTCCTTTCCTTTTAAGCTCCTTCTGTTCCCAAAGAGGAACTCCATCATAGTCTTACATAGTTGCTCAAATACCTCTTTGGTAGATTGTGAATGCGTTGTTAAGCTTTTAGCCACCACTGTGTAAAGTAGTTATAATTTCAATCATCTGTCATTGTATTTTTAAAAGTATGATAATCTTTTCCGATTCCATTTTGCATTTTTTGCTTATTTGATAGGTGGTTTTGCTTTCAATGTCATCCCATAACAATATTTGAGAGTTGAAACAATGAAATCCCGGTTTCTATTTCACCTTAGTTCTCACCATCTTTTTAACTTATATTTTTATTATCATAACTGTTTTTATTTTTATATCTTCCTTTTTATCAAATCATAGATTGCATTAGATTTTTCTTCTTCTTTCTTTTGAATGTACAAAAACTCTTTTTTTTTCTCTCTTAAGTTTTATGTTTTCCTTTGATAGAGAAGTATCTAGTTAATGAGGGCCTAACCTAAGTTCTGTTAGGGGAGTTCCCACCAAAGAAAAAGCGGGTTTTGCTACTGTGGGAGTGTTCACTGTTCACACACTGCAAGTACCCATCTTTCTTCTATTTTTATTATATGGCCTTTGCACAATCATGCTTGAGTTGAAGGCAAAGTTTTAAGAAGCGATTCCCATTGCCATTATGTTTATGGAAATGAATAGTTATGTTTGGATAAACGTTTATATAATTTTGTAAATTACAACCCGAAAAGTTTCCATTCTATTGTAGCATTCCTGTTCCTGAGAATTGAGCAATATTAGACTATTTTTATTTTTATTTTTATGATTTTCATGGACATTCTTCTGTGCTGTCAATTTTTGGTTCATTTTTTTAATTTTTTTTTTAAGATTTACTTCTTCGTTAAAAGAACTAAATTTTTGGTTGGTTTTTATTATATTCTCTTTTAATTTGATTTGATTTTTACTGTTTTCATCTTTTATCATGTTAGTTGTCTCGTTTTATTTATTTATTTTTTTAAAATGTCATAAATTTTAATTTTCACAATTATTTAACATCTAATTTCATGTTAAAGAAAACAAAAATATTTGCATTCTTTCTTTCTTATTTTTTTAAGCTTAATTAAATTTTTTAGTTCCTCCTTTTATAATTAATTTTGATTTTACTCTCCCAGTTTTTTTTATGGTTTTGGCCTCCCATTTTATAAAAGTTGTTGATTTTGGTGTCTATTATTAAAATTTTCTATATTTTAGTTTCAAAAATTGTCTGTGGGAACAATTTAGTTCTTAAATTTATCTATTTATTTATATTTTAACCTTTTAGGAGATTTGTTAGTTGTAAAAAAAAAAATCAATTTATACATTTTTTATTTCTAAATCTGCTAACTTTGTTTACATTCACACTTTTATGATAAAATGACCAAAATGTGACTAAACTAATACAAAATTGTACACATTAACGTCTTCTGGGATTAAAAATTATACAAAGTGCAACTTCCTAAAACTAAATTTTATATTTACTCCAACAATATTATTACTTAATAGAGATTTTTAATAGTAATGATCAAAATTAACAATTTTATAAAATAAAAGTTTAAAATCATAAAAAAAATGTCAAGAACTAAAATAATAAATAAAAAATGAAAGAATTAAAATTTTTATTAAACCTTATTTTTATTTAAAACCTGATCTAAATATTGTCACTTTTATTTTTTATTTCTACTTTAAATTTTATGTTCATTTTTGTCTTTTTTATTTAATTCTATATGAAGAGATTTAGTAAAACTAATTTAAATTCATATTGGTATTTTTATTTTTTAAAACAAATCATTTTTTATTTGGTATTTTATTTAATCCTACTTAAAGAATCTAATCAGCTGATTTAAAAATTCATATTGGTATTTTTTATAGTTTTTTTACTCCTTAATTTGTTTTGAATTTCTTACTAAGCAAATTAAATGAATGCTAAAACTTTTTTTTCTTCAATTTTATATATTTTATTGCCTCTTATTTTATCCATGAGACCGACGCTGTACTAGGCCCAAACTTAAGGCTAATACTTTAATCATTAAGAAATATAACCTATTATAGAAGAGTTTAGCCCCAAATACCTAAATTACTTTAACCTAAGCCCAAACAAAAAAAATGCTATCAATGAACTCAATTATGAACACGAAAACAGACGAGGGCCACAAGTAGGCTCATACTTTTTTAACCTTTCATTTTTTTTTTACATTTTTTTAAATTTTATTATTTCTGTTTTATTCTTATATATATATTTCTCAAATTAGTTTGTAAAATGTAAAATTATATGTTTCATAAATTAATTTATAAAATGTAAAAATATATTTTATAAATTAATTTATAAAATATAAAAATATAAATTTAATAAATTAGTTTACAGAATCCATTTTTACATTTTATAAAAATTTGTTTACATTGAAAGTAAAAATATATATTTAATAAGCTAAGTTATAAAATATAAAAATATATTTTACAAACTAATTTATAAAATATATATTTTTTTATATTTTACAAATTAGTTTGAAAATTATATTTATAAAAAATAAATTAAAAAAAGAGAGAAAATACGAATAGAAAAAAAGGTGACGCAAAAAGTAGTTTTCCCGCAACTGCTTCGGTTTAGAGTAAGTCAAATTTAACATTTAAATAAATCAGGTTAAGATTTTTATAAAAATTTATTTAGTTAAAAGGTTAAATTTTAAATATCTAAAAAATCTTTTAGATTTAACAGGTCGATTTATTTAAGTAAGTATAAATAATATAATAATGTTATTTTGTAAATTTATTATTATTTCTAATTTATTATTTTAAGATCATATATTTACATATAAATTTAATTTATTATTTTTATAGGTTAGATTTAGAGGTTAAATTCGAAAATCAAATCAAACTCAAATCATATAAAATTTAGTTGCATACGGAAAATTGAATTGTTAACGCTTTAGAATGTGTCTTGACGGAGGAAGCACTGCAGCTAGGTTTTGCTGAAGCAGTAACCATCATTGCAATGTCTATTTTCTTAGTAGATTTAAAAGAAAGTGTTCCCATTGTTCCTAAAATAAAGGCCATAAAATATAATTTTATAGTATATTTCAGTTGTGTTAACTGTCACTCTGTTAGCCTTCTTACAAAAACGTTTTCTTTTTGTAAAACAAAATGTTCACACCATTAATATTAAATTTCAGTGACACGTTTAGGTAAGTCTCCATTTAATAATTTTTATTATCTCTATCTTCTTTTATCATAATATATATCATTAACGGTTAGGACATTGAAATAACGTCAAAGGTATCTATTATTACAAGCTAGATTACTCCAATTTATGACTGAACATTAAGAGGTGGGTATCAATAATAATATTTGATAATTCAGATTTTAAAAATATTTATGCTGTTGAGTTGGCTATCAATAGTAGTATAAGTTGGTTTGATACATTTTTTTATTAAAGCAAAGAATAAACTTTGAAAGATCGTAACTTCATGTATTTTTTAATTGGACATAAATTTTTTTCAATACCGGAAAGGTTCAGTTATATATAAAAGGAAAAATCAAATTACTTTTAAAATAATTTTAACTAAAATTATTTGGTTTAATAATTTTTGTAAATAATTAAATTTTATCAATTAAACTATTAAATTAATAAATTATATTATATAAATTATTTTTATAAAATTTAAAAAATATTTAATTTTCTTAATTTTAAACATAAAGTCTTAAATTTAACCATAAAATTTAATAAAATGAGCTAAAAAAAACTTATTTTGATAAACTACACCAAGAATCTTATTAAAACAAGTTGAAAAGAACTAAAAACCATATGCTATTTTCATTAATTCAGATAAACTCCATAAATTCTTCCAAATGCGTCCCTATAACCTTAGTCAAATGTTATAATACAGCATCCTTTCCTTTTCCTTTTATGATTATAGTATTAGCATATTTTTATGTTGAACTTGTAGGATGGTTAAAATATTACTACATTGCTAACCTCTGCAAACACTGTACAAAAATTCATATAAAGATAAAACGCCACATTTCACCAGATACATGTAGTTTATACTTTACCTGTTACACATTGGCTGCAATTAAAGATAGTTAGCTATTCATTACGTATAAGAATGTACAAGTAGTAAATGTCTTGAAACACAACATGAGGTGAACTTAATTGGACTATATACTTATTGGTTACTACTTAAAATAAAGCTCAAGAAGCTTCTTCAAAGTGTCAAATAAACTTGTGAAGGGATTGAGTTCAATAGGGGCCTTGAGTCCTAGATCAGGAAACTGGTTTGTAAGTGCCTGCTGCATTCCAGTCATGGACATCATAGCTGCCAGCTGACTATTGGACATTACTTCACAATCTTGGGGTGTATCTTTAATTTTGTTTGAATCATATCCAAAGTTTTGGAGGTAAGATTTGTACTTCTTAATAAATTCAGGTCCAGGGTTAGGTGTCCTTGAATATATCTGTTATATTGATCATAGGAAAATATATGTTAACCTGTATTCCTGCAAGTTAACCAAGTTCAACAATTCTTTTCTAGCCCCCAAATTATCAGGACATAATTCAACATAATAGTAAAAACAGAATGATATACTCCTTAGCTATTAATTAAAGAACTGCATGAGGTAGTATTGCTTCATATATTTATCTTAACATAATTACATTAACATTAGATGTCATATATGCCATAATTGAAAATTCAGAAAAAGGCTTTGGTACAAAGTTAAATAACTACAAGGTTAGAATGCTTGCTTAACACTGATCAAGAGAACTTAAGTAAAGCTATATTTCTTTTGGGTCGGTAAATACCTGAATAAAACTTTTATCCTTAGCTCCTGAAACGAGAGCAAAATTGTCATAATCAGTAGCAATCACATCATAAGGTTCCTTGGGAATGAATGGCAGTGTAGGAAAGCGGAGAAAACATTTTTCTTTGATCATTTCCTGATTCTCTAGCTGTGTCTCATTTTTCTCCAGATCTTCTGAAAGACATTGGACCTTTCCCCTTATTCCAGTTATAAATCCATTAGGCCCTCCATGAACACAAAAAGTATCAACTTGGATAGATGGGTTTTCCCTATCAAATGTATATACACCCTGAAATATCATTAGCATACCAAATAAATATTAGGAAGCTTGTGGGGCCAAATAAAGTAAATGACAAGGCTTGTCTCCATGATGCACTGGACTATTATTGACAGAATTTCCCACACAGGCCTAATAAATAATGCAAAACCTCTGGATACTGTCTGTGCATCTGAAATTCAGCATGTTACAAATAATATGAAGTTGATTAGGAAAGAAGTTAGAAGAACCAAAATATAAGCATTTCTTTTTTAAAATAAATATCTTCCTGTAAATTCACTGCTGTATTTATTTTAGCATTTACCTGAGTGCAATGACAGTCTTCTTGGCCTTGTCCAGCAAATCCACGTTTAAGTGAAGCTACTTCGAACCATCTACCAGAATATCTAGCAGGGTCAAAATCCTTTGCTGTCATACCTCTCATCATCATTAGATTTGCACCTTTTTCATTAGATCCATTCTCAAATGGCGAAGTAACTGCATTATCACCGGCACTGGCAATTTGGCATATATTATTTGGTGCATGAGATTGATCTGCTGCAACAGACTGTGATGAAATAAAAGAGCAAATATTTAAAACGGCCCATTCATCATAAGAATACACATCTATTTATTTGCTAGAATTTTCTCAATCAATAAGGTGACGTCTGGTCTGTTAAAACATTTTCTATTTTCATTTTCTGTTTTCACTATTTCTAGCACAAAACTTTGAAAATAGAAAATAAAATGAAAACAAGGTATGAAAACAATGTAGTATTTTTGTAAATAAAAGTGAAAACAGAAAATAAAAAAAATGTTTTCTGAAACCAAGTGTCACCTAATATTCTCTTTTTGCTGTGTTTCCATAACAGCACCTAGACTTTCTAAAACTTTAATATGGGAAAAATTAAAGTGTGAATACAACATATCTATATGAGCAAAGTGTTCCACACAAAAATGTAGCAAACTACAATAACTAACAGCAGTGACTTCTGCTTTGGCCAATATCCATATAAAATATGGAGTCACAAAAAGGAGTAAGAAGTAAGAACCACTGTAGCTAAAATTCATATACACTATCACTTGTATGTCATGGTGGGAATTGGAGATCGCAATAATGAAATTGCATGCAACATTCTTGGGTTGTGGAATACAATGCATACCTGATTTATTGGGGAAATAAATATCAAGGAAGCAGCAAGCCCAGATAAGACATGCTTCGTCAGAACCTTACTTGGGAGTTCCAATGAGCACTTTAACAATGTTCTTCTTGACACTGTCCTGCATTGCCTGAAAACAAAATGTCATCCTATTTGAACAAGTTAAAAAATATATATATATATTCACACGAAATCCAAGATTGAGTATGTTGTTTTTAGCAAAAGAGTTAATATTTATAGCATATACTAATGAAGAGACAAACACTACATTTAGAATCCCATGAGAAAACAGGAGTCTACCATCTAATTCACTAAACTGAAAATTCTAAGATTGGGTATCTGAACACTGAATAGCTACATTACATAAACTGAAAATTGGAGGTGGGGAAAACATAATACACTAAACTAAAAAAAAGAGATCTGCAACAAACCTGGATAAAACTCATTGTTAAAATAATTCAAATCAGGGGAAACTAAAAACACAAAACAAAAAATCTAAAGGGCTATTCCATAATCGGAAAACAAATAAGGGGGCTTAAAAAACATTAATTAGTTCTAAAAAATGAGAAAGGGGAATGAAAAAAGTTGGATATGTTACCGATGAATAGTAGGATAAGGAGAACAGTGAAGTGGAGGAGGAGATGTTCCTAGAAGAACCTCTACCATGTCTTTACCTTTTCACTTGTCTAACATTGCCCATTGTGAACTTTCAACTTTCTATTCTTCTGCTTTCTAACACAAAAGATCCTCTTGAAACATCATCGTCTAAGGTCCCATGAATGAAACTGGGCCTGTCTCATGATTTTGGATTTCATGTTGAACTGAGCCTTCAAGGCCCAATCCACCATTTTTTAACAACCCAATAAACAAAATAATGTTCCACTTGTTCAAATTTAGATAATTAAGATATACTGACCTAAAAAAGAAAAAGTTTAGATAAGTTATATAGGTTACACGCAAAGTAGTAAATGTGTACAAAGAATGATGAATAAATTGCATCTCTTTAATATTTAAATTGGAAAAGAAACCAGAAAATATTGGCTTCGCTAGCTGAAATATGAGGACAATTTTGTTTAAGTTTTTTTTATTGATAATAAACAAATAGTTTAATTTGTGTCATGTTTATGTGCTTGTGTTTGTTTGTACGCTCGGCGGTGTATAGAACATTTGGATTAATGATTGAATGAATGAATTCTAATTTAAGAGAAGTGAATTGGGCATTTTTTTAATTCCTAATTGTGTTGTTCATTTTGGGTTCAATGAGGAAAATATTAGGCAGGAATCTCGAACTCGATCAAACCTTTTTCCCTTTTGGTGGTGATGAGACAAAGGCAAACAAATTAATTGGAAAATAATTGCAAAGGCTAAATTTGGAGAAAAAAAAGTGAGCGACTTGAAAATTTGGTTGGGTTTGGAAATTTTAATTGGGTTATTGACAACCTTTAAAAATTAATTGGTGTTTTTGCTTTATTTTGTTTTTCATGAAGTTACTCTCATAACGTTTATTTCTTCTCTTTTATTCTAGTTTTGTTTAAACATTCATTAACAGCCAAAGATCACTTTGACAGATTAGATAAAACCCACTCATTAGGAAATGTTTTTTTTTTAAAAAAAATTGTGGACTAAAACTAATGGAAGAAAAAAGTTATGAATTTTCAGAGAATGGCACTAAATCGAATTTACTTCCCCTAAAAAAATTGGTGATTTTTTTTTCTTCTATGAAAAATGTGAAAGTTATCATTACAAAATAGATTAATAATAAAAACTCTCAATAAAATTAGCTTCTAGAATAAAATTTATCTTCACTTTATATATTGATAGTTGATCTTATCTTTAAACTAAGTGTAAGTTCTTATTTTTTATATTTTATAAGAAATGGATTCTTAACTTTTTATTTTTTATATTGTATAAGAAATGGATTCATGACATGCACATGCTAGTTTTTATCCTATTTTATTTTATTAAAATAATTTAAAAAATCGAAAATTGAAGTAACTGTTCATAATTTTTTAATATCCACGGCTATAATATTTAAGATAAGGATTAATTAAAGTAAATTGTATATAAGAAAATTTTAAATTTAATTGAATTCTCATATATGTTTCTACAGTACATTGATTATCCAAGTACTTGTTTGCCCGAAAAATCATTTTATTAAGTGTATGTTTTGAGATTCTTTTCAACAAATTAAGGGTTTAAGATTGCCAATTTGTATAAAAATGGTATGAAAACCCACCGAAAGTGTTTCACGTATAATACACGCATTAGTGAAAATTCGGAAGACAAACTTCACAACTTTACAAAACCCACTTTGAAACTTTACCAAACTTCCACGAACAAATAACACAGAAATCAATTTGCAGAGGACCCCAACACTCAATTACATCAATTACACGTCTTGTGATTAGCATCATTCCAAGCCGTGTGCTTTTCACTTTCTTTCTGTTTGTGAACACGTGTGTTCGTGTTCTAGGCATCAACATATCTAATATAAAGTACTCTTGTAAACCTAATGTAGTTACTTGATCATGAGTTCAATTTATATATATCCTCATTAATAATTATCAACCAAAGTACCCATAATTACATATAATTTAATGGAATTTATACATAGTTAATAATAATGATTAGATACTACTATAAGTTTGGTGAGAACCTTTCATTTCTTTTCATTATCCGAACCCCATGATCTATGTAACTAACATAATAAAACCACATTAAAATATATATATAAAAAAATATTACAGATAGATAGGTTGGTGGGTTTAATTAATCTATAAAACTATAGATACCTTGCTCTAGACTTTTTATACGTGGACCACCTTATAAAAGGTAGCATTCCTAATTAAAGTGTTGTTATGTGTGTAGTCATATAGGTTCATTTAGGGCAATGTTTGGAATTAGCAATATTCCACAATAAATTAATACTTGGGTTTTAGATCTGCTGCGGCATTCTTTTTTTCTCCCATAAAAAGCGTAAGGAGAAAGAGAAATTGATTTCCACAATCTCTTCTCTTACCAAGGTTAGCTATGTAGTTGTGGAAATCAAAATTAACTTAAACTTGTGAGAATAAGACCATAGAAACCTTCCTCACGTTGAACTAGAATGACATTTCAATGTTTTTCACTTTTTCATATCACTTTATTCTATTTATTATTCGGAATTTTTTTTTTCTTACCATAACCAAGAGGCAGAAATATTCGAAACCAAAAACCATGTTTGTTGCATGAATGAATGTTTCTATTTTAAAGAAAAAATTAATCAATATTTTAGGATATTAATTAAAAAATTAAAAATATTATCTATGTATATA
Organism: Canavalia gladiata; assembly: GCA_037954105.1. Classification (NCBI taxonomy): domain Eukaryota; kingdom Viridiplantae; phylum Streptophyta; class Magnoliopsida; order Fabales; family Fabaceae; genus Canavalia; species Canavalia gladiata. The sequence goes on from CM075664.1 coordinate 2,414,494, forward strand.
TGTTTAATATTTCTCAATATTATTTTTAATAAAATATTTTTATTTTAAATTTTTAATTAATATTTTAAAATTACTAATTAGCAAAACCCATATTTAAAAAGAGATTAATGTGCATATGACAAATGGAGAACCGGCATTGCTTCCATACCCATACAAATTGGAGGGTTAGAGAACTCCTCTAACAAGGTTAACATATTAATATTATTTGTAATATCAATATCATGTTATTTTTAAAATATTTTTTCAGTTTAATATTATAGATTTTTTTATTTATATTTTAATCTTTTCATTCAATTTCCTTCTAGTAAATTATAAAATTAAGCATCTAAAAACAATTTATTACATGTGCAAAAATTAAAACACTTGTAAATATATATTTCAAATAACAAAAATTACTTACAAATATTTAATAAATTTATAAATATTAAAACTTCTTTAAAAATTGAAAAATATAAAATAATAACATTAAAGTAAATATCACTATTTTATTGATAGATGGATCAGAGAATTTTGTATTCCCATGCCGGATAAATTATCTTGGAAAACCCATCAAATTTGGACACATGTGATGTTCATTATAATTCATTAATTTAATTTTTACAATGTATAGTAATTTTAATCATAGATTTTGGTGGTAGGGAAAAGATAGAAAGGTTGCAGGCTTGCAACATCATTTTCCTTTATCAAATAGTGTGTTCTGACTTGATTCAGATCCACCAATCAGAACAGCATTATGTAATTTGTCATTAATCATACCAACACATTGATGGTGTACAGTAACCACTTCTACTAATAATAGTAACATGAAATATAAATAGCTACTTAGTGCATTGCAATTCCTAAAACGTTTAAATTAGTTAAGTACTAGAATCTAACTGGTCTATTCCTCACTTTTGGAAAACCAACTATAATCCAATCTAAACATTTTATTTTTTAATTCATTTTACCATGATCGTAGTAATTGACTTTAACAAAACAAATTCAAAAGCGCGTTTTGATCACCTATAGCTTTAAATATGTTAGACGTGTTTACCATGCCAAATTTTAGAGGTTTACCTTTTTTTTAGGTGAATATTTTGTTAAATTTTAAAATATAAAAAATGTTTAGTATTTTTAACAAAAATCTTTCAATGTATTTTTTATTATTTTTTTCAATTTATCATTTTATTATCAAATAAAATAATTAGAAAGTTGAGAGTTTCTAAAGAAGTACATGAACCTAATATTTATTTAATGTACAGGGTTACTTTGTATTCAACAAATAGACTTAGCTTATAAAAAAAAAGTAAATGTGTCAGTATTAACGATCTCCCGGATAAATAATACAAAAGATGGTAAATTTATCAAATAATTTAATAGTTTAATTCTACTTTTAAATTTTATAATTTAAATTTTAAATTTTTTTTACAATTGTAATTTTTTTACTTTTAAAATTAACAAAATTTAGTTCTTCCGTTAATTTTTAATATTTTTATTCTAAATTTTAATTAATTTTCTAAAAATATTGGTAAATAAAACTAAAAAAATATAAATATTTGATTTTTAAATTCGTAAATACTATAGTATTATATCATTTCTTATTTTGAAAAGAACATGACCACTAATCATATACCAATAGTTAAATCCCTTGGTGCATGTAATGATTTTGGTCACACATTCAATTCAAACTAACAATAGAATGATAATAATAACAAACAAGAATTATAATTAACATAAATCTGAAAATAAAATAACTTCAACAACTTTTTGAGTGAAGAAAAGTAGAGGGATTAAACATGAAATTAAGCCACGTGGCGTGGTCACATCATAGACCCTCTCCACAGGAGATAACTCCTCATATGATTTTCCTATGTTATCCTATCTAAAACACCACACCTCATAAGAAGCTGCCGAACGCATCTCGACAAAGATACACACATTTTTTCTCATACTCATAATCTCATATACACACATTATGCGTCGTCGTTACGTGTTTCGTTCACATGACCCCACTTAAAATTCTTCAATTCCCAAATTAACCCTAAATTTTGAAATTACCAAAATACCCTTTTCTATTCAGTGACCTAGAAGGCGGCATTTCGGAGCGTTTGGGAAACTGAATTGAAAAATACCGGTCAACTGTCCCCTATATTAAACAGTGGGACCGAGAAACCAAACACACCACAAGAAGAAGAACAACAACAAGAAGAAGAAGAACAAGGAGAAGATAGCATCATAGTTATGACTATGATGTCAATGTGCATCGGAAAGGTAGAACCAAACCCAGTTATTATCTATGGCCAAGATCATTCACGAAACCACTAGAAAGATGTCGCAGCTCTGCCGGAAAATTGTTCAGGTCGACGTCCGGTGGGGTGTTCTACAAAGGGTGTCTTTTGTCGGTCAGTTTTTCCGGTTCATATGGAATAGACTTTTAGTTTGTTCTGTGGGGAATAAGCCATCTCAGTACCGGAAATTACCCCTCCGGGATTCCTCTTCTTCGCCGGCGACCACCGTGGACGACGGTGGCTTCCTACTTGAACACCTCAATGGTGGGTATGACTCGGATTCGGATTTGGTGAATCTCAAGATCAGTTTGTTGGGTGATTGCCATATTGGAAAAACCACTTTTTTGGTGAGCAAGTTTCGAACTTTACCAAAATTTTTGAAATGGGTCAAGTGTGGTAGAAGAGTGGTAATTTTTATTTTAAAGGGTCTATTAGCTATTAGCGAGTGTGTTAACTAACTTGGGGTTGTGGGAATTGGTATTTTCAGATCAAGTATGTAGGGAATGAACAAGAAAAGAGAAGCTTGCAAATGGAAGGACTAAATCTAATGGATAAAACTTTGTCTGTTCAAGGAGCTCGTATTTCATTTAGAATATGGGATGTTGGAGGTGCTTAATTTGCTTAAACTTTCTCTTTTCCTTTATTTATTTCTCTGTTTCTTATTTGTGTTCTACATTTACTTTTTTACTTTTTATTCTTTTAGTTATTTCCCTTTCCTTTTCTGGTTTGTTGTTTTGAATTAATTGATTGTTGAAACCAAGTTTTATTATGTGGCGTGTGAAGGTGATAAAAGGTCCTTGGATCAAATTCCCATGGCTTGTAAAGATGCAGTTGCTATTCTGTTTATGTTTGATCTCACCAGTCGTTGTACACTAAATAGGTAGGCTCAGAAGCATTATCTGTGTGCTCAGTTTGGTGGAAACTTTTTAGGAACATGATGGTGGAAATAATGCTTTGCGTTTTTTGTACTTTGATGTGTTTGTGCAGCGTTGTTGGATGGTATAGTGAAGCAAGAAAGTGGAATCAGGTACCATAAATTAATTTTACATGGTTTATACTTTTCGTATTACTTGAATAGATTTTATTTCATAAAGTGAAAGCGCTGGTTGAAGTGTAGTAGTCCTAAAGGATTTTCACATGGAAACTCTTTTGAAAAAAGAAAGAAGTTTTGATGTACAAATACAAATGGATAGGGTATCTACATCATTGTTTTATTGATGAGCCTTTAACAACTATTATGATTGGTCAGAGGCTTTAATTTTTTCATTAAAATTAGAAAAAGGAACGGATATCTATAAGCTTATGCTATTTGTGTAAGATACCAAACTGGCTTTTTAATATAACTATATACATACAAATCCTGATTAAAGCTGTTAATATCCCAAATTTGACATATTTCTGGTGAGATTTTTGATGACATGTTGTTCACTTGCAGACTGCAATTCCCGTTCTAATAGGAACCAAATTTGATGATTTTGTTAGACTTCCCCCAGATGTGCAATGGACAATTGTAACACAGGTAGATGAATAATAATTACTGCTGCAACTTATATTAATCACACATGGCCCTGCTTAATGCTTTACTTGTCTTGGTCATTTTCCCCTGCTGATGCATTTTAAAATCCTTGATTGACTCAAGAACAAAGAAGATTCTTCCAATAAATAGGAGTCCTTTTTGGAACCTCAGCATTGGACATTTATGAAATTCTGTGCTTTTCCGCGTTTAGCATTAACTTTGGGGCCTACATGTTGATTAAAGTCAGAGCAGTGATGTTCACAATTCATTATACTTTATTTCTTTTTCTTCTTCTTTTTTTAGTACAAATGCACATTTTTACTTTAAATAAAGTTTTACTTTTTATCATATTCCTTGGCTTTTCAAAATTTAACTTGTTAAGGCAAATACAGGCAAGGGCATATGCAAGGGCAATGAAGGCAACCCTTTTCTTTTCAAGCGCAACACACAATATAAATGTCAACAAAATTTTCAAGTTTATCATGGCCAAGATCTTTAACTTGCCCTGGACAGTAGAACGAAATTTGACTGTTGGAGAACCCATAATTGACTTCTGAGTTGTTCTTTACACTGATTCATATATGTAAATAGCAGGATAAAGGAGAAGAAAAAAGAAAGAAAGAAAACAAGTCAACCTTTTCATATTGACTGTGATCCATCACCCTTTACCATCTAGGTACCTAATTTACATGTTTTCAATTTCAATAGACCATTTTGACTACACATCTTTAGAGTGTGAGAACCTGAGATATTGTGACTCAGTTTTTCTGTAGTTGGTATCAACCCCAGTTTCCCCTTGTTGTGGCTGAGACCAAAACAACAGGTATACCGTATATATACATATTTCCATGTACGCAGAGAAATGTGTTTGCTATATGGTTGTAGTATTATCCTAAAGCAAAGAAAGGGGGAAGATTTTATTTCATTCCAAAGATCAATATGACAATAATCTATGCTCCTCTTTGTAGCCCGGTGTACTATATTTTATTTTTTATTTTTGAGAATTTGTATATATGAAAATGTCATGTTAAAAGGATTAAAAAAGGACACAAACATTTTGTTCAAGTAAGAAGAGGGGCCTCATCCAATTTTTCAATATTTGATGCCTTTCATACAATTTTATTATATAGTTTTTCTAAAAGAGATGTCCCCAGAAGCAATGATACTCATGAATCATGAAACTAAGCCGCAATGAGAGATCCACGTGCGAATTAGAGTCTCTCCACATGAAATCATTCAACCTGATTTCTTCAGTTTAAAGAAGACAAGCGTGTGATGTTTGGACCCTTTTTCTTAGAAATTTTAAGCATTCAATCAAATGGCCATTTTGCAAAAAATGGAGCCTGTGCTTGATTTTTTATTTTGGTCAAAAATAATTGGATTAAAAGTTCATTGGACAACCTAATGTCACTTACATAAGGAAAAAATTTCCAAGAGAGAGTAATATAATAAGATGTTTTATCAGATAAACACTGCATGATATAGCATGTCCATATTCAAAACTAAAAAGGTTTTCCTGTCATAAAAGCAACAAATTTGGATTTGTCTTAATGATTCTTTGTCCCTCTTACGAAATACTACAAAATAGAACTCTGCAAATCAGCCTTTAGATTTTATGTATGAACATTTGAATTTGACTTCCCGTTTACTCAAATTTCAATCTCTTTGTTTATTGAGAAAAAAATGCTGTGTCTTAAATTGAATATATTAAATTAACAGTCAAGCATAATACTCTAACATATCTAAGCTCACACATCTAAAAAGTAAATACGTTTATATAATAATATATACCAGCCTCCTGCATTAAATTAGATTTACAAACAGAAATGCACAACAATAAATATACCCGATATTAGAACTAAATTATTTATTTTCAAAAGAAAAAAAAACAATTATAATCAATTAGATTTATAAGGACTTGAGAAGACGTTACTCTCATATAAGAAGATTAAACATCAATACAACACCATAACCTTTAAAAATGCAGAATTAAGTCCACAATTCAAAAACATTGCCATAACATGTAACAAACACTAGAAAAATCAAGCAACGAATGAAAAGTTGTTGATATAAATTTAGACCTGCCGTCAATATTTATAATGTTCAATATATAACCTTCTTTTTTTTTGTAATTTGAACCCTCTTCAATTACGAAATTCAAAGGGGGGAAATGTCGATATTCAGAAATCCAGATGTATAAAAATTATGAACGCGATGCATATATCCAACGCAACCGGCATAAGTTTGTCTAAAAAAACTGAAGGTTCTATAGAATTATTATTGATACAACTGTGAAATTAGTCAAACTTAGTAATTAAGAACAATAAAATTAAGAGAAATACTAATAATAATATTTTTAACATATTTTTCAATACATTCTTAGAGAGATCACTTTTTATAAAATACAAATTATAAAAAAAAAAAACATGAGTTAGCATTCTCTTAAAATTAAACAGATAAATACTATATAAAATATTCCCAATACTTTCAAATCTTATTTATTAACCAATTGAAATTTCCAATTCATTTGAAGCTTTAGGAATTTTAAACAAAATTTTTGCATTTTAAAAAAAAAATTCTATTTTCTCATCATTATTATTATCATCATTTCCTTCCATATATTTATAGTAAACTTTCCCATAAATGATAAAATAGTTGAGCATAAGAAGCTCATTCTTAGTTCCTTTAAAGCCCTTAATCTCCACCACTCTGAGACTTGAACTCAAGCATTTGTAGGCTCCCACGTTGTCAATCCAGAATCTCGCGCGGTTAAAATCAAACAGTGGTTTATAATCCTACAATATATACAACAAAGCTTAGCCACCTATTTTTTCTTTTCTTTTTTTTTTTTAGAAAAAAACAACGCAAATTCAAAACCTAATAATTAGGTGAAAACAAATTCAAAGTAGGTAATTGATACTTACAGACATATTTTTTTCAGTACATAATTCAATTGTGAGATACTCTAACATGGGGCAACTGTTGAGCAAGAATGTGATTCCCAAAAACTCATTCTCATGCAAAGCAGTTTTTATGATCAAATGTCTCACGTTCATGTCCTGTTGCATACGCAGCGATTCTCTTCCACTTGGAATAACCTTAATTACCATATCAAACACAAAATGTCAATTAAAACAAATTAGTAGATATCATTTTTCTAATTCTATATTTCAGTTCAACCAAACACAAATGAAGCGACTCAAAAGACTAGAAACATAGTGAAAAACATATATCAAATAATATATATCATGGACAAGGGTTTAGAGTTGTTAACAATTACAATTATAAAACCAGCTTTATAATTATGATGAAGAATATGTATATACCTGAAGCAGGTAACTACACACAGTCAAAACTCTAACATTGTAGAAATGTTCCAACAGATCGTAAAAAAAATGACCATGACCTTCAAATCCATATCTGCCTCTTCCATTTCAAGTGAATCAATTTCTATGATAAAAAATTTCATCAACCCACAATACTTGAAAATTTTCAGATTGGGTGCATTGACTTTGAAATAGACAAATAGAAAAAGGCACTTGTCAAGGACCAGCTTTCTCAGCCTTGTGTTTTGTTCTTGCCCTAAGTCAAAGGAATCAAAATTCCAACACCTTTGCATACTCAAACTCTCAAGCATTTTACAATTTGTTAGCAAAGCCTTAATAGCAACAACACTCACTTCCATCCAACCCAAATAAACTTGTTTGAGGGCATGAAAGTTCACCATCTCTGTCTCAACAAAACTACATGAATACAACTTCAAAGACTCAAGCCTAGTGTACCAATAAACATGTTCTGGCAATTTAAATTGCGCCCCATGATTATAATAATGAACCTTATTCTGATGCCAATTGGGATCAGAGAAATCAAGCTCCAACTCCTTCACACCATGTTGTGTGGCAAAAGCAATGCATCTTTCAATGACATCACCAACATTTTGAGGCATTGACAACGTTAGACAAAACTTGTCCACCAAAGTTCCTGTGTGGTTAACAATCCAAGATCTTGTGAATTCAAGAAAAGTCCTTCTTTGGGCTTTTCTTATTTCAGGTGGTTCATTAGGTTTAACAAAAAAGAGTTCATTGAACTCTATGTTTGTTGTTGACTTGCATATGTTCAACCAATTCTTAGAAAGCACACTAGTTCTTACCGCTTCCTTGAAAGGGAGGAATGAAATGATGGTTGAAAGCAAAGAGTTTGGTAACAAACTGATAAAGTCAAAGCTCTCTGTCATGGTATGGTATGGTAATTGGTAATTGAAATGATGATGGTTAAGGTGGAGGAGAGGGATATGGGTTATTGAAATTTTCTTCTAATATCCAGATGGAGTTGATGTGTGTATATATGTTGTGTGTGTTACTAGGTCCAAAATGAACACAATGGAAGCAAGATTATATATGTAGACATTCTGATTTCTGTTTATATAAGATTTTGGGGAAAATCAAGCTTTGTTTTTATGCTGTATCTTAATTCTTGTGATGTTTTTTATTTCTTTTGTGCTTTAATTTCTTTTATATAGTTACACGCTTCGCATAATGGATGATGCATGCGGTTGTTAGAAAAAAAAAATTATGAAACTTATATTTAGTGAATTACTTTATATACATCTATTGCTTGTTCTGCAAATTTGAAATTCATTGAACCTGAAACCATTTTTATTCACTCTATTGACTAAATTATCAATCCTTATAATATCATTTTGTATTCTTTATTAGTCTGAATTTTTTAAATAAATGATAGTATATATTTGTTAGAAATTGAGTTTGATCTTAACTCAATTTTAAATACTAATTTATGAGATAAAAATTATCTTCATTTTATATATATTTTATTGCTATTTTTTTAATTAGTATTGATTTTTTTCTTCAATTTTTTATTATTTTTTAAAATTTCATAGATTCAAAATTTAATTTAAAGTTTTTGTTTTTTTCTTTAAACTTATAAATTTTTGGAGTTATTCATTTTTTAAAATATTAACCCAAAAAACATAGTTATTTTAAGTACTTTAAATTAATTTAATTAGAGGTTAAAACACTTTTTTGTTAGACGGTGGACCATAAAAAAAAATAGACTAATTCTAAAAAATGTTATTTTTTAGTGTAAAACATATTGAACTCTTAAATAAAATATAATATTCTTATTTTATATTTAGTAGTGGCACATTTTGATGTAATTATGTATGTGTGTGCACGCATATTATATATATGTTTCATATAATAGAAATTTTAATCTAATCATAAATTTTGAGATAAATCTATCTAATAAAATATTATAAAATAGTACATAAATTGTAATAATTAATCTCTAAATTCTAATCATTAAATTCTTATTGATATCAGTTTAGATGAAAAGTTTTTAAAATTTTTTATCATTAGAGTATATTTTTATGATTGTTAAATTTGGATAAATTATGATATTAATAATTAAAATAATATATAATTATTGTTTAATAGTTGAATCAATAAAAATTATATTTTATGAAAAAATCTTGATATCATAAGTTGATTTTTTTTCACTAATTTTTTTTTAAATAATCTCATTATAATACTATTTTTATATAACTTATAAATTAAAAAATTGAACTTAGAAAATTAACTATCTACGTATTATGTGAAATTTTTTATTAAAATTGTCACGTATTTTTTTTTATTTTTACTTTATATTAAAATGAATTGTCACGTATCCAGATCTTCTTACAAAGCACATATAATACTGCAACACACACAATTATTAAACTTAATTTGGTGGGGTGCACTAGGCCCATGCAATAGTGCAATACATGGACAACACTTGAAAGCTCCCAGCAAATTAATTTAATATCATGTGAGTCAATGACCCACATATCAGATATTAAACTGATAAGAACAGATACTACACTTAATCTTAGCCAAAGGGCCGAGAAAGATATGATTTAACAAGTGGAATGATGTGAATTTTATTTCTATTTAATGTTGTGCTGTTTGTTGAGGGGTCTGAGATGGGACTCTTGTGGGGAAAATTTGTTGTCCTTTTGTTGCTTGAAAATGTGACCATTTCAAGTGTTAGTCTTATTCTAAATATGTGTTCTTATCTTCATTGGACTAGGTTAGTGGCGTGACAAATCACAAGTGTGTCCAAAGTCCAAATATGTTGAATGTATGAGACCTACATTTGCAAATATGTTATATACATATTGTCTATTTAAAAGGATAATTATGTAATATAGGTGAGAGCATTCCATTCTGGAGTTGCTACAGTAAAGGGTGCTACATCACATTCATACCCTATAATGATGGTAAGAGAGTTTGATGTTGTGTTGTGATTGGCCAGGAAACCAGATGTGTTGATTGCATGTGTTTGTGTTAAAAAATGTTAGACTAAGTGGTGAATTGAAGCTATTAGCTATCTATCTGTTGCAGGTGAATTGAACCTCACTCTGTATAAGTGAAGGGTAGTGATAAAAATAGTTGAATTTAATGTAAAACTAAGTGTAGTTAAAGAATCACACAACTGTGGCTGTTCATTATTCAAAATGGATAAGGATCTTTCTGTTTAGAATGACAATTGGCAATGAAAAATTATGATGAAATCAAGTCTAGTGGGGAAATTAATTTGCTGATTAGAGCCATTAGCCTTGGTGTTTGTAAATGATTAGAGCCATTAACATGCTCTCCTCGTTGTTACTTATATTTTAATGGATTCTTATTATTATACATCCTAACAAATAATGTTTTCATCTTGGTACATTTTATTTTTATATTTCTCTTCTTATCATGTCATATATTACATTACGACTCTCTCTTCCTTTTTTTTTCTTCTTTTTTCATTCTCATTCCACCTATTTTCATATATACAATAATAATGCTTTGATTTGAATACTCTTTTGAATGGTTTAGATTCTGCAAGTGCTACGTGTAATTGTCATTTCTAAAATATTAATGCAACTGAGAAGTGGAAATTGGTAATAGGAAAACATGCAGGGAGAAAGCTGATGACTAGTTGTTTAGACCAGAATTGTGGCTCCAGAATGATGGAACCATGATAGAAAAGTTTAACATACAGTTATTCATTCTCGTGCTACATGAACACAGCATATTACCATAAAATATTAATATATTAATCAAATAAGACGTGCTATGCATACATAAACTTGCACAGCCGTTTTGGTGTATAATTATTGATTTGTTGGAATCATTTTCCTTCCCTGAAACAATGACCCAGATGCTTTCTCTCTCTCTCTCTGGGGTCACTTTCAGTGGGTTTGTGACAAATTTATTTCAACTTATTGTTATATAAATATTTATTTTTCTGTTGGTGTGGTCCTAAATATGGATGTTTGTTAAGAAACACAGCGAAACAGCTTCATCGTTTATATGTATTGGAACATGTGTAAACAAAGAATCAAACGCTCACTAAGACAATATATTGTTAAGATGAAGAGTCTCCAAGTTCAAATCCTAAAATGATTTCCATTGTAAAAAGTACATAAGATAATTTATTTATTTCCTAAATAACTTCAATAATCATTTTTAATAGTTGTGGTAATTTAATTCAACTCATAAAATGATTTTGCATTGGACCAATATTTTTTTATACACTCTCTTGATTTATGCTTTTTGTTGCATATGCTTTTATCAATATTTGATTTCTCGTCCCTTTTTAGGCCTTTTCCTTTCCTTTTCTGTGTTTGTCCTTTTCTGTTTTTTGAAGTGCCATTGATATGATGATCCATTTCATATTGCAAAATTTGGCAGTAAGCATTTCAGTTGTACTTATGAAAACCTTATCCAAAAAATTCATTTTGGGCCTCAATAGCCTCTAAAATATCATCCACAACTACAACAACCATTATAAACCACGCATTTACCAAAAACCTTAAAAAGGAAAGAATCTGAGTCTACTTAGCTGACGCTTTCTGTTAGGCCCATCTAATTTTCCATTGATGCTTTATCCTGCTTTTCTACATTCTTCAGTTCATCGGAAACAGTTGAAAACATTCTTGAATACAACACTTTGTATAATGATATTAAATTCAGGATTCATATTACTTGTTCTAAACACATGGAAATTCGAAGATGAAGTTCGAATAGGAAACTTGCGACACTCACTACCTTTCCCTTCATATCAATTGCAGAACAGCATCGATTTCTCCATGAAACTGGTTCGGTTCTCTCATCTACCTCTCTAACATTTTTTATTTTCTTCGTTATATACCCTTGGGAAAATTTTAATCAAAGTGTTAGGGCTAGATGTAGGGACAATTATATGCTATCTCTGATACTCTCCTTAATATAATTTCTGTCTCGGAAAAAAAAACTCTGCGTTGGCTGAGAAAAGTTAAATTTTGTTGATGTTAATCAAAGGTTATTTTAAAACAAAAATGTCCAGCAATATTAAATTAAATCTCAAGCCTGCATCTTAACTAGTATGAAGAAATATTAATATATTGTATATAAATCAAAATTTGAGAAATTATCCATTAGATCATTATATTTGAGTAATTATTAAGAACATCTTATTATAGTATGCCATGTCTTGAGAAATTATCTTCGGACTAAATATATAAATACACACCTTTATTCCTCAAACTTGATGATAATTCAGAAACAGAAATAAATAAAATGAAAACTAATCACCTCTAATGATAATGTTCCTCGGCAGTGTCATTATTGTTAATTATTAATTATTATATACAAATAGACAAATAGCCGGATCATCCAAGTCTTTACCAAAATTCCAGCTGTAACATTTCAAAATCAACTTCCTCATATCACAGGTGAAGTCCGTTGAGAATTATTATCTCTTCCAAACTACTGCTTTGCCTGCAAAAAATGAGTAGAATGAAAAATTAGGGCAAGTATATCTGCCAATCAAAATTGTTATTTTCAAAAGAAAATCATATCATAAACAATCCCACATGGTCAGCATTATACTCTTTTTCTTTCTTTCTTACCATCGATATTTTTCTTAATTTTTCAATGCCCCACACAGCAATTATATTTAAAAATATACCAAAACAGATGGGCAACTATCAGAAGTCTCGTTGCTAAAGGTGTGAACCAATGCATATTCTCAACGCATTTGGTGCAGTCAACTTTAGAAGCTCTGGTATGCTAATTCATGTTAAAAATAAAAAGGGCCTAGGACACTATGGCAGGTTCAAACCAATAGCAGTTATGTGGCAATTCAAAACACAGATACAAATTAAATATCAGATCACCTAATTTGAATAGCATAGACATACCAACCATAAACCTCAAATTTTACCTTCTTGTATACATACCAAATTAAATTGTTCCACTAAATTTTTTTAAAAGAGAATCCAAAGACTTACCTTCTTGTATACATACCAAATTAAATTGTTCCACTAAATTTTTTTAAAAGAGAATCCAAAGACAGTTTGCACTCTAAACAAATTAATGATGATTTCATCAAACAATGTAGATTCCTCCACCTTGAAGTTAGCCCACCTAATCATCCAATATCTAATACTACAATCTGGGCTGCCCCTATGGTTAGCCTCCAAAACCGCCCTAATATATTCTCCAAGGCTCCAACCAATAAGTATTATATAAGACTACAAGTATGTTTATGTTTCATTTCTGTAACAATACCGATATCACTGTAGAGAATTCTAATCTAGAAAATACCTGTGAATACAAGAAGGTTCCAAGGATAGCAATAGCAGCTCCTAGAGCATTAATAGGCTGCACTGGTGTGTGAAAGATAATGATGGAAGAAACTATAACAGATATACGTTTCATGGTGTTCCCAATGCTGAATGTCAAGGGAGAGATCTCATCCAGAGACATGTATGACACCTGATTGTACAGATGATAAAATATGCTCTGAGCTGCCACCCACCTGTTGTGCACAATAAGCATCCGATAAGAAGAGCAGAAGCTTTAGGAACCAAAAGAAAAAGGATAGCAGCAACAAATAACTCAAAATCAAAACATAAAAGCCTCAGGTATATTTTTTAGTCACACTTCAATTGGGTATAGTTACTACAGTACTCATAAAGGCACCATTGCAACTCCATAAAACAAACTTAGTAAATACAAATTTATTGGCTATCTTTGGTGTGATGATCACGAACACAGCAGTTGTCTCAAGCAGAGCACCAAGTTCCCTTGGCCAACCCCCTCCACCTTACCCTTCTTCAGCCTGATAATCTAATTGTATATGTATTTCAAAAACAAATGACAAATAATTTACGCAACATCAAATAAATTGGAATTTCTGAAAAGGACACCATGAGATGTAGACAATAGTTGTCGGAACAAATATTATGACAACTTCAAGATGTCACCTTTAAGAAAACACAGTATGGATAACATCAGATTAAGCACACATCTTGAAATTACCATATAAATTGGGGTCCAATTTGAGAGAGAGCTGTTTGCCATCCAGCTGCCCACATCTGGGGTCCCTCCACAGCAATAGCAAATGGTGTGAGAATTACCAGGGACAAAATAGATAAACATGCGTAGTAATTCATTCCACTGACGGACTTTCCCTTCATGCCCCTTTTTGAAAAGATATTACGGAATACGAATGCCAAGTTTGATATCATAGCCCCCATAAAACCTGAATGAAAAAAAAAAAAAAGCGGTCAGGAAGTCAAAATCAGAGGTTTTGAAGGACTCCTTTGCAGAAAAGAAGAAAAATTATGATAAATACATTCCATCAAAACCTCGGCCGATGACAAAAGCATCCAAGTATATACTTATAAAAGTAAATCATCCTTTCCGATGTTGGCTCAACACAAGCACGAATTCACAATAAATAAATAAATATATAGAAGTCCAGTATTAAACGATTTACCCAATGGGAAGGGGGCATTTTTTAATTGCCTTAACCAATAACTTAACACTAAGTTATGTGGAAGAGAATTTAATGTTCTATGCAGCTTATCATTCTCTCTCCAACGTTTTTACTATGCTCAACAACAAAATACAAGATGGAACAGAATGCGTTGACAACATTCTTCATAATAAAAACAACTTCTTTACCAGTCATATTGAAGTTGAGCTCAGTCACAGCAGCAAGTGCACATCCACCAATGATTGGAATTAAGGATAGATAGACTGGCACTGGGAAGGTCTCCCCCAGAAGAAATCTGGAAACCAGTACACTGAAAGCAGGCTCGCCACTCTTAATAATATGCGTGAATGATACTGCAACTTTTGACATGCTAACAGTTGCCGCTACATGTCCTATTGTATGTGCAACAGCAACCTGAAGGACAAACAACAAACACTAAGGTCCCTATCCATTTCTAGATATTAAAAATTAAACAAAGGAAAAGATCAAAACCATTTAAGATCTTATTCAAATAAAAGAAAAGTGAATTTACACTTTTAAAACATAATTCTCCATCGTTGGGGAAAAAAATCACATATAAAACACCATCCAATTCATCATCAATAGTTTTTTTTCAGGTGCATCAGAAAGGAAATTCATCAACATAGTTTAGATGATTAAATTGTTTTTTCTATTTCAAGAAATCAACAAACTTCTCTGAAGTCAATCCATATAGATATCAGAAGTCAACATAGTTTAAATGAATTAAATTTTTTTTTTTTCTATTTCATGAAATCAACAAACTTCTCTGCAGTCAATCCATACAGACATACAGAAAAATTGTTACCAAAAAAATTAAATTTTTTATCAGGACAATATAACACATGAACAAATAAAAAAGGACGCTTTCACTTTCTCCCATCAATTTTTTCTCAGGAAACAAACAAAAAAACACTCACTTACAGGGAACAAAGTCTTCCAGAACTCAAGATCAGTCTTGGGAGTTTCAGCTATCTTGGTGGCCCAGGAAATCAACATCATAAGAGACCCACATGCAAGGGAGAGGGTTGAGGTAAGCCAAGGATATGGGTATGCATTCAGCACCTTCTTGTTATAAATATTGAACACTACATTAAGAGCCCACCAGATTGCAAAGTATATCCCAATTTTCACCTTCTTAGCAGCCTCTGATGGATCCCCAGCCCCCTCAACCTCTGATCTATCAGCCTCATACGCTCCACATGTTATCAAATCACCACGCTCATGACTCACTGACCCAACAAAATTCCCAAACCTAACACAAGAAAGGTGCAGTGGCTTCTGCACTGACAACAAAGGTATCCGAGCTTTTTCCCTTTGGAGGGAAGGTAAGGAAAGGGAACATGCTTGAACTGGGGCTAAACCCTTCTTCCGGAGAACATCAGAAACTCTGATCGATAATCCAGGTTGTTTCACAGTGCAAATCATGGTGTGATGATAATCGATGAAGGGGTGAGAAAAATATAAATAAAAATCTAAACTTTTCTACTAGAACTTTAATGGGTTGCTGAACAATTGAAGAAGAAGAAAGGGAAAAAATAAACGAGAATAAAATAAAGATCCCGTGGGTATGTTTATATGTCAGTGTCAGAGCCGTGAAACAAACTCTCACGGACTGAACACTATTATGCGATATAAGAATGTCTCAGTGATCTGGATTTTTTTATGTGATCTTGAAAGGTTTATGGCTGTTTCTGCGAATCCAAATTACTGGGCCAAAAACCTATAACATTTACTAAGGTAATATTTTGGTTTACAAAAGATCAAGCAAGAATAATGGAAAAGATATGGTAAACTTTTTAAGGATCGATACCTTGGAATGTATTTTAGGAAAGGAGAAAAAGTGGTGAATAGTGAGTGATGTTTGGTGAAGCGGTAGAAGGAGATTCGTAGTTGCGGGCTTTTCTTTGTTTCCCAACTTGGTTAATTCCAGAGGTTTGGTGGGATTGATACTGAAGGGAATTACCAACTTTGTTTATCTCCTCGAAAAGGCTTCAATTTTATGAATTTGGCTCATAATAAGAGTATTCTTTCTTTATAATTTTGTTGGTGTATCTGAATATTTATCAAGTTAATGATTTATACTATATCGAGTATTTCGTTTTTCAGTTTTGATTTTTGTTTTAGCTATTTTTAATTTTAAACTGTTAAATTTTAGATTTTAATTTTTCTATATCATGTCAAATTAAAATATTCTTTTAGTTAAACTACGTTTTAAGATTATTATAACTTTAAATTTAAAATTTTAATATATTGTATTAACAAAATGATATGTTCAATTTCAATAATTTTTCTTAACTTAAGAGTTTTATTTTTTAATTCAATATTATTTAGTATAATATAATCTATTATTAGTAATGAAAATATTTCTTATTTTTTAAATAATATTTTATAAAAAATTATTTAAATTTAAAAATATTAATATAATGCGTTAATAATTTATTAGCATTCATTTATTACAATATAATTGATTTAAATATTGGATTTTTAAATGCAACAAACAACTTAACTGCAATATTATTCTTCTGATTGCTCAAATAAAATAAGAGCATGGTAAAAATTAACTATTTCTATTTTATATGTTTTTTATAATAAGTATGTATTTGATATGAACATTTAATTTTTTATTTTTTAAAATAAATATGTATCTAATGAGAATATTTAACTTTTTTAAAAATAATTTTCAAATAAAATATACATCTAATAAAAATATACACCATTATAAACTGTCTAATATAGAATAAATTATTAATTCATCATTTGGCATGAGAGACTTTTTCACATATTTCATAACAGATTATATATATATATTAAAAATTTAACATTAATTTTATCAATTTGATATATATATATATATATATATATATATAATATAAT
Source organism: Canavalia gladiata (assembly GCA_037954105.1). Taxonomy (NCBI): domain Eukaryota; kingdom Viridiplantae; phylum Streptophyta; class Magnoliopsida; order Fabales; family Fabaceae; genus Canavalia; species Canavalia gladiata. The sequence continues at coordinate 2,431,978 of CM075664.1, forward strand.
AAATCACATTAAATAATATATTAATGATAATTTATCAATTAAAATAATGTATATGTGTTATAAATAATGTTAATACGAGAATAAAAAATAAAAATAACAAAATGATTTTTACCAGCTGAGGCTAAAAAGGTTTGCTTTTGCTTAAGATGTAGAGATAATTGTCATTACTCAACCAAATTCTTATTTTATGATAGTTAGGAAGGAATCAATTCAAATTTGTATTTTGACTTTGGTATTCAAACCTTATATTTTATTTAGTCGAATTTAAGTTATAGAAAATATTGTTTGAACTCAATCAAATTTTTATTTTATGGTGTTCGGATCGAATCAGCCCAAACTCATACATAAAATTTGATATTTAAAATTTATATTTTATATAAATTTTAACTAGAGTAGTCCATTAATCCTTTAATGCAAATCTTTTATAGTTATACTTATTGACTGAATTGTACTTTCTTAATTTATAATGATTTATCAATAAAATTCAGTACCATTAATATATAATTAAAGTTATATTTAGAGTGAGTTTTAGTTTTTAATTTAAAATTTTAATTTTTTTTTCAGTTTTAAATTTTAGTTTATAATTTTTAAAAGTTATTGAAAAACAAATTAAATCATTTTATTATATTATTTTATTATAAATTATAAAAATACATAAATCACAATATTAATTAAAAAATTAAACAATATTAAAATAATATAAATTTTAAATTTTAAAAATAAATAATTTAAATATTATTATTATGATGATAACTATAAAAATAAAAATAATATTTATAAAATAATAATAATGATATGATGATTATAATATAAAATTTATTATATAATTATATAAATTTATATTTTAAATATTATTTGATTATCAATATTTATATTTTATTATTATAATATTTTTATATTATTTAAATTTTATTTTACATAAAAATAATATATAATATTATACTATAAATATTTATATAATATTATATTATATTATAAAATTATAAATTTAAATATAATTTATATATAATATAATATTATTTAATTTTTGATATATAAAAGTTAAATAAAAAAATAAAAAAAAATAAAAAATAAAAATATTATTATCATTATTATAATAATGATAATAATTATTATATTAATGGTGTTTATTATAATAATAGTTCTAATTATAATATAAATAATATTATATAATCATATAGTTTTATATTTTATATATTATTTAATAATTAATATATAAGATAAATAATTTATATATTATTATTTTAAATTTTTTAATAATATTTAATATTTATTTTATATAAAGTAATACATATTATATTATCAAATTTTATATAATTATTATAATATTATAAATTAAATATAATTTTTATATATTAAACAATATTATTTATTTGTAAATTTATATTAAATAATTAATTAAATTATTTTAAAATAAATAAATAAATAATTTAAAATATTATTATTTTTTTAATGATAAAGATGATAATAATAATGATAAAATTAATATTTTAAAAATAATAATAGTGGTATAGTAATTATATTATAAAAAATATTATATAATTATTCAAAATTTTATTTTATATATTATTTAATTATAATATTCAAGATAAATAATTTTATATATTATAATAATATATTTTATATTATTTAATATTTATTTTACATAATAGTAATATATTGTAATATTATGTTATAAATAATTATATAATATAAAATTATATTATAATATTATAAATTTAATATAATTTATATATTAACTAATATTATTTTTTATATACAAATTAAATAAATATTTTTTTAAAATATTTAAAAATAAATTAATATTATTATTATAATAATTGTAGTAAATATAACAATAATGATAGTGATAATTATAATAAAATGATGATAGTGGTGATATTTATAGTTATGAGAATAATAATTATAGTGATGGAAATAATGATTTGATAATGATTATGATGATGATAAAATTTGTTAGATTTAATAATAAAAATATTTTAAAATTAAAAATAATATTCAATAATTATTATTTTTTTAGATAAAAATTAAAATTATTTTAAAAATACATTAAAAATTATTTTACCTATTTTTATTAAATATATTTTATTTTTAAACTTAATTTAAAAATTAAAAATTGAAAATTTGTAAACATTTGAATGAAACTTATAATTTTCAACTTGTTAACCAAAAATACTCTCTTACATAAAATAAAAAATTTAACAATAATTTAATTTATATTTTAACACTTAAAATTTTTATATTATTTTAAATTTATTAATTTAATATATTTTATATATTAAGCTCAAATTGTTATATTCAAGTAGAGATTTCTTTTAAATGTTTGATGTGATTCTTTTAATATAAGACATATCATATTTATTATTCTCATATACTATTGTTTAGATTTATTTACTTGTTTATAAATTTTTCTTTAATTTGTAAATTTATAAATTTAAATTATTCTTTTATATAATAAAATAATTTATTTTATCTTAATAATAAGAACATTTCATATCAAATTTTAATCCATCTTAGAATATGTTATTACATCATTGTTAAACAATGATATTTTATACTTTATTTTTGGACAAAACATTATTTAAATATTTTTTTTGTTAAATTTTAAAATTTTAAACATTAAAATATTTTATTTAAATATTTTTTTAAAATTATAATCTTTATAAACTTAAAGAAAATATTTTAATAAATTAAACCAGGTTAATGTATAGAGTTTTTTAAATAAGATAAAATTTAATATTTAAAAAAAATGAAATTACTTTCATAAACAATGATTCTTACTTTTTCTATAATATTTATCTTTTATATATGTAATTTATTTTTTTTAATAAATATAATATTTTCAATCATCATGATATAGTTATATTTTGCGGCCCTTTTTATTATGTGTATTTGCATATTTATTATTTTATTAAAATATGTTGTATAAATTTTTAATTTAAATATTTATATATTTAAATTTTGTAGTAAAAAAATTATAAGCAAAATTAAAAAGAATTTATGAATATCTAAAAAAAAATTATATATAGTAAAAAATTTATTTAATTTAAATAAAAATTTTAACATATAAAAATATAAAATTGAATAAATTTAAAATTGAATATCAAAATAAAAAATTTAAATTAGTTTGTCAAAACAAAATATTTTTAAAATAAAAATATTCAAATTGAAAGAACTTAATTTTTAAATATTTCAAATTTTTTACAATATTAAAATATTTCATCTAATACCTAATTATATATATATATTAAAAAATCTATATTTATGAACTTTATGTAAAATTGAAAATATTTGTATATTTAACAGCATTTTTTTTAGCCTTAATACTCACGATTGAATAAGAAGAATTTTAGGACTTATTTTTTTTTTTATATATTAAGTACTTTACATTTATTAATATTTTATATTTTCTATTGTTTCCAATTATTTTTTTACTATAACTCATACAAAACTTTTTTTAATAGAAAATATTTATAGTTTAAAAAATTACTACTTAGGTTTGATTCATTTAAATTTAAATTTTAAAGTGTCATATTAAGTTAATAAACATGATCGTTATATCTTATCGAAAGATAATACTTTAGGAGCAAAAATAAATAAAGCTCGTTACTTTCTAACTTATATATACATAAAAAAAACAAATTAAATGAGTTAACTTATAAGAATTGAAAAATGGATAGAAATTATCATAATATTTTAAAAATATTTATAGATTATTTATTAGTAAAGTTTTTCTGCCAATAATAAAATTTAAACTCAAAATTTTATTTAATATATATTAATTTTTTTATCAATTTAACTAACATTCATCATCATTTACATAATTAATATTTAATGCATTGTGTTAGGTAAAAAAATTAGTTTGGGACTTCTCAAAATATCTACGGCCCAAATCTTTAATAAAAATACTATTTAATATCAAATTAAAGGAGTTTTTAAAATAAATAAATAAAAAGCAGCGGCGTTCTTTACTTCTCAGTTTCAAATTTTGAAATTTTTAAAAATTAATTTTTAACTTTATAATTTTAAAATATTGTAGGTTATTTTTCAGTATTTAATATCAAATATTAAATTTAAACTACATAAATTATCTTCTATTATGTCTTTGTCCTGTTGGGGATAAAGATAGGGAAATGACACCCGTGGCATTTACAATAATAATTATATTGGTTTAAAAATCGAGTCATATATCTACACCAATAAAAAAAAACTGTTAATGGAAAAAAACTCATCTATTAAATTCAATTTGTTTTGATTTTTTATTTTCTTATTCAAACCAAACTAAATTATAAATATATTAAACTTACACTATTTTTTCTATTATTTTTATATAAATATTAACCTAAAATATATTTTATTTAATAATTTACATTAAAAATATTTCTCTATTAACAAATGTTTGTCTCTAAGATGAAAAAATAGTTGCTAAACAAATTTATGAATAGGTTTAAAAGTTTATTCTTGTTTTAATTAATAAACTTTTTCTTATTTGTTAACTGAAAAATTAAAACATCATCCATTTAAAAGATTAAAAAATTAAACTAATCGAATCTAGAATATTGGTAATAATAACAGCGGGAATAACAACAGCGTTACGGGAATACGGATGATGATATTTGAAAAAAAATATAGAAAATTATTGTAGGAAAGAAAAATTATGGTAACAACATCCATGATTAAAATAATTATTACGGGACGTTGATTTATGGTCATAGTTACAATTATAACTATAATAACGATTGTGATGGTTATATATATTTTTAATGAGATAAAATAAAATATTTTATTTTACAACTTAATAATAAAATTTAAACCTTTGTTTTTTATAATATTAAAACTAATGGGATTTTATTTTATTATTATTTTTAATTATTTATTATTAAATAAATCTTAATAGTTTAATCGTAAACTTTGTTTGAATTATTTTATAAATTATATTTTTTAATTTTAAAAATTAAAAATAAAACAAAAATAAAAAATAATTATATTAGTTTCTGTTAAATTTAAAATTATTAAGATATTTCGTTGTTTGAATAATTTTTTAAAAAATAAGATATATTAATGTTATGAAAATAATTAAAGTAATTCATCCATTACAAATTAAATGTAAGCATTACAAATTATATTATAATAATTTATCTGGATATGAAAAATAAATAAATAAAAGTAAAAAGTGGATGAATATATATATATATATATATATATATATATATATATATTAATAATATAACTTTTATTTTATATAAATTTTAAGTTTTAAAAAATTATTTTTTTATTGTACATTAATATATTTTTATTGTTTTTTATAATATATACAAATTTTAACAAATTAACATAAATAAAAAATAAATAAATAAGAGAAAAAAACATTTTTTTTCATTGTCTTGCTTAGAAGTGAATTAATTTTTATGTAGATTCTGAAATTTTATTCCCCTTACTTATATACATAAATAAAAAAGAGAAAAAAAATTTATATATATATATTATTTTATTTCATTTGTACATACTTTAAATCTAAACTTATAATGCCAGCAATTATTTATGATAAAAAATTATTTAAGATTAAGAATTTAAAATTTGACATTTAAGTTATTAATAAAGTTTTTATTAATTTAAAAAAAATAAAAAATTTATTAAAAAGTTAATTTATTAATTATTTTGTGCATCTTTAAAGTCAGTAGTAATTTTGATTTGCTCAGATTGAATTTGTACTTATCCTATTTGTTTTTTTATTTGAAGATTAGGTTGTTGTTTTAATTATATTGTTTTTTATTTTTTTATTTTAAACTCTTTTCAATTAAAAAAAATATTTTTTTATTTTATTTTTATTGATGCTAAAAGGAAAATAATAAAGAGGATGCTAAGATGAGAACAATAAGAAGATAATTTTTTATTAAAATTAGTGTCCACATAAGTTGCTCCGTTTTTTTAATTTGAAGCTTTTTCTAACATCACTCTAACTTTATCCATCACCATAGATTTCTCAATACATCTTTTGGAAGAACTTTTATTTTAAATTAACATCAATAAAATTAAGAAACTTAGTGAAAAATTAATAAAAAATTGAAAAATTAATGACAAATTAAAATTAATTTTTTTATATATATACCAATGAGTTGATTGTATATTTACATCGGTTTTATAATAATATTTTTTAATTTAATTTATTTAATTTTTTAATAATTATAGCACGTAAATAGAATATAAATGTTAAAATAAAAATGATATGAGAAATTAACATTGATAATAATACGTAATAAAATGATTAAAAAATAATAAAACATCAAAATTGATAGCTAATCTTAAAATATATAAGTAAAAAATGTATACGTAAATGAACATGAGAAGATAAATTTAAAAGTAAGTGATATAAATATGCATACTATAAAAAGTTAAATATTGTATCATAATCTTATGATGCCTGGAAATTCAACTGAAACAAAAAATTGTTTAATTGTCATCGGAGATATTGATAACATCAAGCCTTCTGACATATGATGCAAATGTTAATGTATCTCCTTTTTTAAAATTGTTGAAATCATAATATTCTGTCCACTCAAAATCTAAATGACCAATGTACTCATTTGTTCCTGATAGTTGTATTCATAACATTTTGATGGACGTGAAGGTAACATTGTTATAATCTAAGTAGACATTTTGTGAATGAAACTTCAATACATATGAAAAATGAATGATAAATATACAGATCATAAAAGTCATATATAAACCTATGTTTAAATATGTACTAGTTTATTTTGCATTTAATATTTTATAAATGTTTTACAACATATACAGGCATAAGATATTGAAGTTGAGAAATACGATCCAAGCATTGATTCAACATAAAAATCAGCTATTATTTTTTTATTTTATTTTCATGCTGTAAAAGGGAAAAAATCTTTTCTGCTTTGGGTATTTAATTTTCGTGTATTTGATGTATTTGAGATTGTAAACATGAAGAAAAATTTTTTTTCAGTTGAAACCAATTTCTACATTTCAATTTAAGATAGATGTTTTTCATTTCCTTCCCGACTCAGTTGATGACAATACTTTGAATCGCTTATAATTTTTTATTTGAATTAATAAATTTGGCACCATGTTCATCTTTTTGCACCGCTGAAGGCATCCTGCAAGGCATATTACAATGTTAAAACTTAAAACAGTTAAAATTTAAATCGTTAATTTATTGTAAAAAATTGGTGTGTATAAAAAATATAAATTAGACAAATAAATTGATATACTATTTTGGAGTAAATCTAATAAAATTTAACTTGTTAAACTGAAAAATTTGTCGGAATATAATTGATAAAATTAAGATAGTGTTGTATTTTGAATTTGTAGCTTTATTAGACTAGCATATTATGCACGCATTCCATGAGCATTTTGAAAATTAAATTAAATATATAAATAGGAATGAATTAATAAATAAATATATTTTGTTATTAATAATAACTTAAATTATGCTGATAAATAACTAAACAGAGCGAATTTTTAAAACTGAACATTAATTAAAATATTAAATTGTTAAAAATATTATATTTTTTTATTAAATATATCATATTTTACATTTTAAAAAACAAAAGTTTTAATTAACCTTGAATTTTAGTACTCACGATTGAATAAGAAGATTTTTAGGATTTTTTTTTGTTATAAACTTTTTTATATTAAGTACTGTACATTTTTTTTATTGAATTCAAATATATATTTTTATTATAACTAAGCATAGATAGTTATTTTTTTAAAAAATATTTATAGTTTTAAAAAATTATTACTTACGTTTAATTCATTTAAATTTAAAATTTAAAGTGTCATATTAAGTTAATAAATATAAACATTATGTCTTATTGAAAGATAATACTTTAGGCGCAAAAATAAATAAAGCTTGTTGCTTTTTAACTTGTATATACAAATAAATAAATAAATTAAATGAATTAACACATAAGAATTGAAAAAAATAATTATTTTCGTGTAATTTTAGAAATATTTATAGATTATTTAGTAATAAAGTTTTTATGCCTATAATAAAATTTAAACTCATAATTTTATACAATATATATTAATTTTTTTTATCAACCTTCATCATCATTTACATAATTAATATTTAATGTATTGTGTTTGGTAAATAAATTAGTTTAGGACTTCTTAAAAGATCTACAGCCCAAATCTTTAATAAAAATCTTATTTTATATCAAATTAAAGTTATTTTTAATAAAAAAAACACCAGATTTTTTACTTCTCAGTTTTAAATTTGAATTATTTTTAAAAAATCGACTTTATAATTTTAAAAATTTGTAGGTTAGTTTTTAGCATTTAATATCAAATTTTAAATTTAAACTACATAAATTATTTTTTATTTCTTAATCAGTTGAGAATAAATAAAGATAAGAAGATGACAATCTTGATAGCAATAGACCTGTGGCATTTACAGGAATAACTATATCTGTATAAAAATTGAATCACACATCTACACCAATAAAAAAATAATAACTGTTAACAGAGAAAAATATCATCTTTTAAATTTAATTTGTTTTGATTTCTTATTTTCTTGATCCAAACCAAACCAAACTATAAATATATTAATTAAACTTACACTATTTTTTGTACTGTTTTCTTATATAGATACTAACCTAAAATATTTACAATAATAACTAGATCTATTTAAAAATCAAATCATACATCTACACCAATAAAAAATAATAATTAATAAAAAAAATCTCATCTTTAAAATTTAATTTGTTTTTATTTTTTTATTTTCTTGATCCAAACCGAATTAAAATGTAAATATATTAAACCTACACTATTTTTATATTATTTTCTTATATAAATATTAACCTAAAATATATTTTATTTAATATATTTATATTAAAAAATATTTCTCTATTGACAAATGTTTGTCTCTTAAATGAAAATTTAGTTGTTAAACAAATTTATGTATGGGTTCAAAAGTTTATTCTTATTTGAATTAATAAATTTTTTCTTATTTATTAACTGAGAAATTAAAACACCATCTATTTAAAAGATAAAAAAAATTAAATTAATCGAATCTAAAATATCAATCACAATTAAAACGGGAATAACAACAATGTCAAAGATGATGATATTAGAAAGAGTAATAATAAAAAATTATTATTGTGAAGTAAAAGTTACGTAACAACAATCATGATCATAGTTAGAATTATAATTATTATAACAATTGTGATAGTTGTATATTTTTATGAACTAAAAAAGAAAATTAAATATTTTATTTTACAATTGAATAATCAAATTTAAATTTTATTTATTTTATAATTTATTGATTATTTTGTACATTCAATAATTTTTAAAAAATCCATGGTGGCATCCATGTTATCTTCAAAGCCAGTGGTATTTTTGATCTGATCAAGTTGAATTCGTGCTTCTTCTCTTTGTTTCTTTATCTCAAGATTATGTTCTTGTAGTTGCATCCATCTTTTTCTTTCTATTTTCAGCTCCTTCCAATTAGATATAGTCTCTTTCGTTTCACTCGTATCGATGCTAAGAGGAAGCTCACAAGGAGATGGCTCTGGATCGAAACCAGTCTCCATAGAAGTTGTTTCGTTTTCTTTATTCAAAATCTCTAACTTGGTCTTCTCCAACATCACCTTAACTTTACGCACCATCATAGATTTTTCAACGCATTTTCTTTTTGGCCACAAAGAACTTTTTTTCGATCGAGATTGTTCTTTTCCTCCTTCATGAGATTTCATTCTGCCTGAAAGCTTCAATGCCAACTCTTGAAAAGAAAAGAATTAAGAAACTCAATGAAAAATTAATAATGAAGTTAAAACTAGTCTTTTTATATTATCTATCTATAGATGTTTGAATGGTTTTTTTTTTTTTTTCAATTAACAAAATTTGGAGCCATTTTCATCTTCTTCCATCATGCAAGGCTTATGACTGCAAGACACAATACAATGTTAAAACAATGCAAATTTAAACCGACTCTGATGTTAATTTACTGCGAAAAATTGATGTGTATAAAAAATGTAAATTAGATAAATAAATCGATATACTCTTTTGGAGTACATCTAATAAAAACTAACTCGTTAAGCTAAAAAATTTGTTGGAATATAATTGATAAAATTAAGATAATGTTGTATTTTGAATTTGTAGCTTTATTAAACTAGCATGTTATGCACGCATTCTATTGGCATTTTGAAAATTAAATTAAATTCATAAATAGAAATGAATTAATAAAACTATATATGTTTTGTTATTATTGATAACTTATATTATATTAATAAAGAACTAAATAGAAAGAATTTTTAAAACCGAAATTAAATAAAATATTATAAAACAACATATATTTTTTATTGATTTAATATGTCATATTTTAAATTTGAATTTTTTTTATAATTCTGTAACATTATAAAAATCTTAAAATGTTCATAGAAGTATTTATCGATTATTTATTGATAATAATTTTATATCAATAACAAAATTTACATTTGTAATTTTATAAAATATATATTAAATGTTTATTAATTAACCTAACTTTCATCATCGTTTACATAATTAATATTTGATGTATTGTGTCTGGTAAATAAACTAGTTTATGACTTCTAAAAACTTTTTTAAAACAAAGCTAATTTTCAAAATTATAATTTTTAAATTTTGCAGGTTATTTTTCAGTATTAATATCAAAATTTGAATTTAAACTACATAAATTATCTTTATTCTAAATACAGTTGGTGATAAAGATACGGAGATGACAATGTTGATATAGCATTATAGCAATAGACTTGTGGCATTATATATGTTTAAGAATCGAGCTATACATCTATACAAATAAAAAAACAAAAAATATAAATTATTATCCAAAAAAATCTCATCTTTTAAATTCAGTTTGTTCAGATTTTTTATTTTATCGATTCAAAACAAACTAAACTATAAACATTTGATGAATTTTGTTTGATAAATAAATTAGTTTAGAACTTCTCAAAAAATCTACAGCCCAATTTTTTTTTTTTAAAGAATCCTGTTTAATATCAAATTATAGTTAATTGTTTCAATAAAATAAGTAGCGGCGTGTTTACTTCTCATTTTTAAATTTTAAACAACTTTAAAAATAAAGTTAATTTATAACTTTTTAATTTTTAGATTTTGTTGTTTCCAACTTTTAAAATAAAATTTTAATTAACCATTAATAAATTATCTTTCATTTTTAATCAAGTTGGTGTAAAATTTTAAATTTGAATTAAATCAAACAAATTTAAGAATATAATTGTTTTAATCAAGATAATGTTGTATTTTTAATTTGTAGTTTACTTAAATTGTCTAATTATGCACGCATTCTTTGGGTATTTTGAAAATTAAATTAATTATATAAAAATGAATTAAATTAAACAATAAATGTTTTATTATTAATAATAAATTTTATATTATGTTAATAAAAAATTAAAGAGATGTGAAATCTTTAAAACTGAACATGAATTAGGAAATTAAATTATTAAAATTATGATATATAATATTTATTGATTTAATTTTATTTTAACTTCATATTTTTTTAAATGAATATTTCAAAAATAAAAAACTTGTAATTATTCCACACATAATTTAATTTGTTAATTTAATATTTATTCCTAACTATATATTTATATAAACATGAAATAGAATATTGATGTTGATTTTTTTATATTCAATTTTGACCTTCAAATTAAGATATGTATTATAATCATTTTAAAAACTGGATTCAACTAATATTTAAACTAATTAAACTATTAAATTTTGAATCAATGTTTTTTCTGGTTCAATGATAGGTTTGATTTAAAAAATTTTAATTAATTTATTTTTTACTTTATTTCATAATATTTATATTCCTCAACTTCACAATAAAATTAGTATTAACTATCATACATGCCCGTTTGCACTTTTAAAAGATATAAATAGATTGATCTTCAGTTTGTGTAAAATATAGATATATATATATTTTAATAACGAAAGATCTAGAAATAAATAAAAAATAATAAACATTTTTATATATTTAATCGTTATTATTCACAAATAAAATATTTTAATCATCTATATTCACAGTTCTCGAATGCATGTTAGTGTAAATAAAAGGATTCATAACTCATAAGTTTTATTGAGAAAAATGAAAAACTAAATTCAATATTTTATTCCTAAAAAAACTTTAATTATCAGTGGAATTTTTGGTTTGAATAAAAAGTTTCTATAATTCTCTGGTCCGTATAAAACCTCAATTTGTTGGGCTTCGAAGCCCGCTCCAAATTGGTTTTTTGTTATGGATAGTGATCATGGTCTAATTACACAACGCAGGTACGAGTGAATTGGGTGGGTGAGAAAAACTTGACGGGTTCGGGTGACCCGATCTTTCATCTTCTAAAGTCCCTGTTATTCTAAAATCTAAAACCCTAGACTCTCTCACTCACACTCACAGAAAAGCGAGCAGAAGAAGCTGCTCTTCTGAGTTTTTTGGGCGAAGGAGGAGAATTGATTGAGTTTCAAAAATGTCGATGTCGAAGAGTTCGAAGATGCTGCAATACATAAACTACCGCATGCGGGTGACCATTCAGGACGGTCGCCAGCTCGTCGGAAAATTCATGGCCTTCGATCGCCACATGAACCTCGTCCTCGGCGACTGCGAAGAGTTCCGCAAGCTCCCTCCTGCCAAGGGCAAGAAACCTGCCGACGGCGACCGCGAGGACCGCCGCACTCTCGGCCTTGTCCTCCTCCGTGGGGAAGAGGTCATCTCCATGACCGTCGAGGGTCCCCCTCCTCCTGAAGAGTCTCGCTCCAAGGCTGTCAACGCCGCCGCACTCGCTGGCCCCGGCATCGGCCGTGCTGCTGGAAGAGGCATCCCTCCCGCTCCCGTCGTCCAGGCGCAGCCCGGCCTGGCTGGTCCCGTCCGTGGCGTCGGTGGTCCCGCTCCCGGCATGATGCAGCCGCAGATCTCGCGTCCACCACAGCTCTCCGCGCCGCCGGTTTCTTATCCGCCTACCGGTCCGGTGATGCGCCCGCCAGGCCAGATGCCAGGCTATCCTGGTCAGGCTCCGCCTCCTATGGCCAGAGGTCCACCGCCACCAATGCCGCCCGGGCAGTTTGCTCCGCCTAGACCCGGTGGTGCTCCGCCGCAGCCTTTCTCCGTTCCTCCTCCGCAGTTTGGACAGAGACCCATGGGGCCACCCCCGCCTGGACAGATGGTCAGAGGACCTCCAGCTCCTCCACGCCCTGGAATGCCGGCTCCGCCTCCGCCTCGTCCTGGCATGCCGCCTCCCCCTGGCAGCGGTGTTCCAGTTTTTGGTCCTCCCCGACCTGGCATGCCCCCTCCGCCAAACCCTCCAAATCAGCAACAACAGTAATGAGAGAATGGATAGGCAAGTGTTTTATTGTTTTATTTGTTTGTTGCTTTCTTTCTCTTTATGCCTATAAACGGTGATATGTTGAACGTAATTAAAATGATTCAAAAAAAGGTTCATGAAATTAGAATATGTTGCCAGCGTGCGTGTTACAACGAAATACTTAATTTATTGTCATTAACATGCTATAATCTTATTCATATGGGTAACGGGAGCTATTGCTTGTACCATCTCAACCTTACGTTTGGAAGTGGAGTAAAGTTTAACGTCTATACCTTCTAGTTGAGTTTCTAGATGGTTAGGAATGTTTATTATGATATGATTATTGAGTCTGTCTTAAATGATTTTTGAATTAGCTTTGTGAATAAAGTGTTTTAATCTATGTTGATTGGCAAGAATAGCAGAAGATATATGAATATATGTTCGTAGACATAGACAAACATGTACACCCTTTTGATCCACTCTATTGTTTTATTGGTGGCCAGTAGGTTCCAAATTGACTTTGTTGGTATTTCATTGTGATTCCTGGTGGGACTCATCATAAATATAACTTCTTAACAAGGTGTTATCAGCTATTTGCACACTCTGACCAAGAACATCGATCCTGGTGGTGTTAGGCCAAACATGTAATTCCATGTCACTACATTTTCCTTCATAAAGGACTACTTTTGTGCATGGATGCCATCATGCCACATATACTGTGCTGACTGTTATACAAAATGCTTTCATCTTTTCACTTGACCTCTTTCTGCCAATAAGCTTATACAAATGGAATCCATAATCATAAGTACAGCCAATATCTGGGGAAAGGGATTTTGACAAACTTTGGAGCATTATTTATAAGTAGTCCTCATTAGCTAGATCATTTAAACAAAGCATATCTGCTCGATAATAAAACCAATCTGATTTTGTCGGCTAGGTTGACCGATCAAATTCATAACAAATTACGTGGAGCTGTATTCTAAATGAGCTCAAACCCGTTTAGTGCTCAACTTTGGATGCATTGTATAGCTTTTTTGGAGGGATTTTGGTCAAGCTCAGGTGCTGTGCTTGATTGAGCATCTAAATGCTAGTGAAAAGTCACCAGTGATATGAGGCCTATTTGTCACATTAAAGTTAGAATGTAATTTATTTTATTGATTTGTTTTCTACCTATATTCTATATATGATAAATAAGAAAGAAAAGAAAAGAATTAAGCAACAAGAGAAACGCTAAATGACTTTGTATGGTGCTTATGAATATTGTAGTATAGTTCATTATTTTGATTGTAGTCCATAACCTTATAGTTTGATGATACAAAATGCTCCTCATATTTTAATGCCATGTATAATCATGGAGTAATCTAATAATACGGTTGATATGCTGATGTTACACTTTATAAATTCCATATTTTGGGAAATGGATTATATAATCATTTTTTATTTTAAATTATGATTCAGCATAGTTGAGAGTGTTGTTGCCACTATCGGGTAGTTTACATTATAGTGGTCTGTCGTCTAAAATATTTGGTAATGATATTATTGTGCTATTCTATTTGGTCTATTAAATATGAATTTTACTATTTGTTTTTTGTGGTTGTCGTTTTAGTTTGGTCTCTGTGAATTGTGACCCGTCCTTGTCTTATTGTACTCCTTGAATTAACTGCCTTAATATTTTTTTTGAACTTAACTTTATTTTTGATTGAACTTGACATAATAAAGTTAGATACAATTCATCACAAAAGAATTGTGTGGCTTTTTGCTTCTGTTTACTGTATATTCTTTCGCACCTGTGAAATCTTTTGACCTTTGTACTTGTTGCACTGCATTATTTTTAGCAAGTTCACTGATTATTGGAAAATTGTTGTGGACTTCAAATTTCTATGAAGAAAATCTATTTTTTCCCCATTGAATGACCGATTGCAATTGATTGAGACTCAGAAGTCTGCCTGGCTATAGTACGATGGTACTTAATGTATTGAATCATTTTATTCAACATTTACATGTTTGGCTTGCTTCGTCTTGTAAATTTAGTTTATCCGGTGCGACTTATGTGGTTAGCTAACATCCTTCATTTTTAATTATTAATAAATAGATGACATCTAATTATTGTGACAGGTTTCTTGCTGGTAATGAAGATATGGACCCTGGACTTCTTGCACACAGTTCAATATCTTGCTTGTACTTAGGACTTAATTGTTGCTTGTACAACCTTGAAACATTCTCTTGTTAGGGATTTTTTTAATGGCTTGATGAGATGTGTAATGTTAGAACAGCCTTATGTTATGTTACGGAGGAAGTTATTCTACTGAAACTTGAGCATAGACATGATTCGGCTGTGTAGATTGTCAGGTTAAAAAAGTGCCGGATTGCAAAGACATCGTACTGATTTGAATGTAGGACAGGATCGGGTTATATAACATAATTATGAGCTGGGCAATGTTTCTTCAGCATTTTTTTAAAGATTTATATGCAATTATTTCACATTCTTTTTCCCTAGCATAATTTAGCTACTTTCATGAAGACACAAATGGTACGTGGGAATATCAGGAACTCGATGGATTAATTGGGATTTCAGTGGATTACTAGAGCTATAATATATTAATTTGGAATTTCTGTTTGTGGTAGGGGAACCGGTGATTTTGACTTTCTTTTACATCTGTTTACGGATTTATTAATTATATTTAACACGTATTTGGAGTGAATTATTTTCAAGAAATACTTTTCTATGCCTTTTCAAATATTTGGTAAAAATAGATGATTGTTTTTTTCTTTAAAAAATACACCTAGTTATATAAGTTATTTTATTTAATTGCTTTATATTTTAGTTTAATTATGTTTCATTTTTTGTGTGTTTTTCTGTTGTTTAGGCGATCTTTTTCATCTCTCGATTGATTGGCCTTATTAAACTTGAAAAATGGTTACATGCTGAACAAATTCAATGAGAAAACGTGCCTGAAATTTAATAACACAGATGAACATAAGGCTTATAATGGGTTCCAAATCCCGTCAAGACATTAAATTCTATTCTACAATTTTTAAGCAAAAGTCCTTCTATTCTATTTCTTAGACGTAAGCTCGTATTTGTAAGTAATTAATGTGAAAATATCTGTTTTTCTGAAATGACGTGAAAGCATTTGTTCGAGTTTGTACTTTTTTCAAATTTTATCAAGTTAGACAAATATATGAGTAATTAATGTGAAAGCATCCTCTACGTATATGAGAGATAATATGGTATTCCCTGAAAACTTTGGATACTAAACCTCTAAGGTTCTAAGAAAATGTTTTTCGTACTATTAAAGTGGGGCAGCTTTCGTTTTCAAAGGAGTATTTTTAAAATGTGTATATTAAAAAGAGTAAGTTAGAAATATAGATATTTTAATTATATATGGTGCCTACAATATTGCATTGAATATTTTGAATTAAAGTTAAAAAAAAGCATCTTCTAATATTTCATAACCATTATTAAAAAAAATTAATAGGTGAGATACTTCATAACTTCTTAATTTGTTACATACATGTATATATTTTATTATCATCACAACCATTAATTTTCTAAATTATTGTAACCTTCACTTTACCCTTATCATGCATTTTAACGAAACCAAATTCCTACTTTTATATCCAAATCATATGTGCATGTGTAGTCCTCTTTGAACTTTTTAAAGTAATAACTTTATTTTAAATAAATAATTAATAACTTTATTTTAAATAAATAATTAAGGAGTTATATGTACTGAAAAAAGAAAGAAAAAATTAAGTTTAATCAACTTAAATTTTTTTTACACAAGTAAATTTGGTTTATTATGCTTAATTTTTGAATTAATTAATAATAATTATAACTTCATTTTATAAAATAGGAATTTATCCACATGTGTATATATATAAAATTTATTTCATTTTAAAATAAATTATTATATCCTTTTTAATAAATTCATAATAACTTAAATTATTTTTACATAATTAATATTATAAGAATAGAATAAATGGCATAAGGACTCTTGCATCCTCCAATCCACTTCATAACGTATGAACCCTAGTCCTAATTCGTAATAACCAACGGTCTGTACAGGAACCTTAATCCTAATTCGCAACAAGTATTCGTCGCAAGTGGAACCAACAGTGATCATTGTAGTCACTACTCCTTCTACCCAGACGCGTGGTGTTCTTCGCACCCATTTTCGTTCGCAATTTCCTGTTCGACAAATCCTCATCTCCATTTGCGTGAGGTAATCTATTCTCTCTCAATCTCTCATTAAAGTTTTCTGCGATTTGAATCTTTTACTTCAATCTGTGTTTTCAATTTCGATTCTTCCTTGAACCCGCCGCAGCGAACTCATGTATGACCTTTTCATTGTCATCCATGATTAGCACTATAAGGGTTCTGGCTATCTTTCACCTCTTCAGCTTTGAATTTTTATTTATTTTTTTCTTAGGGATGTTTAGATGACATCGTATGCTTGCCTGCGTTTGAGTCTCTCCCCTGAGAATTCAGGGAAGCTGATTTGTGACCATATTTATCTCATTTACAAGCCCATCGTTTCCCCATACCCACCCACTACGCCTGTGTTACCTGTTATGTGTGTTAATTTGTTTGGCTACGGACGTTGTAAATGATGAAATGTATTAGAATCACAAAATCCATACTTCTTTTCCTATCACTTAGAAGAGTCTTAATATGGCATTTTATTACAAGACACTGAAGACTGTAATCTGAACCAAGATGGTTTAGATGTGATAAACAGAGTTTCCTACTTTTATGTTGGCTTGTGTATCCACGGAACATGTAAAGAGTTCACACTTATGATTTTTTTTTTTTGTATTTTGTTATTTGCTATCTCAGTATTTGTATGGCTGTTCTGCTCTGGGATTATGTAAGCTTTATTTTTAAAGTATTGAGCATGTAAGACTCATTCATTGGGTGACCAATTGCCATAGGTTTGGCAAATTTTCTTTTCCTTAAGTTTGTTTTGTTGTCGTTGTATACTTATTCATTAACTATCTTCAAAGGTCTGCTTGAAGTTTTATGCAAAATTGTTAAACATTTATTTTCTGAATTACCATAATATCTTACATAGAAGTTGTTTGGTTCTTTGATTGTCACTTTTTTCACATTTTAGTGAATCATCTTTCTGAACCATCTGGAAATGGCAAAGAGAAGGAATTATTTTCTATCTGCAGATAGATGGTTTATTCTACAATTTTGTTTTCCAATAGCATGATAACAAGTGAATTACATACCATCATAGAATTTGGTCCCTTTATACATCTAGAAATCTCCCTCAAAGGTTAAGTCCTTTATCTGGACTGTAGTACAAAAAAGAATTAATTAATACTAACAATGTGTTACAGGTTTGTTGGCTGCAATAAGCTCTTTCCCCTTATGTCACTTATGTGTGTGTATTGCTTTCTTAGAATCAATTCCTCACCTATTCTTACACTGCTGCTGTGGTTTCTTTCCTTATGAAATTCCTTATTCAGCATTTTTGGTGGCCTGGTGGCTTTATGGCTCACAGGGCTTTTGATTTCTTAGGCACTTTGGCCCTAATCCATATGGGCTGGGGCTAGGGTTGGGCTGGTTGGCTATATTGACAGCTGCACTGATTTCATCTACTATTAAAGATCCTGCGTCTGTTATACAGTGATGTCAAAACCATTAAAATAATAACTACAAGATATGAAACATTTAAACATACGTATTCCAAAGTTTACAATCTTGAACTAATTTTGTTGTGGTTATGTTTGTGATAAATGGCTGACGAAATTAACCTGTTTATTCATGTGTTGGAATATTTTGTGTATTGGATTGTATAGTTTACTTTACCAGGAAAAAGCCATCTGCTTGGACTAGGATTGTAGTTCATCTTCCATGTGATTGCATAATTTAATCGGTCTTTTCAATTTTTGGGGTTTGGGATTTTGGCATCAACTGAGTGGAACTTATGCTTCTGGTTGTTGTTCTTCACAATAATTTGTAGTTTCTGCCAGCGGTTTCTTCCAATTGTTTCTCTTTCTGCCTACTTGTTACAAATCAAAGAATGGAAATGGGAAAGAAAAGGATGATTTTATTGAATTGAATGGAAAGAACAGAGAATAGGAGAGAGATCTCTCCTCCAAGGGTTTCCCCTTCACAAAGGATTCCTTCTTTCACTAAGAGTAAAAGCTCAATTTACAAATGATACCATCTAGATGATCCTTTCCTTTATGTCTTCATCCTATTTATTTACCTTACAATCCTCCTCTAACCAACTCACCCCTTCCACTAACTAACTACAATAGCTATACAATAACTATTCCATGTAACTTTCCCTTCCCTCTCCTAAGTTCTTACTCTTAACCCAACTTGCGTTTCCTCTGTTGACAATTTTAATTGCACCTTAACTGCATGGGGTAAAGGAACAATGCTATCTTCATTTTTGGGTTGATCAATTGGGAATAATCCAACCTTTCTGTTCTGCTTGCAGCATTGAGAACCTTACTAAAGTTTTAATTAGCAATTGAATGCACAAGTAAATGTATTCGTTGATCATTGTTTGTCACAATCACATGCTATTTGGTTGATTATTTTTAGTGTGGATGCTTGTTCCAAACTACCGTTTTTACTTCCTGTATGTTTTAAGAATTTTAGCTGTTGTTCCAATGCCTTTTCCCCTTCTTTTCCTCTTGCGATATACTTTCAGCTGTGTAGGAGGAAGGAAACAGTGAGTAGGATTACTAATTGCATTCTGTTTGGTCTGACATGTTTCATCCAGAATCTCGATGGGAAAAAATGAGTTTCTCACACCTAAAGCAATTGCCAACCGAATCAAAGCAAAAGGACTGCAGAAGCTTCGGTGGTATTGCCAGATGTGCCAGAAGCAATGCCGGGATGAGAATGGGTTTAAGTGCCACTGCATGAGTGAAGGGCACCAGCGTCAAATGCAAATTTTTGGACAAAACCCACACCGGATAGTTGAGGGCTATTCTGAAGAGTTTGAGAGATCTTTTCTTGAGCACATGAAGCGCAGCCACCGATTCAGCCGTGTGGCTGCCACTGTAGTTTATAACGAATACATAAATGATAGACACCACATTCATATGAACTCCACTGAGTGGGCTACACTTACTGAATTTGTCAAGTACTTGGGTCGAACTGGCAAATGTAAGGTTGAAGAAACACCCAAGGGATGGTTCATTACATACATTGATAGAGATTCAGAAACCCTTTTCAAGGAAAGGATGAAAAATAAGAGAATCAAGGCGGATATGGCAGATGAAGAAAAGCAAGAGAAAGAGATCAGGAAACAGATTGAAAAGGCTGAACAATTGATGCAGCAACCTACTTCTGAGTCTGATCAGCCTTTACAGGTTGACCCTTCAAGGGAACTAAATATGGAAAATGGAGTTAAGGTAGGATTTTCTCTTGGGTCATCGGCTAGACCTGTGACCAAGGAAAAACCAGAGGCATCGAGGGTGGTGTTTGATGAGGTTGTTGAAGAGAAATATGAGGAAAGGAATCCTGTAAACAGTTTGAAGAGGAAAGAAAGTGGTGGTGGAAAATCAACTTTGGATGAAATGATGAGGGATGAAGAGAAGAAAAAGGAAAAAAATAACCGGAAGGATTATTGGTTGCATGAGGGAATTGTTGTTAAGGTTATGAGCAAAGCCTTGGCAGAGAAGGGGTACTACAAGCAAAAGGGTGTTGTGCGGAAGGTGATTGACAAGTATGTTGGGGAAATAGAAATGCTTGATAGCAAACATGTGCTCAGAGTTGATCAGGTAGAGCTTGAAACTGTGATTCCACAAGTTGGGGGCCGTGTAAAAATAGTCAATGGAGCATATCGAGGATCAATTGCTAGGCTGTTGGGGGTGGATACAGATAATTTTTGTGCTAAGGTGCAGATAGAGAAAGGTGCCTATGATGGTAGGGTACTTAAAGCTATGGAATATGAGGACATTTGTAAAGTAGCCCAGTGAGATTGATGGAAACGATAACTGTTCTGTTAAGTTGCATGAATTGGAGTGCTTATTCTGATGAATGTTTTTCTAGCATGCCATCTTTGTAGCGAAAATCATGACCATTATCATGTATTGGAGAGTTCTTTATAATTTAGAATTCTGACTAGTGCAGAAAAAGTGGTGACCGTGAGGGATAAGTATCATGTTGTTGTTGCAGGTGCAATTTGTCTTCAATTTTATTATGAAATTTACTAGTGAATAAATTTGAGTTCCTATTCTTACCCTTCGTATTCTCTTTCTCTGAATGGTTAGATTTGATTATTTGAATTCGAAAGCAGTTCTTTATACTGCAAACTAAGCAGTGGGCCTATTTTTTTTCTCTCCCTTTTCTCTTTTCCTTTGCATAAAGGCCTTGGTCCATGAAATGAAAACTTTGGTTATGAATTTCTTTGTGCTTGTCGATTACTATTTATTATTTGCTAGTTGGTGGTTCATAAACAGTTTATTCGGAGATTGTGTTTAACACCTAATAGGTTTAAAGAATTTGTATTAATGTCTTGAGGTATCCATCTCCCTGAAAATATTGTCGTTTGTACTGTAGGATGCCTGTGTTCTACTCATTTGTCTATTACTCTATTCTTTGGCCATTCATTCGGCAGTTTCCTACTCAAAGAATAACTCATCAGATTCAAACTTATTGCCAGGCTATGGTAAATTTTCCATGTTTCGTTCCAATTTGATGATCAGAAGCTAGTGAGAAGTATCTGCTAGTGCCGTTAAGACAGACCCTGTTTTGGATCATATCTATTTGCATGATGTGGATGTAATTAGTGACCGTTGAACACGAAATTGATGCTATTTATTGTAGTTAATATGATTAAAAAATGATACTTGCCTAGTATTTAACTACTAAGAATGCCAAAACCTGTACCTGATGATGCACATGTATTACACGTTTAATAAACAGAAGCATTTCATTTCACTAATTTTTTATGTTTCGGTCTCAAATGTATGTATAAAAAAAAAATCAATTACAACACTCTATGGAAGAAAAAAGAACATTACATCGAAATTTCAACTCCACCACTTCCTCCTCTGCCCGCTACCTCCTTTCTATTTTATTTTGTACTAATTTCTTAATTTTTGTATTAGTTCCATATTGAATATTATTTGTTTGAAATAAAGAGAAAATTAATGGAAAAATTCTTGAAAAAAAAATCTCTAGAATTCGTGTGAAGGTAAAAGAAAATAATAAATGTGATATTAATGAAAAGATATTATGCTCGTATTTTATTTTAAAGTAAAAAATATAACATACTATTTTTTAAAAAAATTTATGATAAAATATGTTAATAAATAATTATACTTAGTTACATAATTCATTAATAATTAAGAAGAAAAGAGGTTAAAATATGTCATATAAAAAGATAAAAATATAATTTTAATTAATAATTTGATAATAATAAAAATAAACATTTTTAATTACAAAATTATTTTTTATTTTATATGTTGTATTTTTTTATTTTTTTTTGTGTATGATGAATACATCATATATAGTAAATATGATTAGGTATTCATTATTATAAAATTTTAAAAATAAGAATTAAATAACACAGTAGAGTAACATACTGACAAGAGACTCGCTACTAATAAGAAAAAGAGAGTGGTGGAGTCTCAAGCTGATATTTTTAGTTCCTAGTCGAGTCCAGAAGATGGTGTCTAACATTATCTTCCAAAGATATTTAGATTCAATGGTCCCACTTATGTTCTTTTATAAAAAATATCTTACGTTCAGTGATGACTTCCTGTGCTTATATTCTTGATCCTCTCATACTTCTCTGCCACATCCTTTATTATCCGTTTAGCTGAAGTTTTTGTGAAGCATTAGTGGAAATGGAGAGTGATTTGGTTAAACGCAGAATTCACATGATTGCATCCCACTTTGCACCCATTGATGAGATTTCAAATACCCATGTCTTGCCTATGGTAATAATATATTATGCTCCTTTTTTATTTTTCAATCATTAACACTTTTTTTCTATTGATACTTTATATAGTTGGTTCCTAAGATAATGATGGAAAATAAAGGAAATTGTTCTTTGTGTCCCTTACTTTGGTTTAGATAGCAAGGTCATCTAATAGGAAACCTTTTGCTTGTAAATTGATGTCACTGTGTTAAATATCACCAAGTCAATCTCTGGTTCTCTGCAGTTTGATCTTATTGCCATTGCATATTTCCATTTATGAGAAGTATTATTTTGTATTGATGTTGCAATGAATTACTGTCAAGTGTTTATTGGTCTTGAGATATCCTTTCATTTTCTTTTAAGAATAGTTGTAGAAATTTAATGTTCATCCATTTTCCTACCCCTATCAGAACTGCAGTGGTAGTCTGAACTCTGTGCTCAGAAGAGGTGATAATAAGGTGTATTTTGCACGCCAAACATCTGCTTCTCTTGGTTATTTTATGAGGCAGACATTAATTCAAGAGGTACTTACAGTGTTACTATATTTGAAATTCTTCAAAATGTTTTTGTATGTACCCTTTTTTTTTAGTAAATGATGATTCATTTCTCAACAGACTTCTTTGATCCAATAAATTTTCAGGGTGACTCAACTTCCTTCATTGCTTCTAAAATCCATGGTGCTGCATCCGAAAGTCCTTCTAATGCAAGAGCACCATGTTTTGCTAAACCTGCAAGGAGTGAACCAGTCTTCACCAGTTCAATTATCCAACCTATGGCTCAGGTGCAGGGCTGTGATTTTAGTACACTTGAGCCTCCTAAATTTGCTAGGCCAAGCAGACAGATTGGAAGAGGAGACCAGTTACACTCTGAGAAAAAAATATGCTACTCTGATATTGGTGGTTAGACTTTGAACTCTGAAAGCCATAAAAGAAGCTATAATAGCTGATTAGCAATCAAACAGAAGTATATTATTTTGTAACCTTCTTTCTTGCCAGGAATTGAGTGGTCCCCAAGGATGGATGTTGCAGAATCAGAAGGCAAATATGTTATCACAGTGGAAGTTCCCGGTGTCAGTGTCAGCGACATAAGAGTGGAGGTTGATGATCAAAAGTAAGAAGCATTTCTTATATACATCCTTATTTTTTAATTTTGTAATACTCTTTGCAGTTTATGATATTAAGCATTTAGTTTTCTAATCAATAGCAAAGGTAGGGGTGAAGAAAAGGATAAGGCCAAATAAAATATTGTTGTATACTACTTCTATCTTAGTAATTATTGTGTTTGAGCTGTTCATTCATTTCTACTCTAGTATAAAGTTTATCTGCATTATATACCACGTAAATTATGGAAGTGGAACGTTAAATGTTGGCCATTCTTGGTAAAAATTCGTTTCAAGTATAGCACCTCTTGTTTCTGATAAAAGAGCCAATATGTGAACTGTGACAGATTGTATGTGAAAGGTAGACGCTCCACAAGCTCTTGGACAGTTGCAGGTGTTCCAAATGCTTCATTTTCTTCATATCATAGAAGGGAGATACTATATGGACCATATGAGGTGATATGGCCTCTTCCTGCAGGTGTGAACAAGGACAGTGTATCAGCTGAATTTTTGTAAGTTATCTTACAGATATTTATATATATTTTTTATTACAGCCTCATGTTTTAACTCAATTCACAAACCATAATTTTTCTTTTCATAAAAACCTCTTCTAATTTAGCCAGTTGTATTATATTACTTTACAATGATTTTGGTTTCTGGGCAGTCTCATGAGGCTTAAATGATTATATTACTAACAAAGTTCAAAATTGATATTCTTTCAATTTGGAAGTAGTAATAAAATATCAGGTAACTAACATACAGTAGGAAGATTATTTTTTTTTGAAGATTTTGGCTTCAAGCTTTCATGCTGTGTTAAGCCAACCATAGTAGGTTAGTCATCTCTTTCATCAAGATAAAAGGTGGGTCAAATTGTGACTTTGAATTCCATTGAGTTAGCTGAGAAATTTATTGAATATTTAATGTTCTTCTAGGCTAAAATGGCTGGTTCACTATCACTAAAACTAGCCACTGTAATTTAATGATGGTAATTTTTTTACTCTTTTATACTTTTTTGGTGCTTAGGTCAGTGTAGTGTTTTACTTTTTGAGGTTTATAACGCAAACATATTTCACTTTTGAACCTATCTTATTACTTATGGTGTTGCCTTCTTTTCTAAACGTTATTAAGAAAAAGATTTCCAGCGACCAAAACCCTTTGTTTGAAAGATCTTCTAGGAAGGGAAGGGAAGGTCCTGCTTCCAAGCTTGAGAGTAAGCAAGAGTTAATGGTTTGTTTTAAACTATTTATTGAGATACATAATTTTAAGCCTCTTTTCTAACATTACAAGAAGTATCTGGGAAACTTAATTTTATAAATTATCTATTCATTCTACTTTAACTCCCAAATAAATAAGAGGGAGAGACTTTTCTTCATTAGTGTTTGGCTGGGCGTCTGCAAAACTTGATTTTGTAGAACTGATTTTTATTAAAGGTGGGTTCAACATTCGAAGTGATTTATGTTTAGAAACTCCTATCTCAAGAGCAAGTTGTATTAAAATTTAGGATGAAATTCTCAACATAGAAGCTACATTCTCTTCGCTTCTAATTAAATCTGCTCTTAGGAGCAAAAGCAATTATACAACAAAGCATACCAAAAAATGGGCAAATGTGGAGCCAAACATGCAATTACTTAAACATCCAATCCAAACAAGGGAACTAATTTCCCTTCCGATATATCTGAAAATAAGTATATAATTTTTTTGTTATGGTTTAATGAAAAAGCGTAACTAATTATTTTTTTAGTATGTGACTCAATTAAGTTTTGGGATTCCATGTTATTTTATTTGATACATGTGCAAATGGTTGAAAGTGGCTTGAATTGCTTCAAGGGTTGGTTTGGCGTAACTGTGTGAACTACTATGTGATGTTTGAGGGTCTGCACAAATACAAATATATGCGTTATATCTTTATGTTAGGATAGAGTAATTTAAAATTATTAAATTTTATATATTTAAAAAATAAGAATTTTTTTTAAGTACTACATACTTTTATTTGAATAATTTTTATGTTAAAAATTTCAAATAATATGTATTTAATTTTTTTAAAAATTTTCTATTATATTAATTCTATATTAATTATTATCCATATTTTTTTCATATGCTTATTTTTTATTTACAAACATTAGAATTATAAAATTTTTCATCCAAACATAAAGTTATTCATTTTATACATTTAAATCTGATAATTTGTTATTTCTTTCTCCATTTTCAGGGATGGATTTCTACAAATTATAATTCCTAAAGTCTGAGAGTATTACTGAGCACAGTGAATTTGGCGATCATATGGAGAGGAAATGGGCGAAGCTCTGCACGGAAACCCCTTGTTTCTTCTGCATCAGCTATGCCATGTCCTATGTATACATATTGTAATAAACATATGATGAGTTAATTTTGCTTTCATATATAATACAACTATATTGTTGAACCCAAAATGTCTATATGCATCGGCACATTCATTCTCCGTTCTACTTTTGACAGCTAATTTATTGATTTGGCAACAAAAATAATCAATAAAATTATTAAATAATCATTGATTACCGTAATTTTTTTTGAGTAATTATAATTTTACGATAAATTATACCATATTTGATATAATAAACAAAAGAATCATAAGAAATGATGGATAGTCCGATAAAAAAATAATTATATATATTATGAATTTTTTAAACCTTTTGAAGAATTTTTACGAACCTTCTGATAAATCTTTTTAATGAAGTATCTTACAAACTTTCTGATGAAGTGGTTATGAATTATCTAATAAAGTGTTTTGTGAACTTACTAATGAAATTTTTTGTAAAGCTTCCCATAAATCTTTTGAAGTGTCTTATGTTCTTATAAAATGTCTTATGAACTTTTAGATGAATTGTCTCATGAACCTTTAGATAAAGTCTTTTATGAATCTTTTGTTTAAGTGTTTTATAAATTTTTTAATCAAATATTATTTAATTTTTTTATAAATATTTTTATAAAATATTTTATGAATCTTATAATAAAGTATATGGACCTTCTTATAAAATGTCTAATAAATCTTTTAATGAGGTGTTTTATCATTGTAAACTTTCTAATCTAGTTTAATGAAGAGATCTTTGGTTTATCAAGTGCATGTAGTTATTTTATATAGGACTATTTTTTATCATAGCATAATTAAAAATTCATCAAATATTGTATAAATTGTAAATTTGATTGAGACCTACTACATATATAATGTAAAATTTATTTAAAAATTTTAACTCAAAAATTCATTTTATACAGAATTTTTTTTTTTTGAAAATATTCTTCACATGTAATCCTAAAAGTTGCAACATATTTTGATATGAAGTGTTGTGATGAAGTATATAGTCTTACGAACTTTCTTATGAAGTGTCTTATCAACTTTAAATATCATATGAATTTTATATGAAGTATATGGTAAATTTTTATATAAAGTGTTTTATGAATCTTCTTTATTTAAATATGAATATTATCTAATATTATTTGATAGTTTTAATTTTTTAATTTATTTAAAATATTGAACATTTTCAAAAATTATAAAATATTTTCATTATTTTTCAGCTATATTTATATTTAATGATGTTTCATTTAAATATTTTAATGATAGGAATTTTCATCCTAACTTAAAGATACTTTTGGTAACTTAATAATAAAAAAATTAGTAAAAAAATAAAAGTATATTTTTAGTTTAAAAAAAATAAAATTTTATACTAATTCATTTCATATCTATTTAGTTTGAATTTGAGTATAATTACTTTTACTAAAATTGATTTTGAGTTATTAATATTGTTAAAATAAACATGTAAATTAATATGTATCATATATTTTAATTTAAATATAAATTTACTGTTAAAAATATAAAAATTGACTTTTAAATTATAAAATAAATAATCCCTACATATTTGGATGGATATAACCTAATCAAATGAGCTTTCAGAGCATTAGTTATTTTAGAAATTTATTTTTAAACCTCAATCTTGATTTGCACGTTTGATATTAAATTATTATTTTTGTAATAAAAAATAATTTTATTATAAATTTATTTTTGAACGAAATTAAGTTTTTAATCTTAATAAATTTAATTTAGACACTTTTGTAATTTAATCCAAACCCTAAATGACCAATTCTATAAATTTTGTGTAACTATTATTTAGTTTTAAATATAAAAAGGATGTATTAAAATATCTTACATTAATTATAAATATAATTAAATTATATTTTTTACTAAATTTTAAAAATGAGTTTGACGTATTTAATGTGATCAATATTTGAGATGGTTGAATTGAAGTTCAAGATTTTTAGATTTGCATTTTTTTTTTCTTTTTGTACATTCTCTTTTATGAAATGACTATTATATTATTGTGACTTTTGAATTTTTATTTTCAAAATTCATATTTTAATTTTTGGATTCTATATATTTTGGTCTCTAAATTTTTATTTTTGAAAATCAAATATAAACATGTAATAATAAAATTTTGAGTGCATAAAAAAATCATAAACATATTGCATGAATTACCACCTTGATTGCACCCTTGCATAAAAGAAGAATATTATATTAAAAAATCATAAAAAAATATAAATTAAAAATATCAAAATCTCATTATTATATATTTATATTTAAATTTAAAAAATAAGAATTTAAAAGTTAAAATATAATTTTCAAAAATAAAAATTCAAATTTAAAATGTGACTTTAGATTATTATTTTCAAAAATTTATCTCATAAAAAAGAAAAACTTTCCATACACCTTACACAAGAGTATAATGGTAATTCGTAGAAAAAAAAAATGGAAGGTTCAAAAAGAAAAAATATGAAAATTTTAAAGCAGATTATTGGGCCTGGATCTATATATAGTCTGGGCCCAAACGCACTGCGTAAACCACAGTCTCATCGCTCAACAAACTACATTTCATAATCGTTGTTCTGCTTAAAAACTTTGGTTTTCTCCATCCATAATTCAAAACCAATATGTTAGCTTACGTTAAAATAATATCACTCTAACAAAATTAGCATGGAGAAATAAGCTGGATCATGTCAAATTAACCAAAAATTGATTGCGTTGGCATCCTATATTTTATATAACGTTACTTATAAAAAAAAAATTAAAATTTACTATATATTATCGATGATAATAGTTGTTACATAATTATTGGACAAAATAAATAGAACCATATAAAAAAAATTAATAATTTGAAAAATAGCATAATGTGTGCCCCAATCCCCAAATATGAGAGTAAATCTTTATGTTAATACTCTATTCTCTATATACATATGTCATGATATTAGTATTTTAAAAATTTTAATCACGAAATTGATCATTAAAAACTCTAAGATTTGACTGATAATAGTAATCACCAAAAGATCCAAGTATTATCATATTTATTATCCTTAACTACGGAGAATTAAAATAATGATTCATAAGAATATTCAAGGAACTAATTAAATGACAAGTTAAATTTTAAATAAATTGGTTTAGAGGTAAACCTTTTTTGACAGAATAAAATAATATTAAACAACCATTATATGTTATGTAAGGTTGAAATTTAACTCAAATGTTAACCCCACAAAAAAAAGAAAAAAAAGAAAAACTGAATGTCCCGGGCCAACCATTCATTATGGGACAAAATGAGATGACTGGGTTTTTACTTTTTAGCAAGCAAATATACAAAAGATAACGATCAAATATATATCATTAATCATTATACGGCCCCTACAATATATTGTGAAAAAATATTTTCCAAATAGCGCGTTCACATAACACAATAGACAACAATAAAGGTTGAACTCAAAGGTACTGTAATTAATAATTGGACAAGGCAGAGTCAAAAGAAGCATGGAACTCTATCATGAGTCCAAAATGGGATGCTCCATTCTCTGCAAAGATAAGACAGTTGTCATAACATTGCAGGATGGTGGCAGTCAACTTCAATCTCAAACAATTTAAAAAATTATTTTTAATAAAAAATGAAATATAATAAAATAAAATATTATTAAATATATAATAATTAGAATTTAAGCAATTATGCATGCTTTCTTTGGCTATGTCACAGTACGTAAATATGAATAAGAATATGAACCACTATGCTGAGACCTCTCACTCTCACTGAGCATTCAATGTTGTTTTTAGTACTCTTTTATATTCAATTTCACTGTTCTTTAGCTAAAGCGCGTTTGCTCTTAGCTATTATTGTCCCCACACGCTACTACCTCTCTACTTTTCTTTTTCTAGCAAAACAAGATGATGCAAAAATGTTTACTTTCTTGTTTCCACATCCTATTTATTATCATCTCATTCTGGTGGCTGTTGAGAGCCATATGCAACTCATCATTATTACAAAATCCGCTGTAACTCAATTGCAAAAATCAATTTTAAAAGGATAACTAAATTATCCATGTTTATGTAAAAAAATAAATTCTAATTATACTTTTAATTAATACAAAAATGTCTTAATAGTTATTGCGCTATCAAGAATCACATGTAGCATGGTAAAAAAAGAACACATAGCAGGGGAGGGATACCCTGAGTAGTACTCCTAAATAATTGTAGGTTTATATTTGGATAATTAATTCCACTCACAATTTCGGTAATCTGAAGTTCATAAATTGAAAATCCAAAGCTAGAAATAGGACTAGAATTGTGTAAAGAATGTGTTTCCCAGTTAGATTATGTATGGAAAAAAAATTTGGTTGTTGATTAATTGGGGTTTTGGAGTTTTCTTTTCCATAGGATCAAGAGAGTTGATCAAAGTGCTGTGGATTAATAATAGTTAAAAGAGTTTTGGAAATTTGGAGATTACTGCTAGAAAAGAGAATTGGAATTGATGGGATACTGAAATTAACATCAAATGTAAAAAATTAATTAGGTCATCTTCAAGTCCTTTTCCAAAGTACATAAAAACACACCAAAAAGTTAATTCAAGCTTGAAGACCCGGGTCAACCCCTAGACATTACATTCAAGCATTTCATGATATATAGTAGTACCATACATGTAATGTTTCTTAAAGTTTTTCCTCGTACGATTGCAATTGTACCAAAAAAGGAAAAAAAAATATAAAACCATCTTAATTTTTTTATTTAATTTTACAAATCGACATCTTAATTTTTAATTTGTCTCAGTTGCTTCCTAGATTGTATAAATCTTTTAACAGATTTATCATTTGATTAAATTAGGAATAAACTTCTAAGAACCGGGTAAACAAATTATTATCCTTTATTTATATTAAATCTTAACCGTAAGTGTTTTTATATGAAGAATTATTTTTTCAATTATTTTTTATTCTGAAATGAAAAAGGGTCTTTTTTTTTTTTTTTAAATGCGATAGAATCATGGAATACATCTTTCTGGGCCTCTGGTCTCTCTACCCCTTCCTAACCACATTTTCTATGCTTGATGCTATTTTAAATAGAAATATATAATTATATATTAGTTTAATTGGTATTGAAAAAAAATATAACCCAAATATGCACAATAAATACTTAGGTCAAATATGGAACTGCCTTCAATAAACAATTTTGAATCTGAATCCAGCCAAGAGTTCTTTTATTTAACGCTTAACAAACTAATAAATATATGTATTTGGAGGCTCACCTGCCACATTCAATTCCAGTTGCGCATGAGACTGTATAAATATTAAAAAATATAATTAATATTATTTTTTATTTTATTCTTTATATATCAATTTTTATTTTATATTTCTTAATTTATTCTTTAAATATTAATTTTTTAATTTATTACCATTGATAGATATAAGAGTATATATGAAAAAAATAATATTTTTTAAATTAAAATAAAC
The DNA here is from genome assembly GCA_037954105.1 of Canavalia gladiata. NCBI lineage: Eukaryota > Viridiplantae > Streptophyta > Magnoliopsida > Fabales > Fabaceae > Canavalia > Canavalia gladiata. The sequence continues at coordinate 2,464,080 of CM075664.1, forward strand.
AGATAAATAAAAATATTTTTTTATTTTCTTTTTAAACAGATAAAAAAAAAGAGAGTACACTTTTTCAAGAAGGGATTCACTTACTTTATAAATTAGTTTTGTTAACGTTCTTTTAAAAAATTCATTTAAGACATTAAATTTTATTAATCTAATTATTAAATTATGTGATAATATTTTAATAGTTATGTATATAATTTTAGATAAATTAAATATTTGAATATATAATTTTATAGTTGATATTTGTTTATATATTAAAAGTTATATTGTGCATTAAAATAAAGTTAAATGGTAAAATATCGAATAATTTTTAAATTATGTAAAAACTATTAACTTCATCTATTTGATGTGAAATTTTAATCTAATTTTAAATTAATGTAATTTAATGTAAAAAATTATTAAACCAAGTAGTTAAGCAAGTTTAATTTATTCTGAGTGAATCCCTTCCCTTTCTGGAATAACTTATTTTTATATTAGTACACAACATGTTTTTAGATATTAAAAAAATACATACAATATATTTATTTTAAAATAAAAAGATGTGAACAATGGCAGGAAAAAAGAAAATTAAAAAACAATATATTTAACTCTTTTAAAGTAAACAACATTACTTTAAAAAAGCAAAGCGTACACTTACATAAAAAATAAAAAATATAATTAGTTATAATTAGATATAATGGATTGGAGAACTAGCGAAGATTGGATAGCGAAATATTCTCTTATTAAGGAGAAGAGTACAAGAAAATAAAATTAAATAAAATAAGAGCAGATTATAATGAGATTCTCTGAAATATTTGAAAAATTGCACACAATACTTTTATTTATTTAACATTTATATTAAGCTTCCTTAATTGTTGGTTCCTTGATTGTTGGTGGATAATTAACAATGTGTATCCATGTATACTAATCTTCGTTTAGTTACCTAACAGCAGCATGTCATGTAACTCACATGACTTTTAATGATTTGCTATGACCAAAATATCCTTTTCTTAATTTCTTTGTCACCTTAAAATATATTCTTAATGATTTTTTTAATTTCTTATTTTATTTTTATTTTTAACATTAAATTTTTACTTTTTTATGGTTTTAATTTCTTAATTTACAAAATATATTAGTTTTGATTCTTATTTTTTAAAAAAATTTCAATTAAATTATAACTTTTTTAAGCAAGTAGATAATTTAGCTCCTGAAAATTATATAATATGTACTTGTAACTTTTAAAAGGTTTCGATACACATAATTTAATATAATTTAATCATATTTTGATATTTTATTTGTAAAAACATGAATAATAAATGAATAGAATGTAAATAAATTAACATATTTAATAATCATAATGTATAAATTAATATTTTTTTAACCAAATTGCTAGTTTTTTTTAAATGTTAAAATGTAAAATAATAAATAGTTTAAAAATTAAATTGTACCTTTTGAATTAAAATTATAAATAATTTAATTGTAAGAATAAAACCAACAAATTTTATAAAATCTAATAAAAAATATGAAAAATAATAATAACTAAAATCAAAATTGAATATAAAATAATTGTTGAATCTTAATTATTTTATCATAAGCAAATAAAAAAAAACAATTACCCTTTTACATTGACCATTTAACAATAGTCCCATCATCCCATGTAATCTTAGATTTAGTAGTTAAGCTGTATTACAACAAACTTTTAATACGAGAAAAAGAATTGCATGTGATTTCAATAGTAAAAAAATTATGGTATATGTTTACTATTTAAATAAAAGGTCCTGTTAAGACATTGATTAAGGTATTTTTAATTAATTAATTCATATAATTTTTATTCATAATTATGTTAAATGAAAATTTAACATTCTTATATATTTGTAAACAGTGAAAACATGCACTTTAATATTTTTCAATCTTTTTAACAAAAAAAAGTATAAATTTACAACTTAGTGACATTACAACTACTTTTACTGGAATTCCGTGAGAGATAAACTTTTATTTTTCATGTTGCAACGAGTATTATAGATAAATATAGTATTGACATATATCTATATATAGTACAGGTAAACAGATTATAAACATATATGATTAGTTATCAAATATGAATATTTATTACTTGTTTATTATATTTAATCATTATGTTAAATCTATAATACAATTGAGAATCAACAGCTTAGGTCGGTAGGACTATGCAATAAGCAGCTCGAGGAAACATAATATAATGAAGAAAAACGCAAACTAGTTTAGTGCGTTTAACACTCCCAAATTAACAGATCCAATACTTGTTAAGAGTATGGTCAAAACTAAATACATCAAACACCGTCCTTGCTTTCAACGAAAGAAAAACATTGGAGGCTATGCAATACGCAGCTCGAGAGCTGAGAAAATTGAAAAAGAAAAAGTCTTGCTGACTAATATCATAAAAACATTGATTAAAAAAATAATAAATATATAATTTTTCATTACAAATTCTAGAAACGTAATAATATTTTCATAGAAAAATATCATTTAAAAACTAGTATTCTAAAAGCGCTTATTAGCATTTCTTAAAGGTAACAGTGCCTATTCCACTGTAAAGTCCTAAGTAAAATACTTATCAAATTTTGTTTTCATCCTAATGAGTAGGTAAAATCTCACTTCATTTTTTTTTTAATATTTTTTTTCTCCTACACATTTTTTTTTTCTCTTCATATAAATCTCTCTGTTAATGGAAGAATATTCGTGGTCTTCCGAGCAATGTTGCACAATTAAAATTACAAATTTTTTGATGTGTAAAAAAAAAAAAAGTTATACGGTACGCAGAATCCAAACTCCATTGACAGTTAGAAATGATGTGTGAATACATCTCTCACATCTAAAATAAAAAATAGGCTTAATTGATTCACGTGCGAAAACCAGATTTGGCACGCGCAAGGATTCGAAGCTCATTATCCCTCCTTGCAAGTTGCAACCACGCAATTCAGAATAGAAAGAGTGATATATTTTTTGTGTGACATATGATGCTCCCAATTACAGTACATAGCATTAGGCATTCCTTATCAATCTTATAAATAATCTCTCATTTCCTATCTTTCTCTTCTTCTTCAACATTAACCTAAGTTCACAGTGACTTCACCTTCATGGAACCCAAATTGGGTTACTCCAACCCACTCTTTCTACTTCTCCTTGCTTTCACTTCCTTTTTAGTTTTCCTCTCACACTTTGCTTCTGCTGCTACTCCCAAGCTCAACATTGAAGAAGGTACCTATTAATTGGATCAGATTTGTTTGTTTGAAATCGTATATATCAGTTCATGATTCATAACATTAGTTTAATATCGTTACTACTACTCTCTCGTCGTTGTCTCGTAACATTAGTTTGATCTGTGGACTAGGAAAACTATCATAGATTGGTTCTTGTGTTTCTTCATATTCGTAGCTTCTTCGATTCTATGAAACTATTGATTTTTGTGATTGATTTGGTTGCTATTGTGTGGATTGCAGTGAAGGCATTGAAAGAGATAGGGAGGAAGATTGGGAACATAAGCTGGGACTTCAGGGAGGACCCGTGCAGTGGAAAAGGGAACTGGAACGTTTCTGATAATAGGAAGGGATTTGAGAGCTCTGTGTTATGTGATTGTTCCTTCAATCACAATTCATCTTGCCATGTTGTAAGCATGTACTGTTCTCTCTCTCTCTCTCTTCGCCGAGTTTTTGGTTCAATCCCAATGGATTCTTTATGTTTTCAACATGTCAAAGTATAGCAGATAATCACATGGAATCACGTGTAATTAGGAAGATGAAGAGGATTTTCTTCATGTTTAGATTAATTAATATTCACGCGCAGTTTGTGTCAAATATTTTTTACTACAGCGGAGACACCTGAAATTGCCTCAAACCTTCACGTGCAATTACACATTAAAAAAGAAGTAAAAAAGGCAAAGTGCATTTTTTTTAGAATCTTTTTTTTTTTGCTTGGTATCAATTCATGTTTGTCTTTTTTGGATTCCATGAACTTAGCTAATTGAAACAGAAAAGAATGAGGTGAATGAATATTCTTCTATTCTATTGTTTCTTACCTAAAAATTTTACGGTGATTTATGCATATTCTATTCCTCCTTCTACATATGATTAACGTCTAAAAATGTACTTAAAAGTAAAAAGGAATGACATTTTGTTACGTCTTCCAATTCTTCCCCTAAATGGATTACTGTAGCGAATCTTAATCATACACGTCGGTAGCTAGTCAAAGCACCACATTGGTCCAAATGGGAATGAAAGTTGGAAATTTTGTACAAGGGTCTCGTCAACACTCAGCACACCCGACCCGATGCAAATTGCAAATCTTTGACTATGGAATGATGCGCTGTCTATTTCTTTCTTTCTTTTTTTCTTTTCTTACCACTGTTTTTCTGTTAATTTTTAATTTTTAACTGTTGGACTTTATATTTACGTTTTTGCTTCAAACTATTTTTTTTTATTACATCAGACTGTTGTCTTATTTTGTTTAGTAAAAAAGTTGTCGTATTTGTCTGAACAAATAGGAAATAGTGATTAATTTATGTTCAAGGAATAGTTAATGGTTTAACCCAATAGTAATTGATTCCGGTGAAAGTAAAATGTGATCTAGGAGCAATTTTTCAATACTCTTATAATGCCATTTTCTATGATAGTCTCTAATTATACAATTTTTCTCATTTTTTATTTAAAGGAAAATAGTGAAAAAATCATCTATGCCAAGTGACAGAATTTAAAGTAAGGAGAACATACTAAAAATTTTGCTGATCCAGAATGAAGTTTACCTATAAAATATTGGAATTGTCAATTGGGAATGACTTTACTTAACCATCACATGAGTAGAATTAATCTCTTAATATATTTTTGAAGATGCCTGACCAAAGGCAAAAAACTATAATTTCTATTTTTTTTGGGTGCATAACACAAACCACATTTGAATTTGAATTTTAACATAGAATAATTGAATTAACCATGAAGTCTACTTCGGTTAACTTCTTTAAATTTATCTGTTCGTGAAAACTTCCTAAGTTGTGTGTACAATTGAGTATAACATTTGAGATTCATAAGATTTTGTCTCATTTTTAATGAACTGTGTTTATTGGTTGGGTATCTAGTAATAATAATGTTAACCACCATATAAATTCTACTTTCAGCTTTTAATTTCTTATTCTCAATCAACAGATCCTTGAAGGCACAGAATCTCTCTGGTACTCTCTCACCAGAGTTTTCCAAGCTTCGTTATCTCAAACTATTGTAAGATAACCAAACCTCAGTTTTGAAGCCATGCCTCTTTGCTCTAAATGATGTTCCCGTGTCATCCTTATATTCATGTGGAAGGGTGAAGTCTACTGATATTGTCTTGCACTTTCAAACAGGGACCTTAGTCGTAACATCATCACTGGTTCTATACCTCATCAGTGGGCTACCATGCGCTTGATTGAGCTGTAAGCACTTTCTGCTATGCACATTTTGGTTGCTCTGTATTGTCTCTTCAATCTCTTATTTTTAAGTAAACAACTTGACAGTGACACTAAAGATTCTTGTTAATTGAATATGCAGCTCTTTTATGGGAAATAGATTATCAGGGCCATTCCCTAAAGTACTCACTAATATTACAACCCTCCGAAACCTGTATGTTGAAACCATTTCTTTATTTTCAAATAAATTGTATGTTGACTCAGTCACTCAGCATAATAATAAATCAAATGTTTAGTTAAATTTCCTATTTATTTCTGTTGCTTTTTTAAATTAAATATTTGTATGAATGCTACAGGAGTATTGAAGGAAATCAATTTTCAGGCCTCATTCCATCGGAAATTGGGAAGTTGATCAAGTTAGAAAAACTGTAATTTTTTTTACCTTCTGTCTGCTTATTGGAATCACAATATCTTCTTATCCCCCCTCCCCATATTATCCTGTAGTGTTTAACATGAATAAATCATGTTTGTTTAGCATTCTGTCATCCAATGCATTCACAGGAGCATTGCCGTCCGCACTTTCCAAGTTGACCAACTTGATTGATTTGTAAGCCTTTGCTTTCTTGTCAGTTTACTTTTTATAATCTGAATTAAATAAGTTCTTGAATCAACAAATTTTGAAATCTTCTAGCGCATGGTTACCATCTGATAGTAAAAGATAGATGAACCACTTGGATCCTTTTTAATGTTGGGCAGTGAGGTGGTAAACGCAAGTCATTGAAGGTTCTGAAATAACTCCTATAAGGAGCTACAAAATTACACGTTTTCTAGCTCAATTTATCACTTATGTTCTTTTATTGTCGTGTCATTTATATTTTGACATTTCTTTACATACTGATGAACCTTTTGGAAATACATTTTAGGAGGATAAGTGACAATAATTTCTCTGGGAGAATACCTGATTTCATTAGTAATTGGGCATTGATTGAGAAGTTGTAAGTATCCTACCTAATTCTTATTGTATTTGTTGTATCACTGTAGTTTATCATATCAACTCTTTCTTTTCTGGGCTTTCAGGCACATGCATGGTTGCTCTCTTCAGGGGCCCATACCTTCTAGCATTTCTGCCCTGACAAGATTAAGCGATTTGTATGCTTGTAATACTTTATTTGATTTAATTTTTTTTATCATAGAAAATGAATTATGTCAAGTGATTGTTTTGTTTATTCTGTGATATTTAGGAGGATAACTGACCTGAAAGGTAATAAAAGCTCTGCTTTCCCACCACTAAATAATATGAAATCCATGAAGACACTGTAAGTTAAATTACTTAGACGCTTTCTTTCTCTAGAAGACTTTCAAAATGACCTATTTTTTACTTGGACATCATAATGCAGGGTACTGAGAAATAACATGATTAAAGGAGAGATCCCAGAATATATTGGAAGAATGGAAAAACTAAAAATCTTGTAAGTTGTTCAACAAGTGACTTACAAGTTACAACAGTTTTCGACAACTTGATAAATTACTTTGAGGATCATGTTCCACTAGAGAAGATCTCATTAATAAATTATATTGTATCATTTTTATTGTGGATCTGAAATATAGTTTTTTTCAAATGCAAATATTTGTAGATCAAGAATGGTATAGTATTGTTTTTTTTAGGTCTTTGGAAAGGCTTCTCTAAAGTAAACAGAAGTGGCGAATGTGAGTAACAAAAATATTACAAGCAAACAATAATGGTAATCGAGGCAATTACCAATAACATTTTGCTGTAGTTTGAATAGAGGAGATAAAAGCAGCTAAACTATTTTCTCCTTGGTCTTGGTCTTGATCTAAAATAGCTCTAAATCTAAGAAATAGTTTGTTCCCTGATCTTATATCAGCCCAAGCATACAGAAAATGTAGCATTAAAGTTGTGTGCATCAGGCTGCCCACTAATAATTTCAGCATAATTAGTCTTATTACCTCCTCCTACCAATGTAGTTTAATTTGAAATTCTTTTGGAAAAGAAAAAGTCTGAAACAGATGTCTTTCTGTATAGATTAAGTTATCAAAATAAAACGATTGTTGCTATAATGACCCACGTGTATCTTTTGAACTTCTAAATATAGATCTTGGTTATACTGAATACTGAATCACTTTGTTTGCATAATTCTGTAATTTGTGAACGGTGAAGCAAGATTATAAAGACCATCATAAAGCCTGCATGCACAGGAAATGTAGAACATGCTTATTATCAACCATCTTAAAGTTGAAGATAAAATACATTTTTTTAAAATATTAACCCTTTCCATATATAAAACAAGTTCATTTATTTATCGTCATTGCTGTAGAGATTTGAGTTACAACGGCTTGAGTGGAGAGATACCTCAATCTTTTGCCCAACTTGACAAAGTGGACTTCATGTAAGTGGATGAATTGCATGAAACGTGTTATTGGAACATCTTTTTTTTTTTTTTTTTCAATTCTGATGAAACAAACTTTGTGTTAAAACAATGCAGGTATCTAACTAGGAACAAATTATCAGGGGCAATACCTGGCTGGGTTCTTGGAAATAACAAAAACATGTATGTTAAATTCCTTGAATAGCCATGTTTCAATTTTCAGTCTTTCATCTTAATATTTGCTTCAGTGGCCATAGTGAATAAGGCACCAAAAAACCTTTTTTTTATCTTTATTTGCTTATGCTTGATGTGTTTAGAGCATTTATAATAGAACAACAATCAAAGTCTTATTCCAATGGTGGGGTCGGCTATAATGATCAAATGATGCCATTGTGTTCTATCATAAGACAAATTTTCAATAAAAATGGGTGACTTGTATTCTCTAGGAACTTTAACATATTGATATCTGCATAAAGTTAACATATGATACAATTGAAATTAAATAATGACTTGCAGTAACATGAGAAAAAGTGATAACACATCTTTTATTGTATATTTTGGTCACAGTGATGTATCTGACAATAACTTCTCCTGGGATAGCTCAAGTCCAACTGAATGCCAACGAGGGAGCATGTAAGTTTTATTCAAGCTTTGAGTTATAATTGTCTTGAATGAGTGTTAGTTATCAGTTATCACTGCAACAATTTTGTTTTTTTTGTTTTTTTCAGAAACCTTGTCGAGAGCTACTCTTCATCTGCGAACACACAGTAAGATGTGCTTGGAAGATAAAGTCTTTTTTGCCTTTTGATTTCTGAGGAAATTACTGCAAAATAAGGTCTTTGGTAATTGCCCTTACATATAACCTTAAATTTTTCTCTTTGTTGCAGAAGTAAGATTCATTCATGCCTAAAAAGGAACTTTCCCTGCGCTGCTTCAGCTAGCCAATGTAAGTTTGAGACAGTTCTACAAGCTTTAAATTAAGCATTAAGTTACTTTTATCTGATAGGCTGCTTTTAAGTATTGATTCAAAATTCTGTTACCAGAAATTGAGTGAAATAAGTTGATGAGAGATTCTCAACTAAGCACCACTTGATTGATTTCATAACAAAAGAAAAATCAAAATAAAGTCATATAAAATGATTATGCCTATTATTTTATTCACACAAAAGTTCATTGCCTAGTTCTTTTTTGCTAATCATCTCATCTCAGTGTTATACAGAAATTCATTTAAAATCAAAATAAAGTGGGAAGGACAAATGTCCTGTAGGAAAGAAACAACAACATATCAGTTTTTCACTAGCGATCAAGATTAACTTCCTCCTTTTCCAATTATTTGAAATAAAATAGGTTGACTAATTCTAGGAAACTTAAAACTTGAAGATAATTCAGTATTCTTTTTCAGTTGAACCATTGCATAATTCTAATGACATCTCATTAAATAAATGCATTTAACTGAACTAAAAGCTTAAAAATTAAATACAAATCATGCTATATTCTTTGTGAATTTTACCTTTCCATGCTGCAGTACCATTAGTCAATTACCATTTGAAAGATTTTGCATTAAGTATTCCTTCTTATCAATCCTGGTTCGCATTGTTTTTTCAATAGATCAGAGCTCCCTCCGCATTAATTGTGGTGGTACGGAAGCAAATATTAGTGGCCATATTTATGAAGGTGACAAAGAACAAAAGGGCGCTTCAATGTTATATTACACTGGCCAGGAGTGGGCTCTTAGTAGCACTGGAAACTTCATGGACAATGATATTGACTCTGATCCGTATATCGTGGCCAATACTTCTAGACTTAATGTCTCTGTACCGAACTCACAACTATACACAACAGCTCGTGTTTCTCCCCTTGCTCTCACATACTATGGCCTCTGCCTAATAAATGGAAATTACACAGTTAAGCTTCACTTTGCAGAAATTATTTTCGTCAATGATAGCTCATTTAACAGTCTTGGGAGGCGGGTATTTGACGTCTATATTCAGGTAACCATTACTTACATGATTTTTACATGATACTAAATTGATTCGCGCTGAGTTGTGCATTGATGTGGATGGAATATATTTTTGTCCTTAAATTAGGGGAAATTGGTGCTGAAAGACTTTGATATCGAAAGAGAAGCAGGTGGTACCGGCAAGCCAATTGTGAAGACATTTAATGCTACAGTCACCCAACGTACTTTGAAAATTCACTTCTACTGGGCTGGAAAAGGAACCATAGGCATACCCACAAGAGGAGTTTATGGACCTCTAATATCTGCTATTTCAGTAGACCCTAGTAAGTCATATCCTGCATCTTAGTGCTTTATCTGACTCCATAAGCCTGGGATTGAGCTAGACTGGAGTTGAAACCGTAATATGGCATTATGAATTATTCTGTTTAGGATCATTCTGATCATCCATTATGATTTTATGTTACACCTGTTGAACCAATGCTGCAAGAGATCTATCTATCTATATTTCTGATGTTCTATTGTCAATAAAAGAAAGAATAAAAAGTTTCCTAATGAAATATATCTGGATTTGGGACCTGCTACAGAAAATAGAGTGACCTAATATGAAGTTTTTGATAGCAAAGGTATGTTTCCCACTAAAGAAATGATTTTATCACGTTTCAGAGGAAAAAGAAGACCCTGTCACTCTGTTCAAGGGAAAAAGCAGTTATGGTTGCAAGCAAAGCAAACCAAACAGCAGACATTTTCAATCTTTTTTACTAGACTAGTTCTTACTACCAAAATAGTGTTTCAATTTCGTTAACTTATTTAAACGGTTACTGTTAACAAGTTTCATAGAGGAGAAATAAATTGCCCTGCTTAGCATTCAGGCTAAAGGAAAATGCAATAAAAAAATAGGATGTAAAAGATAGGAACAAGGTTCACTGTTGAAACCTTTTTTCCCTCAAGAAAACTCTGGCCTTGAAGCTTCCAGCATTATGACCACTTTTTTATTCATACTATTACTGTATTATATCTTTTGACTATCTATAATTCAAATGATTGTTGTGTTGTGCATCATATTAGAGAAGACATCTTATTCCCTTCAATATCTAGCAAATTTGAACAAGCGTTATATGAAACAGAAACTTGATGAAGTATACAGTGTCAAGCTAGAAATTTATTCGAAGTCTAGTTGACTAGTAGATTAAACAAAGAAAATCAACTTGGATAAAGCAATTATTTGTTAACTTCCGCTTAGAGTTTACTAATTGGTATTAGAGAATTTTAAAATTGTAGGAAAAGGGAAAGAATACATTTATGCCTGCCTCTACTCTTGTTTATTTTGCTCTTCATTTCTAAAAAAGCTATAAATAAATACTTTTCCCTTGCACAGATTTTAAAGTTCCATCAAGAGATGGCGGCAGAACTTATGTCATGCTGGCAATTAGTATAGCTGCTGGTGTTTTGGTTGTTCTTATTTTGGTGCTGGGTATCATGAGGAGGATGGGATGGTTAGGAGGCAAAGACCCAGTATATAAAGGTATGAAATATGCCACAAAGTTCTTCCAATTCTTTTATTTAGAATACAACCTCCATTTGTTTCCATCATAGCATACTTCTTTTTTATATCCAAGCAGCATTAGTGCAAGCTTCTTCAGAAATTTGTATTAAATATTTCAATAAAATTATTTAAATGTCATAAAACTAAAGTTCAATATTTTACTTCTATACAAGATTTGTTATTGATGATATTTTTCCATTTCACTAAAGTCAAGGCTTTAAGAGAACGTATGAGAGCATACATGAACACACTATACATTGATAAGCTAGATAGAAATGAAATGCAATGCAATACAGTGGCAGATATTGTAGAAAATAAATTTTCTTGTTGAATCCAAATTTTTGTTTTTTTTTTCTTTTCTTTCCAGAGCTTAGGGGTATAGATCTGCAGACGGGGTTATTTACTTTAAGACAAATCAAAGCAGCAACCAAAAACTTTGATGCGGCAAATAAAATTGGCGAAGGTGGCTTTGGTTCTGTTTACAAGGTATTTTGATTTTCTTCAAGTTTATATTCCTGGTTACCTATTCCACCTCATGGTTAATTTATATGTTACTTGATTTGAAATACAACTCATACTTCATGGTCTTAATATCACATTCAAATTTAATGCCTACAGTTTAATAAAAAGATTTGTAATGTATTTTGTACTCATTAGCAAGCATATAACCTTGGTGGGTTAATAAAAGGGAAAAACTATCCACGTGCATGCTGGTGAAAGGGTAATGGAGGTTTGTAAGACCCATCTGCAGTTTGATATGTGTGCCTATGCAATTGTAATACAAGATATACCTTGTTCATGATGCAGGGCCTACTATCAGATGGTACAATAATTGCAGTAAAGCAGCTCTCTTCAAAATCTAAACAAGGAAACCGTGAATTTGTGAATGAGATAGGAATGATATCTGGACTTCAACATCCCAATCTTGTTAAACTTTATGGATGTTGTGTAGAGGGGAACCAGTTAATATTGATATATGAGTATATGGAAAACAATTGTCTATCTCGCATTCTTTTTGGTAAGCTTCATGATGAATAACCTTAGCCATACTTACCATTTTAATCAAACAATGGATATGACCAATTAATTGATTATCCTTCCCCCAATCACTTGTGCAGGGAAGGATCCAGACTGCAGAACAAAACTAGACTGGCCAACCAGGAAGAAAATTTGCCTTGGTATAGCTAAAGCTTTGGCTTATCTCCATGAAGAGTCCAGAATAAAAATCATACATAGGGATATAAAGGCAAGTAATGTGTTGCTCGACAAGGATTTTAATGCTAAAGTTTCAGATTTCGGCTTGGCAAAACTAATTGAAGATGACAAAACCCACGTCAGCACTCGAGTTGCAGGAACAATGTAAGTTCACCATATTTTGCTACTATTTCTCTTGTTTTTCTTGTAAAAAATGGCATCAAAATCTTCATAATAGTTCGGAGGGAAGCTTCACTACTCGGTTATCATGAAAAATAAAAGAATAAATTCTATACTGTGAAGGACCTTCATCCTGAAACAATAAGCTGTAATGTGGGGGCCTATATGTTGCATGCCCCTCATGTAAATCCCTCTTGGACTTGAAGTAAGAAGAAAACGCATGTCCACTCAATCTTATGCTGAAATTATAACTAAATTAGAAGCACAGAAGCAACGAGGAACTTCTCATTTAAAGATCAGTTTTCCGTAAACCTTAAGGAGTAGGTGGAGGCCATAGAATACATATATATATATATATATATATATATATATATATATATATATATATATATATATATATTATCTGAATGTTTCTGTTTTCCCTGGTATGTCATAACTAGCTTCTATTTTCTATCAATAATAGTAATTTCCATCTACTTGCATCTTGTCATTTTGCAGCGGTTATATGGCTCCTGAGTATGCAATGCGAGGCTATCTAACTGACAAAGCAGATGTCTATAGCTTCGGGGTGGTTGCATTGGAAACTGTAAGCGGAAAGAGCAATACAAATTTCAGGCCGAACGACGATTTTGTTTATCTCCTTGATTGGGTAATTAGAATTTGTCTTACTGCTCATAGTTAAAAAGAGAACTATTTCTAATTAGATAGATACCTCCGTTACTACTCCCAATTTACCCAAGACCTATAGATTATGGATTTTACTAGTTCATATATATGCAATCCTTTATCCATAACATGTCCTAACGTTATCTAGACTCTGTTAAATAATCAAGCTGCATCTTTCCCCTCCACATTTTTGTGCTGCTTTGTATTCCATGTCCTTAAGTTGAAATTGATATCACTGGTCATCTTTTCATCAAGAGTAACCCAAGTCTGAAATTTGAGTTTCTTTCAGGCCTACGTTTTGCAAGAGAGAGGAAGTCTTCTGGAGCTGGTTGATCCAGATTTGGGTGCAGAATATTCAACTGAGGAGGTCATGATAGTGCTAAACGTGGCTCTCTTGTGTACTAATGCATCTCCTACACTTAGACCAACAATGCCACAAGTTGTGAGCATGCTTGAAGGTTGGACTGATATTCAGGATCTACTTTCTGATCCGGGATATTCAGCTGTTAGTTCCAGTTCCAAATTCAAGAGTATAAGAACTCACTTCTGGCAGAATCCAAGCGGCACACCTAGCATGTCAATGCCTAGTATATATACCGATTCCTCTAGCTCACATGTTGAAACAGATAAGAGCTACCATCTTGTAACCGTTAATCCAGATGGATCGGACACGTGAAGATAGTTTCTTAAAATCATGTACTTAATCCAAATTTCGAGATGTATTTAAAACAAAAAAAAAATGAAGTTAGTAACTATGTCAAGATTTTTTACCTTGCGGCCTGGACCCCAAGAATTTTGGTAAGCCATGATTTTAAGCTATGGCTATGGACCTGCTCACACATCACATAGTTGTATATTTAAACAAACAAATCCGTAGGCTTAGCTATAATCTATATATAAAAATGTTTTTAATAGAATGTTCAAGAAACATATTATTTGTGTTACACTTGCACATTAGATTCGTTGGTCCGAATGAATCATTGGACGAAAAAAGGCTGAAAAAAATTGTCAGCAGGTTTAATTATCTCATGCACCCTTTTTTATTGGGGAGGGAAACGGGTGGGGGGCGGAATTCGTATTGGTACAAACAAAGCTCAGCCTACAGCTTTAACACACGCATGAAACCGAAATTCATTTGCTAATTATTTAATTATACATATTGCTACTCACGACCTACATACTTAAACTATGCTTGTCTATTAGTTAAGTATGGCATGTGACTTGAAGATACAGGTTGAAACAACAAATCCCACCAGCATCAGCATCGTTCTTTCAGCAGGTGATGGATAGGACACCAGTTGCATTATTTATTCAGAGACATGCTCCCACTACATCATCAAGATTATCGTGACGTTAACCTTGGAAAATAAGATATTAAAATGCCATGAAAAAAGAATTATTTCCTCCGCGCACATTCCTGAGAAATATGTATCACCTTTTGGTCATCTCACTCATAAATCCAAATTGAGTGTATAGGTTATATCCCAGATCCAGCAAGCCGCCGCTTTGAGGCATTTGATATGGCCACCTGACCAAGCTTGTCAGCATTGTTCGAGACAGTCCTTTCGTTGATTGGCGTGTAATGCCTCAACCATTGTCCTATGTAAACCTGATGCAAAAAATAGACTTTGATCAAAATTAGGGAAGAGAAATGCAAGGAGAAATGCATCATAATATTCTGTATCTTCAGGTAGAATTGAGAGGGTAATAATAGTTATAGATGGATCTACTAGAAAAGGTTTTCCTTATCGTTTGGATGATTTATGCAAACAGTACTAGTGCTAAGAAATATATAAATGCCGTCATGGTGTCATAAAACTAGAAAATCAGTTTCCAGCAAACCGAATGATAGACATGTACAGCCATATCGGCACAATATAGCCAACTCTATTTATGATATTTTTTTTAATATGCAAGCAAATGAAAGCCAGATAAATGATTTGTAGAAAGGAAATAACCTGTTGAGGTCTCATAATCTTTGTATCAGGATCATCCAAGGACTCTCTCCAATGTGCCAAGTACCCAGCCATTCGAGGGATAGCAAACAAAACAGTGAAATACTCAGGTGGGAACCCCATGGCTCTGTTTGCATATAACTATTAGTTCAAGCCTTGGGTGATCA
This sequence comes from Canavalia gladiata, assembly GCA_037954105.1. Classification (NCBI taxonomy): domain Eukaryota; kingdom Viridiplantae; phylum Streptophyta; class Magnoliopsida; order Fabales; family Fabaceae; genus Canavalia; species Canavalia gladiata. The sequence goes on from CM075664.1 coordinate 2,479,518, forward strand.
TGTATGGGGAGCAACATATTTTATCCTCCTAGTTAAAACAGCTGGGTGTAAAAATATATTACCTATATATTAATCCCGAGTAGAAGTCAACATTTGGATATAGCTTCCTCTTGATGAAATATTCATCAGATAGTGCGATCTTCTCCAGGGCAACTGCAACCTGGACGATCAAATAATTGCAAAGAGAAGTTAGAATTTTAAAGTTAGCTTAAATATACTGAACCAAATCTACATTAAATTACAAAGATACTTTCCTGGTCAGATATTGATAGGAGTGTCAGAAACTCTAAGTAATACTTTAAAACATAAATTTAAAAGTGAAAGCGGTTGCTAGAGAGTTTCAATGACTTAAGATCTTCATTCACTTGATCTTCTATTTTATTTTCAAACCAAACATGACATTTAGTGATTATACATGTTGATGCATTATATGTTACACATGAATCTACAATATTTTAAGCAAGTGCCTTAAAACACCCCCTTTTTCCAACATTTAGATTTTTAATCATGTGTGAGTCAGTTTAGGTAAGTATTATACATAAAATCTTGTACAAATACTTACACGCTATGCATGATAGTCTAAAATCAAAATTAAAAATACAAAATACATTTAAATGAAAAATAGGAAGAAAAATTCTAAATGTAGTAGTTTGTCTTTGTTTTTCGCAACCCTGATCATAGCCTCATGACCAGCATACCAAACTTAAGGAATATAAACAGACAGCCAGGGCAGCACACAGACAGGGACTAAATAATGAATAAATACCTCAATAAGAGGATCCCGACCAACAATGGAAAACACTTCCTCTGCCAGTTTTCTTAAGACCTTTGCTCTGGGATCATAGTTTTTGTACACTCGGTGTCCAAAACCGGAGAGTTTTCGTTTCCTGGAGGACAAACACAGCACACGGGATAAGAATATCAACTAAAACTATCATTTTCTAGGATTGCTGACGAGCCCCCCAAAGAGCGCAGACAATATCAAGTTATCATGCTACCTTTCAGCGTATATGCATTAAGGTAACAGCTAGGGAAAAAGAAAATTCTAGATAAGAAAAAGAAAATACTATCCACCTGGCTTTGACACCTTCAATGAACTCTGGAATGTTCTCAACAGTTCCAATTTCACTCAGCATTTTGAGGACAGCCTGCAGAATCAAAGGTCACATTAGCATGCTCACATATTAAATAACAGCATCGCGCTCATGTTTACTCACTTCATTAAAAGAGGCAATACATAGAAGACCATGACAGCTACAATTAACTATTTATAGTTACCTCATTTGCTCCACCATGAAGAGGTCCATATAGAGCCCCAACGCCTCCCGCAATTGCAGTATATACATCAACACCACTGAAATAAGATAATAGTTAATATCAGACTGACTACTTTGTGTTGCTTAACTAGTATTGCAGTAGGATGTCTACCTTGACGCAAGGTGTCGGACAGCAGATGTAGAGCAATTCATTTCATGTTCTGCATGCAGGATGAAGATTATGTCTAGCGCACGAGTTAGCTTAAGATTGGGTTTATATGAACGATTGCCTCTGAAAGTATACATAGTGGAGATTTTATTTGTGTTCACTCTCTAAAAGGACAGCTAGTATGAGGCTGCCATTTTATCAACTAAGATTGAGTTATAGTTCTTTCGAAAAAAATGGATTGTAACATATGAGCACAAAAATCAAATCATCATTAAGCTATGAAGAAAAAATAAATAAATAAATGAAAAGCAAGTTTGGCTTATGCCAAATTATCAAACAAACTCAAATACCATAAGACATACAAAGAATCCAGCATGTATAGGAAGTTCTCTGTGTAAGAAAGGTGATTGGATGGAAGCACAGGTGGCCTCCCTGCCATTCTAAGATAAACTGCAGCTGCAATTGTTGTGATCTGCAACAATAAAAAAAAATGTAGGACGGATTGCAAATAAGCATAGAGTTGCATGGATACTGTAAAAAGTACCACAAGATACACGCTGTAAAACCTGTGCAAGAAGCATTCAATTAACTTGCATATTTAGACAATTAGAGACAGGAACGTGAAAGAAGATAACCAAATAAGCACACCTTTCCAATAACCCGTGTTATTTGCTTGTCTCTCACTTGCTTTGCATTGTAAATATCAAGACCCTGCATTAAATTATAATAAAAAAATTTAAATGAAAATGTGTCAAGCTGAATCAAAAAATATGACACAGTAATAACAAAATAACATGTTCAATCCTAGTAAGTTAAAGAGTACTACACGTATGTACATTTTACTAACTCATGGGAAACGTAATATCCAAAAGGAATCCCAAGATTAGCATTTATTACATCTCTAGGATGCCACCTCACTCGAGTTCTATTGAATTGTAAACAATGCACGGACCCATCTTACCTTGTGTAAGTTCAATGTAATTATGAAGAATAGGGATGCCATGAATCAAACACCAAAATGCTTGGTCAGGAAGCTCTAATAGCATATCATAAACCAACTCTTCTGAAAGTTTAAAGCTATTAGGAGTAGGCTCTAGATTGGCTCTTTTATATATCTAATTGTATTAGTGAGAGTGATTGACTTAACAACAGAGCATCACTTTTGTCTTTATTAATGAATAATTTAAAAGATGGGGTAAACACTGCTTCAACTACACAAAATATAATAATAATAATTGCAACTTTCTTTCATAATACACTTAATACAGTGCAATCACCTCTGACAATTGCTATCAATTCAGGGCCTTCGAGTTACTTGCAGAATTAAAGTTAATTTCAAGATTAATGTTACAAGATTTTTTCCCAATTTGAAAATAAAAAAATTTACAACTTCACTTTGATAGAAATCTAAAATCTACAGGAAGTCAGGAACATCAAAATCCTTTGCTGTTAATAATCCTGACAAACTTCAAATTAAAGAAGTGACATAAACTTTTGTCAAAATACAGAAATTCAAAACAAGGAAGATGGAAGTTAATGTACTGCCCCACAAAATAAAGATATACAAGGTGGTATGTTATTTTATTTCCATAAACTTGCATTGATGCAGACACTGTTCAAAAGGTGAGTAACTGGACAGCAGATGTTGTTACTTACTCTGAGAGCAGGATTTGCATCAGGATGAAAAACAGAAAGAGCACTTATGGCATTAACAAGCACACCCATGGGGTGTGCATCATGTGGCATTGAGTGTATGATATCCTACAAAACAAATGTCAGAGATACCATTACTCAGATAAATAACCTCATATTTCATTAAAAGAAACAAACAACATGGTCTCTCTCCCTTACATGATCACTACATCCATAAGCTTGTCCAGTATAACACAAATCAGTCTGGAAAATTCACGAGTGATCTTCTATGACATGCACTATTGTTCTAAATTTGCTTTTCAGTCATAAGTCATAGTCAAATCCTACTTCAACCAAAAAAAGAAGAGATAGTGAAAAAAAGAACACATCTTTCAGAAATAAAGATTTTTTTCAGAAAACCCAACTAAAAAGTTATTGCACAAGATTTCTCTCATATAACGATATAATATACCATGGGCATACAAAATTCCAACCAGTAATACAACTGGTAGTTGTTTACAAATCTAAAAACTCACTGACTAAAACAAAAAAGTTATCAACCAGGAGATGAGATTTTGGGATCATAAAACCACAGTAAGTGTTATTATAGATACAGCATAAAGGCTCACCAAAACTCCTTGTGGAACAGCTGAATGCTGAGATATAGCAAACGTCCATTCTGCTAACTGACTTTCAGAAGGCAAACTTCCATACACTAAAAACAGAGAAAGATGGAGTAAATAAAAAGTTCAGAAAAAGTCATGCTATGCCTACATAGAAATAGGTAATCAACAAGAATAGATGCATGCGTCTTCACTTACATAAAATTTCAGTTTAAGCTAAGTATCAATTAAAATGTTTTATCCACTTACAAACAAGTGGCATGGAAGCCACATATACACACAGTAAAATGCAATACTCACTTATGAGATAGGACACTTCCATAAAAGTACTTTTCTCCGCCAACTCCTCAATTGGATAGCCTCTATACCTAAGAATCCCCTCATCGCCATCAATATAACTAATTGTTGATCGAACTGGAGCTGTGTTTAAATAGCCAGGATCATAAACCTTTAGTCCCTTGTCATTCTTCCCACTCGATATCTGCAAATAAAAAGAATCAGATGATTTCAGCATGTACGTATGACTATAACAGTATGTTTTGGGGTAAACAGCTTAATTACGATGAGGAATTAGATACCTTCTTGAGGTCAGTAGCTTTGACAGAGCCTTCTTTGGAGACCTGAATCTGGTACTTTTTGCCGGTTCTCTCGTCGATGATGGTCAAGGTGCCGTTGAGGTTGACCGGCGGCGACTGAGCAGAGAGACGTTGAGGGTGCAGCACGTGATCGATTTGTTCTTCCGCATAGTCAGAGGGACGTAGGTGAGCGGTGAGCATGGCCAAACGCCCACGTGCAAGCACCGTCGCCGCTTCTGATTCCCTCGCCATTTTCTCTTTTCAGAAGAATTGAATTTCAGAGGCAAAGACAGATGATAATTGGAAATTTTGGATTAATTCTTGAAGAAGAAGAAGAAGAAAACAAGGTATGTTACTCCCTTGCAAAAATTAAAATAAATGAATGAATGGATATACACGCAATTTGATGCATGTGCTTCTACCTCTTTGTTTGTGACTAAAATGTAAATTTACATAGAATAGTGATAATAAAGAAACAAAATGATACCTGTTAAACATAGTATCAACAACTTCAACAGCGAACAAAGTTGATCCAATTCGTAAAGATCGAATTCAATCAATTCATATTCATAAAGATATAATTTGAAATTCTGTTGTCGATGTGAAGATTTTGTTTATAAATGATCTATAAAAAGTTCAAATCTCGTTGTTAATATGAAAATTTTGTTGGTGGATGAAATGTAATAAATTCAAATTTTGTCAGGGACGTGATGATTTTGTTTGGTGAATTATCTGGAAGTATTTTATAAGTTAAACGTTCATACACCTGTCTGAACGAAGTATTGCTAGAAAATAAATTATTTTAATAAGTAATCTGGTTGATTATTATTATAATTAATTATATAAAATCTATTTTGTTTTAGATATATTAAATAAAAATAATTTAAAATAATATATTTTATTTAAATTATAAAAAAGTCTTTTTTATAATAAATTTATTTGTAATGCATCTTTGTAAATTCGTCAAAGATGCTAACATTAATTTTGATGAAACCTAAAAAAGATCAATGCTATCAAATATATCTGGTAAATTGTGTACTAAATATATTAGTCGTTGATTTTATTTTTCTTCAGAAACTTTATTTTTGTATTGATTAAACAGATAAAATTAAAATAGTTAATTTATATTTAAAATAATTAATTATTAAAGAAAAAATAAAAATTAAAGTGAATTAAAAATAACTTGATAACTTTTAGTCATATATTTCATATTTTACTTTGACTTTTTTAAAAAATAAATACTATAAAATAATTTCTAAATATTACCAAACATGATTGAATAGTTATTTTCATAATTTTTTAAAATAATCACAAAAAATAATAATTCTCAAACACATATTTTTATTTTATTTTTATTTGCATCTTGTAATATAAACTAACAAATATTTTATGCATTATATGGCTACTTTTAAATATTAATACTAAAAATATTGTAAAATTTTATTTAATTGATAAAAAATTATAATTAAAATATAAAATCCACGCCTTCAAAAAAATTTAATAGATAAAAATCTTACTTATTAGTGATCTATAAATATCTCATTATTTAATGATGATTAAAAAAAATGATGCATTGACTCAAGAAATTTAAGAAAATAAATGTTTTTTAATTAAATAACTAATTAAGGAGGTTAAATATTAACTTGACATGTGTTATAAAATAAAGAAAAAAAAAGTATCTATAAAATCCACAGCAGTTGTGCCATATGACCATATATAAAATCCACAGCAGCACGAAGCCAGGTAGAAGCTGACAGTTCCGTGCCACCCAAGAGAGAAGAAACGGCCATCTCGAGCTTAAGAATGGGGGATACCAATTCCTAATATTTCAACATCTCAACCAATACAAAATCAACGACCATGATGCATGTCGAAAAGGAACAAGAAGACAGGGGACCATTTTTTTTGACGGATAAAACTATTTTATAATGAATGAAGGAATATTTATATAATTTTAGTATATGCTTTTATTATTTAAAAAAGAATATTTTTAAATTCTTTTAAATAAATTGATAAAAACAAGTGATCATTTATCTAAAATAATTTAAACTTGATACGTACTTAAACCGAAAATCATTAAGATTGGTTACATGAGAAATTTGAAATGAAAGTAATTAAAAAAAAAAAAAACTGGTTAGAAAATGTCTGAAAACTAGTCTAGTAGAAGTTGGAAGGCGCGATACCGTTTGTAGGATTGACACATGGTACAAAGACGTGGCGACCGTTATCCTTCGGTTCTTTTTGGATTAGAGCAATTGCTATTTTTAGCCTAATGAACAATGAATGTGGTAATCCTTTTCTTTTTGAAGTATGAGTGTGGTTGCTCTCAACTCAATCTCGTAATCCCATGCAACGTAAATCCTGTTTTGTTTTGGGGTGCGTGAATGCTTAATATTATTAAAATGAATTTAATACCATACACAGTTACGTGTTATATTGTAGTATCTTTTGTCTCCCTTGCAATGTTGTAATCTTTTATTAATGGGTATCAATAAAGTTTAATATAATTAAAAAATAGCATTCTTTTATACGTATGTTGATGAAAGTTTAAGTTTTAATTATGTGCAAATTTTTTAATATATTTTAAGGAATATATATTAAAATAATAAATAAATATTTATTTAAAATTATGATATTTGATGTTATTAATATATTAGATTATATAACTTTTAATAAAAATTTATTAAATATTCTTAAATATATGGTGGAAGAACTGTTTTTTAAATGACATTTTAATTCAAACTGTGTATTAAAAGAAAGTTTTTGTTAAGAGTTAGTTTTATCATAAAAAGAATTAATAGAGTAAAATTTTATTTAAAATTGTAATATATAATATTGTTAATATATTAAAATTCATATTTTTTAATAAAAATTTACTATATATAAATTTTTGTTATGTATCATTACACATATTTACACAAAAATTATTTAAATAAAGTTCTAATTTAAATTTTGTATATTAAGTGAAAGCTTTCTTTAAAAGTTAATTTGATCATAATATACTATATTATGTCAAATAGTAATTTGATCATACTATAGGTTTTTTTAACTCAAATAGAATAGGGGTGATAATAAGTTTAATATATATATATATATATATATATATATATATATATATTCTCAAAATATTTAAAATGGTAAGATAAATATTTATTTGGTAAAATTATATATAAAGAAATATCCATTTACCTGTATAATATATATATTATGAGAAAAAATAACTTATTTTAAAAGTAAATTTATCATAATTTATTTTGTTTAATATTTTTTAAATAGTTAAATTTTATCAATTTAATAATTAAATTAATATATTTCATTATATAGATTATGTTAATAAAATTTTATAAAATTTAAAAAAATTTTGATATTTTTTTATATTACTTTATTTTAAAGGATAATATATGTTGATTTAAATTTATTTAATAAAATATTAAAATATTTTTAAATTTTATAAACATAATTTATATAATAAAATATATTAATTTAATGATTGGATTGATAAACTTTAATCATATAAAATGAGGAATTCAGTTATTTAAAGAGTAATTTTAGTTAGAGTAACTCTATTTAATAACTTGTATAAACAATTAAATTTTATCGATTCAATTATTAAATTAATAAATTATATTATATAGATCATTTATATAAAATTTTATAAAATTTAAAAAAGGTTAGATATTTTATACAATAAATTTAAATTAATAGATATTATAAAAAATATTTTTTTTATTAATAAATATATATATATTAATAATTTCTTTCACTTTTGATCTTTCTATTTTGATATATATGGAATTTTTATTTTTATTTATTTTTAATAGTAATTTTAATCCTTTTACTTTAAAATTTTAATTCTAATAATTTTATTCAAACTAAAGTTTTCATATCATTATATTTTATTTAATTTTTTTAAGGTATTTATGATGGTATTGAAACATGAAATAATTTTAAAAATTTTAAAATTAAAAATTTTGATAAATTAAATATTTTTATAAGGTACAATATTAGAGTTTGAAAGGGAAAATTTTTATATTTTAATTTTATTTTGGGTTAAAAAATTATTTTTATTAATAATGAGTTTTGAACAAAGATAATTTAGTCATTTTAATTTTTAAAAAATTAAAATTATAATATAAATTATAAATTTTTCATGAAAAGATATAATTGAGTATAATATTAAAATAAATTTATATAATTAAAATAATAAATATATAGCTAAAATTTAAAATGTTTATAAAACATTTTAATTACTTAAAAGTTAAAATTATTAGTTGACAAGTCTGTTCAATTTTTTTTTAATTTTTTTGCTAAAATTGTTTATTTTAGTAGTTACTAATACCTTTTAGATAGTTACTTGCGTTTTCTAAAAATATACTTCATGTAATTTTTATATTTTTTATTTTTTAGCTAAAATATTTTTTATTTTTATATTTAATATATTTTATAATATAATCCTTTATTTATTTATTTATTTTTATAAATTTAATATTATTTTATTCTTTCATGATAAGATTACTAATTTTGATAAATATTATTTTATATTATCATAAAATAATATATTTTAATATATACTATTTATTTTAATTATTATGTTATTTATTTTATTTTATTAAAAATATTGAACCATTTGATAAAAAGATAAAGTTATAAAATATTTAATTTTAAAAAAAATTATTTAAAATTTATTTATATAAAAATTAAAGAATTTTTAAATTTTTTTAGTTAATTAAATTTTAATATATTTTTATCATATTTTAATCTATATTTAACTATATATTTATTTATCATTTTATATTTATCAATTAGTTTAACAACTAGTTTTACCAAATTTTTTTGATTCATTTGATAATTTCTTAACTTTTAGCTTTTAAGTAACTTCTAACTTTCATTTTTTATTTTTCAACTAGCTGTACAATTTTTAGCTAATTTATCTTCTAGTTTTATCCAACACATTCCAAAACTAAAGTTTACGTACTTTAATTAAAAATTTAGAATTGAAATGATGTTTTAAAATTTCTTAATCAAAATTTAGACCTATAATTTTATTTAATGCTATTTATTTTACAATGATATATATTTTATTATTTTGTAAAAATATGTTAAAGAAGACCAAAAATAATATTTTAGTTAACTAAGCTGCAATCAACACAGCCAAATATAGATACCCAACGAGTACGAATATAAGGATTAAAATTGTTATTTATGTGGATATGGTGAGATGGGAATAGATAATGGTCAAATTTTAACATGTAGACATGAAGACATAATATAATATTCAACTTAAATCTTACCCACTTTCATTTCTAAAATAAATTCCCTTCTTCAAAAATATTAGTGATGTGGATAAAAGAAGAATGTTGCACTCTTCTTATAATGATGTATACGAACTTTTATTCTTAAATACCGTGACAGGCAAAACCTATCACTGCGTTAATGGGGTCGAGTTCAGTCATGAAAACTGAACATGATGTGGCTTTGAATAGAGTTTAAGTTGCACTTTAGTTAGCTCTAGTCAACATGATATTAGATAATATTTTAAGATGCTATGTTTTAAAAATAAAGTTATAAAAAAAATACTTGATAGTGATACTACGCATCATTGGTTCAAGAATGAGATTGAGGAGATCAGAACCATGTTTGCATTGTAGTGGAAGGTTTAGGTAGTTTATGTTTTCCTATCCAATGTTACCAAAAAGAAAACTTAAATTATGTTTCACATAATATAATAATATTTCTATGTTGAAATAATTTATTTTGAAATGTATTTTTAAATATTATAACAATTATTTATTTTTTTCTCTAAGATTTTTATTTGGTTCAGAGAAAATATTAGATTGGAGCGCAGAAATTATAGCATAATGTACACATCTCTGTTTAAATATGAAATTGGGTCAAGATCTAAAAAATTGACCCGTGGGGTTCAAGCCCAGTTTACAGGCTATTTTAAACAGGAACCCATGAGAAAAAAGAATATTGGGTTGGGTAAACGCAGATAAGGAGAAAAAGAAGTGTAAAATTTAAGATTTCCAGGCGAGAGGGAATGGACCAAGTGTAAAATGAATTGATTAATAGGTCTAGCAAGAAGGTAGGTTGGTTGCGGCAGGGAAGTTGAAGATGGGGGACGAGGAAGAGAAGGCAGTGTTGGAAGAAGTGTTCGGGCCATCGTCATCCGATAGTGAAGAGGGATCCGATTCAGATAGCGAGAGTGAGTGTAAGTGGGAGACGATCGAGGAAGTGAAGGGTCTATGGGTGTGCACTCACTTCCTTTCTCCTCGCCAACAATGGCGCTTGCTCGCAGCCATCCAAGCCGAGAACTGGTTCTCCCAACCCTCCTTCAACCAGGCCATGCGCTTCGGCCTCCAACATCTTCCCCCTTGGGCCATCCGTTTGGCCCATTCCATCCGCCGATCCGTTCTCGCTTGCGGCCCACATCGCTTCCCCCTCCCGCTCCATCTGCTGCAGAGAGAACCGCTGTTTGACCAAATGATCGCCAATGTGTACCAGCCTGGCGAAGGCATATGCGCTCACGTTGACCTCTTGCGCTTCGACGACGGCATCGCCATCATCTCCTTGGAATCCTCCTGCGTCATGCATTTCACTCCTCAATCCGACGCTGCCGTTTCGGTTCCCGTTTTGCTCACCCCAGGCTCCTTGGTTCTCATGTCAGGGGAAGCTAGGTACGGTTGGAAGCACGAGATTAATCGGAAACCAGGTTTTCAGTTATGGCAGGGACAATCATTGACTCAAACCAGACGCACCTCCATTACCCTCAGGAAACTGGGCTCCTCCTCCAATCCCTGATCCCAAACTCAACTCTTCCCATTTTAACTTTAATCTTTATTATTATTCACCGTGCAAAACGAATTCTATAATAATAATAATAACAATAAAATTAAAATTAATAGCAGTAAGTATTTTATCTATCCTATTCGGTGTTTTTCGATTTGGTACCGAAGGCGATGAAATTGACGCCGATATCGTCTGATAAAGACCATCGTCCTGTCACCGGGTTATACACAAATCCTGCCATTTCCTCCACCTGTGCATGTGCAATGCAGTCAAAAAGGTCGTCAAAATAATCGCCAGGTAAAGAAAATGTGTGACAAATAAAATCAAGGCTTACATTGATTCCGGCGCGTTGCAGGATGAGGACTAGTTCCTCTGGAGTAAGAAAACTCGACCACTGATGCGTGCCTTTCGGAAGCTGCCAAGTTTCAATGCAAAGTTAAATATGAAATGCAAATTCTAGAGTGCAAGGCGCGCTTCCTCTATTTTATTCTAATTCTAAATATTCATTATATCAATTGTAATACTTTTCCCGTACACTTTCGATCAATTTTTTTTATCAATGTGTTACTGTTTGATTAAGTCAAATGCAACGATAATAAAAATGTCTCTGAAGATAACTCAAGTCGAGATGATCCAACATAAGGAGTAACTACAATGTAAACCACTAGGTTTCAAAGAATTGCCAATAGGATGTAGGATCCCAAATTTGTCGAATGAATTTAAGAACAATACCCAACGGAGAATGTATTCTGCAGCGACAATGGCAGTTGCATAGGCCCTCATAGAACGATTAATTGTTGATATGACAGTAGCTCCATCTGGAACTGTTAAAGCTGAAAGAGATTTGCAGAACTCTGCAGGATCTGCAACGTGCTCAATCACCTGGCAAAAATTCAAAGCAAGTGATGTGGATAAATTCTCTAGACCTGGAATACACAATCACCGATCATTACAAGGTCTAAATTAATTTTGAAAAAAAAAAAAACTTTGACTTATTCTATAAAAGGAGGTCAACTCAACCATGCATCTCAGTGATGCATGAACATTAGGCGGATCTGTGCTAGACCTATGTTCATCTCTATTATCTATTCTCTAGCAGCTTTATGCAGTTATTATCCAGCATTAATCAGAATGTGTGCAGTGTGCCCCGAATTTCTTTAACTAGTGACTTGTGTGATTGACGATGATTAAAATGACGATGACAATGATGTGCTGTTGGACTTGGACGTCAGGCAAGTACTTGGTACCAGCAGTATACAACATCACAAACAATAGTCTTATCTCACCAAGTAAAGTCAGCAGCGTATATCATAAGACACCAGCTGTATATGCAAAACAAAAATGCCAGATGACACAGCAACTCATACTTCTTTTTAAACCACCAATGTCTTAGTGTTTTATTAACCTGAATATCATATCTGGGACTTGTGCCATGCATTTGGGCATGTCCAACGCAAGATGCAAACTTCAGTGCATACTGCTATCATATCTAAGATTTCACACTAAATGTAATACACATTGTATCTTTATACATGAACGGATGAGCCCGCGTTTATATACTCTAACGAGCAAGCACACAACCGCAAGGGAGGGGGAGGTGGGGGAAGAGAGAGTACCTCCAAGGCCATAACTGCATCGAATTTTCTTCCTTCTTCAACTAGCTTCTCTGGTCAGTCAAATTAAGTGAGTTGTAAAACACAGTGCAGAATACCCAGAAACAAAATGACAACTGTAAACAAACAAGGCAAATGCAAGCTATTTTTACAATGATTACCAAAGGCATCATAGATGTACAAGAGAATTTAATTTTTAACAAGCATGCTACCTAATTAGCATGCAAAACATTGGATGGACATCACCAATGAAAACAAGAATTCTTCCAACTATAGAGAGAATAAAGTAATAAGTATATGTAACAACTGTTTTATTTGTAACTCATTCTCCAACTTGAGTGGTTCAGTATGTAGAAGAATAACACCTTGTTTAATGAGAAACAACAAGTGATACTGAAAATTTTTCTTTAATTTAAGACGCTATTGGGAAGAAATAAGATCAAAGCAAAAAAAGGGTATAGTATCCAAAATGTCAATATTCTACTTTTGACTTTTCTCCAGCCCTATAGATTCTGAGTTAAGATAAATAACATAAAATGGTAATTAACCGCAAGGTGCAAGAATAACAAGAAGAACCCTAATCACAAAAGCCAGTAGGAAGTGAAAATATTAAACTTCTTCATGCCAATGTCACAATCTCATATATTTTGAAACTCTAAGCTGTCCATCAAAGGTCTGCAATCCATGGAAAGACTACTCAGAAAAATAGATAAAAGGAAATTATGCAAATCAGGCTTATACTTCTTATCAAGATTTTGTGCCAAACAGCAAGAGCACTTAAAAGAAAAGGTAGGGCATTTCAGCAATAGCTTCCAAATAGAAGCAGACTTAAAGCATGCACGTCATGGATGTAAAATAGAGGTTACAAGAATGCTTCAAGATACGCATATGTACCAGCTGTTGTGCAACAAAACTCGATAGATGATGTTGCTGGATCCAAACCCTGTTGACAGGAAATAATAAGCTGTCCAGCTAATGGTGAGGATGGAATTACTAAGTTAGCAACAGCTTCCACCAATATACAATAATCAACTTGGAGGACAACACTGACAAATTTAAAACTGGAAACAACTATTGCAAAATATCAATAGTCAAATTATACAATAAGCATACAGCATGAAGTTGAGCAATCTTGATATTCTTCTCTACAGCATCAACACCCGTCACAGTAGCTCCCATGCGAGCTAATGGCTGATAAACAAAAGAGAAGCGTAGCTATAAAATAACCGTAAAAAAAGAGTACAAATTTGCAATTAAAAAAATAACGATATTAATACTCTATAAGCAAACAGGAGGAGAACATGCACCAAAGAAAGAATTTAGATTTCCATAATTCTAGCTACCAAATATGGTCACCTCCAAACCCAACATTCCCAAGCGATTAAGGTAAAAAATAATACTTCCTCCTCCCCCCCCCTCCCCTTTCAAAAAAAAAAATATTATTGACCAGAAGACAAAAATGAAAAGACCTTTTCCAAACATTACAAGTAAAGAGAGAAAAGATATACCTCAGAAAGAATTCCACCTCCACAACCTACATCAACAATTTTAAGTCCTTCAAGGGGTTTAGCACTATAAGGGTCCTTCCTGAGACAAGGGAAATCTAATTATTATCTGAATAATATCCCAAAGAGACAAAATAAAAATTAAACCTATTATCAACAACATAACTTTTCTCCTTTTTGTTTTTCTTCTGGTATCTTTATGTGGTTTATGTCAAAATAATTCAGTTAACACTTTTTTTGTGAGCAAATACTTCACTAGAGTCATCTTCTTGCATATCCTTATATGATTATATTTGATTCAAGGGGTTTACTTTGTATCAATCATTTTCTGAAGCCTTACAACCAAATTTCTACCAATGCATGTGTAGCAAATACCAAGTACTATTGATTTTATAAGTTATAACTATTACATGACGGTGCTATAAGATTAATGTATAAAGGCATTAGCTTAGAATAGCGGCTTGGAATCGGGCCTAATACAGCCAGATTATGTCTTGAACCCACTAAATTCCATCGGAAAAAAATGGAATTAAAACAAAGTAGAGATTATAGCACATTCTACCAAAGTAACTTGAAGAATAAACATCCTGTATACTCAAAATGGAGTAGTTTTACATGAGTGTTCTGGGTTCCAACCTCATAGTTTTCCATATTGCAAAAAAAAATGGAGTAAACAAGGGCTAAATGAAAGATGAGGCTTACATAAAATGTCGACATAGTGCAGACCGGATGAAAGCAAGTCTTGTAGGATTCATCACATGCAATGGTTTAAACGGCCCTTCAGAATCCCACCTATTTACATCAACGAATTGTCAAACAGACGTCATCCATATTCCTCAACTAACATATACATTGCAAATTTATGCACACGATAGCAAAATAATGAATAAAATCACCCCTTGAAAAGATTTACGCAATTTTTTGGTTGTGTCTATAACACCCAAGTTCAGGAGCTTTCAATTCTTAAGGTTCCAGCGTCATTATTAGAAAAGGATAGTAAATTTCGCAATCTCCAAACTCCAATTGCAAAAAACAAAACCCAAATTCTGAATTTATTTTTTTGTGATTGGATTTCCGGGAGCAATCAGAGTCCAGAGACTCCAAAATCGAAATCTCACCAGGTATCAGCAATGGCAGCGAACTTGGCGAGCTCATTGTTCTTCAAGGATGAGGGACGCGAAGGTTGTTTAGCTTGTGGTTGAGGCAATGAAGCATCGGAGAAGCACCTAGTGTTGGGGAGAGGCTGAAAACGATGGTGAAAAATGCGGTGGACGGTGACGCGATTCAGGTTTCGGAGATGATTGGAAGCCATAGCAATGGTTCCGCGGGAAAGTGCTCAGAACATCCTCTTTTCCGTCGTTCACGCTTTAGCGAGGAAGACCCGTGCCTGTGAATCTGTCGGAGCTCCTATTCTTGACCCGACCGTTAGAAACGGGTAACCCGGTTCAATAGGTCACCATCGTGCTGGATTGGATTGAGTGGACACGATGCGTTGGGCTACAATCCTTCATTATGTTTCATTATAAGTCTATAAAAAAAAACAAAAAAAAATGTGAAAAATAGTATAACACCTTACAAGAAATTAAAACTACACATTCCCATTTTGTGTCTCCTAACTTAATTGAACTTTTTTGTTTGTGCTTTGAAAACTTCCATTTCCGATATGCAAGTTTTTTTTTTTTAAATTACATTCTAGTGTTTTGTGAATCTCATAATGTAAGGCGTCATTTAATTTGTAAATTTTTTATTTTTTTAATTTAAAATTTTAATATTATAAATAGTTAATTAAAAATAAAAAATAATTTTTTATTTTCATTATTTCTTAAATAAAATGTTAAAAATTAAAAATAAAATAAAAATAAGGTAGACATTTTATAAATCAAAATAAAAATATTTTTTAAACCATACACCACCTATATCAATGTATATCTAATAAGTTAATTTGAGTTAATTTATGAAAATATTATATTCTAAAATTAAGCTATGGAATGTTATTTTGAGATATTTTAAAAAATATTTTATTTATATTTAAAATTCTCGATAATCTTTTTAAAAACTTTGAGAATAATTTAAATGTGTTTAAATTAAAATATATTTTCAAAAATATATATTTCCATCTCAAAATATCCTTACTATATGAGATATTATTTAAAATTTATTTTAATAAATCTGACAAAAAATTAAGTGATTATTAGCCTTTTCCCAAGATAAGTTCCAGTTGGTTTTTCTAAATTATGCTCAATAGGTTGGACATATTTGAATACTGTGAAGGGAATTTACTAGCAAATTTTAACACATAAAACTTGTCAATAGAGTATATGTCAAACATCATTCACTAGTTCATTTGTTTTATAAGGAGTTATGCAAAAGGGAAAAGACCAAAACACAACAATATAAGTCCAATAAACTATACTTCTGCTATAAGGATTGTGTAAAAAAAAGTATGTCATTTCAGTTTTTAAACATGTTTTTATTTATAATAGAAGAACTTTGTGAAAGAAGAAAAACATGAAATCATAACTAAATAGTAAATGAGAATGAAATCAATCCATACAAAGGAGGAAGCATGGATATTGGGCTGCCAACATTTTGGCATCTAAAATGCACTATTGCTACACCGACCAAAGATTTCGATACTTGGCTTTCTATGTCTTTCTTTTTACCTTAAAAAATCACCGAGGACACGCTTAGGTGATATAAATAAGTATTTAACAAACATTTTGGTTTAAGAACTCATAGAGTCAAGGTCTATATCTTTTATGAAGAACTAAGATTGTAGAAATAGCATTGCAAAGCTTCAATTCATCACTATAAAAACACTTTATTTCATGCCCGTTTCCATTTTGATGCATTACTCAAATAGGAAGGGATTATATCGCTGAAGACTACTGCACATGCCTAAATCACAAATAATTTTAAGGATAATTGACTAAGATCATATATTTTCACAAACAAATCACTGATATGCTGCTGTTTTTATATATACTGTTGAATTAATGTAGTTTTTTATTTTTTGTGATCTCAAAACTACTGCAAACATTTTTTTGCAGTAAATAATTTATTCCTAAATGTTGAAAATTGTTACAGAAAATATTATCCAAATCATGTTTATGTTATATTTTTAGTTAAAATGGGCATTCAATAGTCATTGCTACGCGTTTAATTAGGCATATCATTCTTCAACATCATAGAGACTCTTAACGAATGTGTATCCTGATCTAGCAATTTTTTACTTTTTTTAGCTTTAGGTTTGCAATTGTATGAACCTTCAAAAGCTTTGGGTTGGAATATGGTATGAATTGTATACACGTGGTTGAGAATTCTGATAAAAAAAATGAATTACTGAATATATAACTCTATTTTAATTATTAAAAATTTAATATTTTAAATTATAAAAATAAAATTAAAAATTTGATAAAAATTCAAGAACTAACAACTAATTTTACCAATTATTTATATAAATATATCCATTAACCTATAACCTATTGAAATTATATACAAATTTATTTTAAAGGTCTTATTAACTTTTAAAAAAAAAGTTTTACTACCAACAGAAATTTTTTTAATTTGTAGCACATTTATAAAATATTATTTCAATTCTTAGAAAACTTACACAAAAAAAAAAACTAGGAGTTTAAGTTTTAAATTAGAAGATGGAAAAGAATATATTTTAAAACCTATATCAAACTGGGTTTAAGGAATTTTGATTGCTATCAACCGCCAGGGTTCTTTCTTCATAATTGTGTCAATATGTTTTAACGATTTTAAAAATCGTCCGAAAATTACGATTTAAAAATCACAGATTACTTCATAATTGTGGCAATATTTAATTTAATAATATATTCTAAAATTATTATTTTTATGAAAAATATAATCTTAATTCGGGCTTATTACACTCAAATAAAAGCAATTGAATCTTAAAAAAAAAAATCTTAATCGGTGCACTAAGAATGTAGAAAAGTGTAGTACACTATTTTTTTAATGTAAAAGAATTCTCAACCGTCAAAT
This sequence comes from Canavalia gladiata, assembly GCA_037954105.1. Taxonomy (NCBI): domain Eukaryota; kingdom Viridiplantae; phylum Streptophyta; class Magnoliopsida; order Fabales; family Fabaceae; genus Canavalia; species Canavalia gladiata. Next base: position 2,497,688 of record CM075664.1, read on the forward strand.
TAAAATATAAAAAAGTATAAATTATTTTTGGGTATATAATAATATTATTACTCTATATAGTTTTGTTAATTATCTTTTGAATCATAAAATTATTTAGAATAAAATCAATATAAAACTGACACAATATGTGAAAAATTAATAAATCAACACACCGATAAAATTGATAAATTTAAAACTATAATTTTTATTTTTAATTATATAAAATTTATACTATTTTTTAATATTTTTAATAATTCATATATTATAAATATTTTAAAAATAAAATTTAATTAATATTTATGTACTATAGTGTAATTATTGTTAAACTTTAAATCGATGGTGCAACGGATTTAATTTTAAAAATCTTGATTATTTTAATAATTTGTGTTTAAAATTATATTTTTTTCCAATCACCCGTTTTAAACTTGCAACACGGATTAGGTTGAGATCTTGTAAAAGTTTAATCCACTTCAACCTTCTGGATTTTTTTTTTTTATAAATTCAGACTATTTTCATTTCACTTGAAAAAATCTCCAATCTACACGGATAGAAAAATGTAAAAAGAAATTCTTAATTATTTTCACCATTTTGACATTAGTTGTTATTTTGAACAATCATCCTTATTAATGAATTGTTTTTTCTGGTCATCAGTGAGCTGGGGAGGTGGAATATGTGAATGTTAGTTATTTAATTTTATTATTATTAATATAATATAAAATAACATTATCTGATTTAATTTTTATAAAGAACATTAAATATATAAAAAATAATTAGAAAAATCTATTATACTCTTATTGTATCATTATCCAACTTTATTATCTTATTTTTTATATTATTCAAATTAACAAATTAATTTTATATTTTTAACATTAAATTATTTTAATATAAAAAATTAAATTATTAATAAATAAATATAATCAAATAACTGTCTATTCAATTATATAAATGTATAGTCAAATAATAAAGTTAAAATATAAAAAAGTTGAATGAATTTATTAAAAAATTAAATTATTCTATCTAAATAAAATATTTTAAAGAAAAAATTAATTAGAAATAGTTTAAATTTTATTTATTTTAAATTATTTAAAATATTAAAAAAATATGCAAATCCTGGCTTAAATTAAAATAAAACAATATTATAAAAATTTGTTGGAAGAAATTATAAAAGCATTACTTTCTCTATTTCAAATCGGTTAATGTTTAAGATTTTTTATGAAAACAATAAATATTTTTAAAAGTAAAATAATTTTATTATTGAATAAGATTAATCACTAAAACATTGACTCAGAAAATATTAATATTTTTTTTTGAAAAAGTACTCAAATGAAAAAAAACTAAAAAAAGAAAAAATTAAAAGGTAAGAAGGAGGGTGGAGGTTGCTGGAGGCATTGGCGAATGCGGTGTTGAGTGTTCACAATGAGAGTATGAGAGTGTGGTTAGAGAGTTAGAGTGCGTAGAAAGGCAATGACGTCAAGATTTGAAGTAGTCATTTTGTGACTGACACATAGAAAGAAAGAATCCGATCCTCTCTGCAAAAAAGCAATCATTCCCTCTACCTCTCTCTCTCTCTTTTCCATTCTCTCATTCTTATCCTATGCGTGTTTGTTCATTATAAACCCAATACACCGATATTCTTCCCAATCCCTCACTCGCGCCTCATTCCCACTCTTCACTTCTGCAATGGAACAAAAGAAATTGCACCCTCGCTTTTCCCTCGGCAGGCAATCCTCTTTGGCGCCAGAACGTGACCTCGCCGCCGCCGCCCAGCCGTCGGAGGTGCTGGACCCCGCCGTTCGATTGATGTACTTGGCCAACGAAGGGGACTTGGATGGGATTAAGGAGCTCCTGGACGCAGGGAGTGACGTTAATTTCAGAGACATCGACGACCGTACCGCTCTCCACATCGCCGCCTGTCAGGGCCTTACCGACGTCGTCGATTTGTTGCTCCGGCGAGGCGCCGATGTCGATCCCCAAGACCGCTGGGGCAGCACCGTAATTTCAGCTTTCTTCTTTTAACTCTGACCTAATAATTGACTGATACTGATACGAATATTGATACTAATTCTGGATTGTTTAATAGCCTCTGGTTGATGCAATGTACTACAAAAATCACGACGTTGTGAAACTTTTGGAGAAGCATGGTGCAAAACCCCCGGTTTGTGTGTTATTTTTCATTTCCTTCTTGTTCTTTGATGCAAAATTGTTTATGTGATTTCACCTAACTGCATAAGCTTTTAGGATAATTGATTTATGACATTGTAACGGAGGATTTATGAACAATTGGTTTAGAGTTGTACCCTAAAACCTCCATTCTTCTGATTAAATGTTAATTTCAGCGCCGAGGGGCCTAACACTTCAAGCTTTTAGAATAGTAGTTGGTTTACGACATCGCGTTGCATTTTGCTAACATTTATTCTCTCTTCCTCTCTCTCCCCCGTTGTCTTGTAGATGGCTCCCATGCATGTCCAGAATGCTCGTGAAGTTCCAGAATACGAGATTGATCCTTCTGAACTTGATTTTACTAATAGTGTTTGTATAACAAAGGTAAACTTCTAAGTTTCCGTTCTCGATATTGTCAGTAGTGTTTTGTAACTTTCCTTGATTTCTCCTTTTGTTTTGGCATGTTTTCCTGAGAATTGGGAACGCTTCTAAAGCTAGGAAACTTGTAAAGTGAAAAAGTAAGGGTATTTTCATGGTTGATTTAAAGTAGGTTAATTTATGAGGTGATTTAATTTAAACTAACGGTAAATACTACTTTCTCACTTTACACATTTCTTCACTTAGAGAAGCCAAATCCAGTCTCCTGAGTCACCGTCACCCTTGCTCATTTTTCCACTGCATACTTTATATTGAATATTTTAGGGAACTTTTCGGATTGCGTTATGGCGTGGAACTGAAGTTGCTGTCAAAACACTTGAGGAGGAAGTTTTCACTGATGATGATAAAGTGTGGGTTGGTCTAACGATGCAGTTGTTTTATCCATATCAATTAGATTACTCAGTTCGCAGTTTTTTTCTCATAGTGTTTTTTCTTTAATTCTTTTTGTTGACTGTCTCTCAGAAAGGCATTTCATGACGAGCTTACATTACTACAGAAAATAAGGCATCCGAATGTGGTCCAGTTTTTGGGTGCCGTAACACAAAGCAACCCAATGATGATTGTCACGGAATATCTACCCCAGGTTAGTGTTGATCCTGCACTGGTTATAATCATTTAGATTTGTACAGAGTGGTTATGTCCAATTTATGAGGAAAGTATTTTAACTTTTAAAGAAACGGACTAATCACAAGAGGTATGTTGAGGGTGTGTTCCTATTATTTCTCTTTTTAACAATTTGGAATGGATTATCACCTTTTTTTCAGGGGGATCTTTGTGCCTATTTGAAGCGGAAAGGTGCATTAAAACCAATAACAGCTGTGAAGTTTGCACTTGATATTGCAAGGTCTGTCAGGAGCTTTCATATTATGAATAAATCACTTGCTTTCTGTTGGTTTGTGAGAAAACAAGCTTCCTAATTATTTTGATTTTGAAGAGTTGAATATTAAATATTTTTTTATATTTAAAGCGTGCTATTTGATATTTGTGATAAATGCAATATTTTAATATATATTTTGCAGGGGAATGAATTATTTGCATGAACATAAACCGGAAGCCATTATACATCGAGATCTTGAGCCTTCGTATGTTTTCTGTTCTCCTGCCCTGTGTAGTTGATTTTAATATTCTTCCAGCATGTGTATGAAGTGTTATGGATTTTTCAGTAGAAACATGCATTGTTCATTCATTCTTGAATGATTGAAACTGTTTAAAGTCTCTTCATTGTATATGAGTAAGACAACAGAAATATACTGCGGGATGATTCTGGGCATCTGAAAGTTGCAGACTTCGGAGTTAGCAAGTTGCTCAAAGTTGCTAAAACAGTCAAAGAAGACAAACCTGTGACCAGCCAGGATACGTCATGTATGTTTTCTTCTTTTATGGAGCCTTGTAATATTCATTGTTGTTCATATCATTATGCATAAAAGTGATATTGCAAACAATTATTTCATGAAAGAGTTAATGTGTAATATGTTGCATATTCTGCAAAAAATATGCTCTTTACCCAGTGACTACTAAAGTCAGCTTGTCAGCTGGTGTCACTTTCACTCATTTGAATTTATCAAATATCCTATAAATATTGCTATTCCTTATAACATATAATTGATTTCATCTTGGTTCTATTGTGATTGATTCTATTTTTGTAGTTCTTATTGATGAAGTAATTCAAATGTGTAACAGGGCGCTATGTTGCTCCAGAGGTCTATAGAAATGAGGAATATGACACAAAAGTGGATGTGTTTTCATTTGCTCTGATTTTACAGGAGGTAAAATCATTATTGCTCACCTTCACGTATGTGCAGATTTTCCTTATTTTGTGTTTTTTAATGCCTTCTTGAGTTAATCATTTATCCTTATTATGTGAGTGGTTGTCTCTTCTCTGGGGTTGACATAACTCATAAGATATTTAAACCCTTATCTTGCAAATTAATTCATAAATATAAAATCGGTTTGACGGTTGATGAAGATTACTGTGGTATTTGACCAAATAATACATGCTAATAGGATGAGTCTAAGGATAGATCACCATTCATGGGCTCTGCCCTCATTCATGCTAAACATATGATTATATATAATATGCTATAACTTAATTTTAGGTTGGTCTATCGAACAAGAAGTTGAGCTCTCCTCAGGTTGACCTATAAAATATAAATAGTATGTATATATTTGTATATTCGTGGTCATTTAGTAAGATGCCATGCTTAAGAGTTTGCAGTTGTTCCAATATTTGGATGATTCTTGTACTCATTTTTTTATGTAAAGACAAAATGTTCATTGGCTTAACTGTTTTGCTGATAAAGTTCAGACTATGATTATTTTATTTGTGGAGGTTGGGCAATTCTGAATCTAGAACATACTGATTGACAACCAACAGGGGGTTGTTATTTGTAGTCTGTAGAGATGCCCAGCAAAATATTGACTAGAAATTGTTGGTTTTCTTTTACTCTAGATGATTGAAGGTTGCCTACCCTTTTATGCAAGGCCAGAAAATGAAGTTCCTAAAGCCTATGTTGAAAATGAGCGTCCACAATTTAGAGCTTCACCAAAACTTTACGCATATGGACTAAAACAGTGAGTGCTTTAAATACATTTTATTGGCAGCAGATTTGAATGTCTAAATTCAAAACCTACCACATGTAGGAGAATAAAAGACTAAGTCTTTTACATTCATTAAATTTGATTTGTCCATAGGTTAATTGAGGAATGCTGGGATGAAAAACCATGCAAAAGACCAACATTTAGGCAAATAATTCGGAGATTGGAAGAGATCAGCCAGCATCTTGCCCAAAAGAGGCGCTGGAAGGTATCCCTCTTTCATGCATTAATTCATTTCATCAATTTTTGGACCTGGTATTGATAGCGTAGTTTTAACTTTAAAGTAATTTAAAATACTAAAAATAACCAGAATGTGCGGAATTTCAGGTTTAAGGACTTTCCCTGTATCATAGGATATTAGTATCAGTGGTTTGTTTTTGTAGGCAGTATAGGATAGCCACTTCAAGGGGGATTGATGTCAATATAGTGGCAAGAATGTAGTTTATTCCTCTGCATTCACATTCCTACCTTCCTTCCTTAATACCCCCATGCAAGAAGAGTTGAGACTGGAAGTGAGATCAGGGATCCACAATGTACATTTTATGAATTTCACCTTTTTAATCATTTTTATACTAACATATATAGAGTGTGAAATGTACATTCAGTGGGATAATATGTCCTTGAAAAGAAAGAAATCAAAAAAACATATGAAGTTCGAATAAATGAGGTCTTTAGTTGTCTCAAGGAATTTGAGAACAAGTGAGGAAGAAATATGAAAGTAAATGAAACTATGAAAGGGTATCTTTACAGCCTCTCTTTTCATTTTTAAATTTTCAGAAACCCACAGTAAGGGGAAGTACGGCCCTGCATAGCTTAAAACTAGTCTCAAATAGTGGTTATATGATTCCTAATTCCGGGCCGTTTGAGGACGAATTTTGGGCAAATAGGATGCAACATTTTGGAAATTTTTTTGGAAAAATTCTGCTATAGTGAACTGACTATGGAAAAATACCTTTGAAATTTATGGTTTTTCTTTCTTTCCTTGTTTTTGAATTTTATTTGTTGATTGAAAAAAAAGAGTGGAGGAGCTTCATAATTCTTCCAGGTCCATGTCTCGTTAACTTAATTCAGTATTTCACAACACTCAAAGAAAATGGCTAATAGTATCTGGCTCCTCTTGTTTCCATCCCAAACCTTTCGGTAGTTTCCTACGTATGATCTCAATGTCTTGGGCTTCATGTCCCGTTTATGATTAAAAACAAAAGGGGCTAATAATAGCATACATTCCATAGCGGCTTTCAACTGTTATCTATCTCACTAGGATAATGCCCTCATACTTTTTTTGTTGGTCGGTAATGCCCCCATGCTTGAAAAGGTGCTGAGGTTGTGAGATATAGTAGTTATTTTGTATTGAGTCCATGCGATTTGGTTTTTTTTAGGGTCCATGTGATTATTTATATTGAATTTTTTTATGATATTTTCTTGTATGATACCCAGTGTCTGAGTCCTGGATGCATACTGAATCTGGAGTCCCTATTCCGAGGGTATCGCACAAGTCCAACTAGCCGATCATCTCGCTCTACGACCAGATAAATAATTGCCATTAAAAAGCTAGATCATACAGTTTCAAGGAAGAGAAAAAAAAAAAAACATTTCATCGTGGACCAGCTTCCATATGCGTGCATGCACATATATCTTTTTGTAAAGAGCTATGTTATTCTTACTACGATTTTCTGCAATAATTTGTATACATAATACAATCACTTTTTTTTTCTATATCATGTTATTCGTCCTATCAACGTTTTTTCTCTCTATTCTTTCTCTTATTTGTAAACAAAATTGTAAAAATACAATTTTCTTTTTGTAAATAACTTGCTCCTTGACATGCGGTTGGATAATTTTTTTTAAAAAATGAGAAATTTCCTTTCGTATAATTTTATTAAAGTTATTCTTTCTAGCTTATAAATTTTATTTTTTTTTACTTTGAGTTTGGATGTAGAATTTTAAAATTTTAAAAATTTAAAATTTAATTTTTTTATTTTTATTTTTTTATTTTAAAAATATTTTTGAATAAAAGAATTTTAATTTATTATTTTTAAATTTTTTTATTTAGATGATGAAATTTAAATTATTAAATTATTAAATTTTTATTTAGATTCAATAATTTAATTTTTAATATATATAAAATTTTATATTTAAATATTTATAAATCTATTTTTTTCATAAAAAATTTAGATACATAAATATTTTATTATATAATATATTTAATTAAAATAATAATTTAATAAATATATATAATTAAAATGATAAAAATATATAATTATATTATTTAATATTAAAAATACTATCTTTCAATATAAGAAATAAGAAAAAAATATTATGTTTAAATATGAAAAATAAGAAAAAAAAAATATGTAAAAGAATAATAATAAAATAAAATAATATAAATATAAAATAAAATTAAATTAAATTCTATCTATTTTAAAAGAATTTAAAATTTTTCTATTTTAATTGGTTAAAATATTTTTTAAAATTTTTACAGTTGTAAATTTTTTTAAAACAATATTTAAATAAGATATTTTAATTATTAAAATTTTAAATTTTTTAAAAAATTATTTTTTTCTTAAAATACTTTATCTAAATATAAGGTTTTTTTTTTAATATTTTAGGCATATTTTTTCTTTGTAATGTAAGACATTTATCTTTAAAAAAAAGATCCTTCATGTCGGTACTTGTATTCTTATATATGTGGCCTCATGAGAATAGAGAACCTGTTTGGCGGCAGTGGGGGTGTTTCAATATCAATTCTGGTGTCAAATTTTGGATAACGCGTTGACACTAATATTTGTTCTAATGAAAATCTATAGCTGTGATTAAATCATACGATGGTTTCAAATTAATTTTATCTAATTCAAGAAACAATCATCAGGTACTAACTTATTGATAGTTGAGTTCGTGCCACTTTTGTGAAACAGTTATTAGAATTGTGTCGGGTATGCTCCCTCAAAGACTATAAGCGAGTGGGTTAATGGACTTTTAACTTGAATAACTTATTTCTGAATTTGGTTGCGGGACATGTTAGAGAAGAGAAATGATAAACGTATCATTTTAATTTACATCTCAATATATTTTATATTCTATTATATTACATATTATATATTATTTTTTATTTTTCTGTCTTTTTTTTCTATCATTCCTATATTTTCTATATTTTCTAGAATTGTGTCGGGTATGCTCCCAACTAGGATGTACGAAAAACATTTTCAGTTAAAGAATGTAGGAAAGTTAGACTCGATTTTCTATATTTTCCAACTGACTTGATTTATTTTATTTTTGTCAATAAGTATTGTGCCCAAATATCTGTAATAAAAATGTAGAAATGGAGACCTTTCCTGCAAAATTGAAAAAAGGAAAATTCTTTGGCTTTGTAATAAAGCTCAGTGGCAACAGTTTTGTAAGCTTCTTCCTCAGTAACTATACTGCTGCAAATGATTCTGATAGCAGACAACCTTGCGAATCTGAATCCTGAACGATGTTGATGGATACTACAAACTGCCAGAGCAATATGTACGATTCTTCCTATTTGTTTTAGTGGTTTAATGTCTTTTTATTTGTCTTTTTTGAAGAAAAACTTCTGCTTAAAGAGCAAAGAAACAAAAGTAAAAGAAGTTGAGTAAAAAAACGACGGGTTAGTTTGTTGCATGCTTTCACAATCAATTTTGTTGTCTTCTTATATATGCGTCAACATTTTTATTTTTTTTTGGCTCTATAGTTTCTAACAAAGTAAGTTGCATATATTCTTACCAATATAATTTCAAGTAGTCACTAGGAAGCGTTTCCGGGATCTGCTTTAGCGATGTTTTCTGCATGTTGTCGCATATTTTGACGTATCCAATGTCTTGGTTCAAACTAGCATTTTAAGGGTTGATACCAAATGTCCATTTTCTACAACAACTGTGATTCCGCTAAGAAGCCTACAAACATTATGGACAGAAAGACAAAAATGGGTATAAGACAGTATTTTGACCGTCTTGCACCACCTTAATATTCTTTTTTTCTTTTTCCAGAATATATTTGTTAAAAAAGTTTGGGATCTGAAATCAGTTCATGGAAATGGGAAAGTTCTTTTATATGGATTCAAATGGAAGAGATATTCAAACAGTATTACTAGACTAGAAACATCTCATCATTTTAACACAGGTATTTTAAATTAAATTTTGATAGTTTAAAAAACATAAACTAAAAAGGTATGTGAAAGAAAAAAAATGCTTAAAACGGGATGTATGACTATGCATGACTCGTTTAGGTTAATTTAAGTCACATGATCTCTTTTACTATTTGTTGCAAGCATTTAATTCTTAAGCGACTATCTGAAAATCAATGTTTTTAAAAACCATAAATTTAGAATTTAATTAGCATATATACACTATTAATGGAATATGAGCTCAATTTTTTAATAGGTATATTGAAAATTAAATATGTTGAAATGATATAAATTTAGAAAATTATATATAGTTGGTGTAAGAAATTTTTACAGTGACACTCATTAATATTTTGATACATTAATTGTTACTTTTATTTTAATGAATAAAAAATTGAAGTAGTAATAAATAACTATATATTAGACATTAATAAATGCCATTTAAATTAGTGATGACTAGTGGATAACAATTAACCTCAAATCTGTTTTCATTTCAACTTTATCACTTTCACATATCTACTCAACTAATTTTATACTTTAAATGTGACTCCTAACTTTTGAATAAGAGTGTTTTTAAAATTTTAGTATATTTAAATTCTTATTAAATCAGGTAACTTTTTCTATATTAAGATTTACTTTTTTATTTATAATATATAATTTTCTTTTTTCAAATATTATTTTTTAATTTTAAATTTTGATCCACTATAACAAATTTAAAGTATCTATTTCTAGATAATTTAAATTGAAATTTATTATAATTTCAATTTAATTTTTGATATATCATATTGATAAAAATAACATCTTAATTTTCATAATTTGTTTTAATAATTTTTAATTTAAATTTTTTTATATCTTTAATTCAATATTATTTAATAAAATAAAATATTTAATATTTTTTTATAAATTTTGAAATTTAAAATGCTTATACAATAACAAAGATAACTTGGTGGTAATTCGAAAATGGCAGTTAAAATTTTAACGGATCACAGTTTTTTCCCCCATAAGGTCTCTTTTTCTTTGTTACTAGTTGTGTAGAATTATTTTACAGCAAGCACTGGGTAGCACAAATAGATGAAGTTTGCTTTAAATCGAAGGAAATGTTAGTTAATTTGATCACAAAATGTTTTTATTTGATTGTATGCAGACCTATAGGGAGACACCAATCCTATTCTGAGATTCTTTATTAAGAATTGAATGAAATTTTCATTATTAGGAAAAGTTTTTACTAATCAAACGTGATCTTAACTATGGTTACACAATCTTAAACATGTTTAATATTAAATTAGTGGAGTGTACAATGTCTACCCAAGAATTACCGTCTATGTAAGTAAGAGAAGTGTGGAGAGAGAGAGAGAGAGAGAAACAAAAGGAACATCATTGTCTGTAGGGCCATTTTGGCTTACAGCTCCTTCCTATTTGCGTCCCATTTTGGGAACTGAAATGAACAGCTACTTTTCTCGCCCTTTCACTTTTTTTGTTCCCTCTTCTAAATAATCTTTTATTGCTTCAGATTATACTTTTCTCGCCCTTTCACTCTTTTTCTTTTTAAAGATGCTTAACTTACAATTTGAACGGGTATCTTATGAGTAGTTTATCCTTTTTTACCATACAGATTCAGTATTGAAGGAAATTTTAAACACTTATCCACAATTTTGAGATTTTAGAAGATATGATAAAGAGTTTGAATGAAAGTTCAAAAGCCAATATAATAAACATGTTTATCTTTTTAAAAAAAAATCTTAAGATTGACAATAAGAGATATTCAAAACTGTTGACATTGGGAAACCATAGAGGAAAATTGATCTTCATGAAAAGTTCATTCATAGTTATTCATTACTTCTAAACTATACTAAATGGTTTATTCACATTATAATAAGAAAAAAGCCCTCTAGGGCATTTTCAACTAATAAAGAGGAGAATATTTTTTAGAAGAACCATATAATTTAAGTATTTATATAATAGAAGCATATGGTATCCTAATATTTTTTATCTCTAAAGAAAATTGTACTTAATGAATGAAAATCTACCATTGAACACATAAATTGGCTGTGGGAATTGTTTTCATTTAACAAAAAAAGTTGAGTTTAAGCCTTCAAAAATACAGCTGTTAAAAAATTAGAAAAAACTATAATTTATACTATCCTATCCATCTTAATCTGACTTAGTTGGATGTTCAATGTGAAATCCAGAAAGTAAACCGAAAAAATTAATGGAAAGATGAAAAATGTTAGTGAATTAATTAATTTCAAAACTAAAGTTAGTTTGAGATCCAAGATGAGCGTGCGCAGGCACGGTAAAACATTGAAGTACACTATACTACTATTAGTTTAAAGCTAAAGTAACGAATCAGATTGAAGTCGATTTGCAAGTAAAAAATTACATATAAATGAAGAAACAAGATAAGCAACATAGATAAGATGTAATTAATTCATATTATAGCAGTTTGAGTTGATTAGCTACCACAATCGCGCATTTCATGTTCGCCTTTTTTTTATAGATTGTAGCCATCACAATAAGTTGAACCTAACACACATACACACATTATAATCCATGTTACATTGCAGTACTTTTTTGTGTGTGATAAAAAAGAATAAAAAAAAGTATGACTTTACCATGCCATAGAACATGTGCTGTGAAACCAATAATGTCAAAAGATAATCCAAGTATCCAACTTCGTTATAGTAGTTTTAAAGAGAGAGTGAGCTACAAACATAAAACCTAAATGTAAAATTAACTACAAATCCTAACCAGCAGGAAATTTTAAACCTATTTAATTATAGACAGCAGCAACACAATCTAACAGCATGAAATATGTTACCAACACTGAAATCTAATAGGTTTTATCATCAACAAAATATCATAGTCAATATATAAGTACTACCACTCGTTCAAACAAAATCACATTTCCCTTTCCAAAACCAACCTTCAATGGGCTGTCATCAAACTAGTAGGCCTATCAGCACTTATCTTCAGCATATAAAAGCTAAATAATCAGAATTACAATTAGTAGTGTATCAAATAAGATATAATTGCACAAATGTAAATAAACATACAATTTGTTTAGTTGGTAATTGAGTATATATGATCAAATTTTTAGATCCACAAAGCTATATGCTTTCTTTCCAACATATTGGTGTTCTTCAATAATGATATATATCGGTTGGCAATGATCTACACAAAAACCAGTGTTAAGCATAAATGGGTGCCCATACCCTTTTTAGACTCACTGGATACCTATACCCGGTTTAGATTCAATGCATCTACAAAAGTATTCTTATGCTAAAAGCAGACTTGATCAGAGACCACTTTGGACATTGGGAATCATGACCAGTACTGCATATTTGGAAGAGTTGACTTTCCATCAATTGAAAATTTTCAATTTACAGATAATTCCTCTCTTGTTTCAGTCAAATAGGTCTCTTTCATTTTTGCTCTTACATAGATATTCCATAATCATTTATTCAGCAAAATTCATGTTATACATCATGAATCTCTCATTGGAAAGTCCAAAACGACTTAGAAGTGTTCAGTTCTTGAGCTACCTTGCAATAAAAACAATATTAATGCTCAAACAACCTGGTTATGTTTCTTGTACATTTGGAAACCAATGCTTTTGCAGTTTCAAAACCATACAGTTTAGCATATTAAAGAAACTCAACAAAGTTCATTTTTTATCATGGTTCCAACAAAACCATGGTATGAAAAATTAACTTGTTCATCTTAAGTAACTAAGCTTCCCCCATATTTGTCATGCTTTCATTTCAATTTGTTATCCATGGATTTAATGTAATCAACAGCTAGCGCTGGAGGATCCTTTTACCACTTGTTTGCACCAACAAACTCAAGCAAATAGTTCCCATGAGTAACTTCAAGTCAAATGCTGTTTGTAATGTGAAAGCAGGCTCTAACATCAAGGTGGAACTCCACATTATTCGGACATCCCCAGATACAAGTGATTCATTTTGAATCTATTTTGAATTTTGCAACCAGCTAAATAAACTCACCATATGTCTATTGTCAAACCTATAAAGTTCCTCCCATGTTAGTAGGAATTTGACAATTTCATAATCTTCTTGTGGACTATCTACTCTTTATCTAAGAAGGGAGAAATAATGCACATATATTTCAGATTTTGCACCCTTTGTGTAACAATCAGAATTCAGAAGTAAGTCTTTGCAAGGCACTTACATGAGAGATATTGTGCCCTTTCTTCATGTTCTCATTCATGTAAAATTTGAAACGGCTACTTGCTAGTAGCCATTGTACATCCTGAAAACGGAACATTAAATAAGAGCTAAACAACATTTATGTAGTATTTTCATGTTATTCACCAATTAAAATTACAGTTTCACCTCTGTAATTTCTAAAAACAAAGATTAGATTAGTTTAACATGAGAGTTTGGATTGCAATCCGTACATATTGAAAAAAAATACTTAAAAAACACCTAAATCTTATGATTATCATCCTTTTGAAAGCCTCTCTAAGCATTGATTGTTCATTAATTATCTAAGCAAACCGGATCGGAAAGACATAATTGCTTACTTATGATCCCCGAGAGTTCTAGAAAACTCTAGCATTGCCTCAATAATTTACGTCAATCATTTTTCGATTTCTTTTCTTCTTCCTATGAGAAGCATATATACTTTTTACTTAGTCGTCTCAAGCAATTTCATTTATTATGCCTCCTCATTCGAATTCATAAAAACAATCTCAGTAAAATGATCCATATATATACTTACACTCAAGATGAATCAGGTCTAATTGGACGCTGAGTTGTGGGGGCTTCAATTAACACTGTCTTGGGGACCTTTCATCTTCTTAGAGAATGCTTGGACTGAAGATTCTGTTTCACCAATCATCAAAGATTCTAAATATCAATCTCCTCCTACTTCTTCATCATCCACACCCTGCAAATGATTTTCAAATAAGATGGTCTTGAATCTGAAACTCCTCAATCTTATCACAGGAGAAAAAAAATATCTCAAATAAATATCCAAAACCATGCTGGAATTTCAAAAAATAATAAAATTCAACAGAATCACCTGCTTTGCTCATTTTAGGAATGAAAATCACAGCGTGTTCCTCCCTGTTCACACAAAAAAATAAAAAATAAAATAAAGAATATTTAAGCTCTTCCAGAAACTACTGGAAGTACTGAGCTAAAACAGCAAATCCTTATTTTTATCGCCAAGTCAATCCAAATTAAATTTAATTTAAATTACATTTCATTTCATTTTATTTACCGAAATTATCCCTTGATTAGAGGTTGGGGCAGGTATGATTATAAAATGAGTAAAGAAATAAATATGGGTAAGCTAAGCTAAAGAAATAATAATATAACCGATTTAGAATAGAAAAATGAAACAGTTTGCGATCAAAGCAGAAGAAATTATAATATATTAAAATGATTATAGGGACGTACCTATGTAGGTGAGGAGAAACAGAGAGAGCATAGAGATAAGATAAGAGCTGAAAATTGGAGTTGGGTGTTGGAATTGGAAGAGCATGATGCAAACCAAACATTAGATTAGAGAGAAAGAGAATAATAAGCTCTGCACTACACGACACGAGTACCATTATATTAGTGCCTGGGTCCCACCTTCTTGTCGTTTTCTTTGACCGCATGCTTTTATGTTATTTTGAGTCACTTCATGTATGATTATGCCAGATTGCCACGCCCCAACCATATTCTTCTTACTAATTATATTCAAATAACCTTTCATTTTTATCTAAACTTACCATAAAAACTTTTTTATTTTTCTAATAACTCATAATTTATAAATTCTAATTTTATTAAACAATGCCAAAATATAGTTAAAAGCTTATGTTAATATTCGTATGAATTAAAGACAGACAATATTTAAATAATCGAATGAGGTATTTAGGTTTTTTTTATTATTATGGAAATAACTAATTAACTTAAACTCATAATACATTATACCTTTTTTTATAGTTTAATCATATTATATTAACTTGTAAAAAGATCCATTGTTATTAATAATATGTTATCATAATATTTAATGAATTTAATGGTTTATATATTGTTAATCAATAATGTAATAATACGTTATAGATAAAAAAACAGAATTTTATACTAGTGATAGATGTACATCAAAATTTCTTATTATATGAATAAAAATCCTATGCAAACGAATTAAATTTAAGTAAAATATATTAATAATATAAGACTTATTATAATTTAATTTTTAATTTTTACATAAATAAAAATCATGAATTTTGTATTAATTATTTTAAAAATGTATATTTATAATAATTTTGATATAATTAACAATACATAAATTTTTATACTAACAGTAAATCAAAATTAAACGTTTAATTTTATGTATAATTAACTGTCAAGCCTTGCAATACATTTAGACCATAATTTATAAATTATGATTTTATCTAATAATATTTTTTATTTTTTTATCAAAAATGATCTTTTTTAAACAAGTACTAACATTTATGATAAAACTAGACTAATGTTTTTAACAAATTTATTTCATATCCAAAAGTTTAACAAAATATTCTTAGGAAAAATATTTAATACTTAAAATTATATATAAAAATAAAACAATTATAATTTTATCTAACACATAATTTTGGAATAAAATTGTTGTAAGTAGCGGAATTAAAATTGTGAGTGGTGTGTGCATCCTACGATTGAAACATGCTAAAAGATAAAGACGGTGTGATGGAGAACTTGGTAATTTGCACCGTACGTTTCTTTAAAGTTTAAAGAAAAGCTCTAAAGTCAAAATGATGTGTGGTGTAACTGTATGTCTTAGTGGGGGCGCCCCATATTCTCCCCATTCTCACTCACACACATACATCTCGTCACTTTCACGCGCTTCCTGATACTTCCATTGTCATTTCAAACTTAACCAACCATAAAGGGACATCATTTTATGCAAATATTAGAGAAAGAGAATGCTTCTTCGTTTAAATACATTTTCAATACTCAGAATCATCATTTTGTAAAAGCCTCACTCCTTTTTTCCTATATTTAACCTCTACTCGTTATAATACAATTTTTACAATAACATTTGTGGGAATTCATCTACTTGTATGTGAAAATTTGATTTGCGTAATTGATTTTCTATAATGTTGAACGCATCATAATATATCCCCCTTTAGCAACACCATCTCGGGACCGAAGGTTAATGATAGAAATTGGAAAGTCAAAACTTAGGTGCTCGCTTGCATCCATAACATCTCAAGTGTGCATTCAACGGTAATCTTGTTGTTGAGTGAAGAAACATTGATATGAACTGGAATAGAAATGACTAATTCTCTTTAATTGCTACCTAATTATAGTTAATTTCATCAATAAGTAGTTAAGTTAATTAATAAACTAGTTTCCCACACTTTATATATATATATATATATTGAAATTTTATTTTTAACTTTTAAATAACGTAAAAAAGTTTTTTATTTTAAAAATTTATCTTTATAAATGACTAATTTATATTGTTTTAAATAAATAAAAGGATTTATTTGTAAAAGTTTAAAAATAAAAGATTTATATTAATTAAAAAAATTGCAATACATATATAAAATGGAGAATTAATTTAACTCTAAATATATCAATAACTAATCTGTACAACTTTAAAATGGAAATAGTTGTAAATACAGTTCATTCCAAGACCATGTTTGACAAACCAAGCTTAAAAAACACAATAACATAACCAATTAGGTAACTCTCAATGTTTGACAACTCAAAATATCATTCAAAAAAGGCTTGACAGTTACCTCAAAATAGTAAAATACTTATACACCCTAATTACAAACTTAAGTACTTAGAGCTCCTTAAAATTGCAATAAAGAATACTTGATGATCTCAAAATTACAATTCAAAAAAAGTTGCACAGTTTCTCTAATGATGTAGATAAATAGTTTGGGAGGTTGTTAACTCCATTAACATTAGTTCAGTTGTTAACAGAATATTGAAATCAACAAGAAAGGAATTGTTATGAGTATTTAATAAGATGAAATCATTTAGATTTGGTCAAGTAGAGCATTATTTGCTAGATTTAACATTTGCTTTCAAATTATTATGATCTTAAAATGCCTTTCCATGTTTCCATCTAACACTCTTAAAAGTTGCCCATTAGTGTCTTTTCGTAGTGTTGGCAGGTTTGTGATGCTTAAGCTGAAGACTTAAAATAACAAGATTTGGATACTTCGCATTTCTCTTTCCTAACTATATTACTTTTTTCAATGTTAGATTTATGAGTTGATCCTATCCAAAGGAGTTTTAGGATTAATCTGAAGTAATTATAAGTGTTAAAAATCGAAGCCAATGGTTCAAACGAAAAAATTAAATCGAAAATTTTAAAAATTAATTAAATTAAAAATTAAAATTAAAATTGTTTGTTTTGATTTAATTTTTAATTCTAATTATTAAAATAAAATCAACCAATAAAACATACTACAATATATTTATATTTTTTTATTATATCTCTAATTAAAAACAATTTTTTCACAGTCTTGGATGAATGTATAGTGTGTCACTTATCAACTCATGGACTTCAACTCTTTTTTCTTTAAAAAAAAAATTAGTATATTTTCTTTTCCATTCTCTATCAACAAATTTGTCAACTTTTTCATAATTTCACACACACACATATATATATATATATATATATATATATATATATATATATATATATAATTTTTATATTTTTAATTCTTCCAATAAACATATTTTAATTTTTAATGTCACCAAATTATTAATCACTAATTTAAATAAAAAATGATATAAAATAAATTAATATTAAATATAAAAAATTGAATAACCAATTTAAAGTAAAATACAACTTATAATTTTTTTATTTAAAATTGATATTACATTTAAATAAAATAAAATTTAATCACATATCGAATAAAGTAAATTTTTTAATCAAATAATGATTACACTTTTATAGTTCTAATATAATAAATGTTTTTATTTTTAATAAATTTATTAATTTTTAAGAGTTTAAATTCAATTCTTCAAGTTGGTGTTATCAAGAAAATTCCTTAATTTTAATTAAGTTTAAGAGAATGTTTGTAGAACATTAAACTACAAAATTTAAAATTAATAGAAAAATTTGTTAAAAAATTTAAATTTTATTTAATAAAATAACTTATTTTAACAATTATTGATATTTTTATAAAGTAACAAACCATTATATTTAAAAAAATATATTTTAAGTAACTTTGATGCTTTAACTTATGGTTGAGTTTTTTTAATATATTTTTATAATTTAATTAATTATTTATTTTTTATAAATTTAATATTATTTTATTTTTATAATAATATTATTAATTTTGATAATTTTTTTTATTTTATTATAAAATATTATATTTTAAGTTATTATTTTAATATATACTATTCATTTTAGTTCCTATATAAAAAATTTAAATTATAAAAATAGTTACTTTTTCAAATATAGTTATTTAAAATTTATTTATATAAAAATTATAAAATTTAATTTAATTTAAAATTTAAATATTGATATATTATAAAATGTAGATAAACTGAAACTTGAAATTATTATAATAGAAATCAATATAAATTTAATTTATTTTTAAATTTTAGATCTTAATGTATCATATCAGTAAAAATTATGTATCATAATTTTACTAGTTTATTTTCTTAATTTTATCTATTTAATTTTTTATTAATATAATATTATATTTATCATAATGATAAAAATATTAATTTTTTTAAAATACCATGCTTAGTTTCTTTTTTAAAAAATAACCATAAAAACCATTAATTAAGCATATTCTCTCTACTTTAGTTAAAATATTTTTTTAAAAAATTATTCCATTTTTCATATCTATATTTTTTAAAAAAAATTAACATATATTTAAAGGTACAAAATAAAAAGACATACATAATAAAATTTTACTAAAAATTCAAATAACCTAATATATTAATAATATTAAATATTATAAATTTTAATAAAATATCATTATTCACTTTTTATTATGTATCTTAAATATATATTAAAAATGTTTATACCAAATAATTTAT